>NW_006495273.1:5895746-5961412 GCF_000471905.2 Amborella trichopoda | reverse complement strand
TTATGTTAGGGTGCTCACACTATGGAGTAATTTATCATTGTACTCAAGAAAGTTTAGACATTTTTACACCCTTGTTTTGTACATGGGGAATTTTTGTAATATGGGTATTTTTGGTCATTAGGAGATGTGGGACGTCACCCACATGGAGCACACAACTAGTGGCATTTAATGCTATGCGGGTGATGTCACACCCCATGTGGATGACGTCGAAAAATGTTCTCAGTGTGATCAACTCTAATCAAGACAACCCATATTTCCTTATTCTTGAAGATTCATTATCTCTTATTCTTCTAAACTCGAATCTTTCTTTCTTCATCTTTGCTTTCTTTCATCATCCTCATCTTCCTTTTTCGAAACTCTATTCCTCCATATCTGGGGGCACCTGCTATTCATGCTACTATTCATTATACTGTTCATGCGACTGTTCTTTTGTTCAAAGCGTCATATTTCAGCCACAAAACTCTTGATTCCCTCTTCATCTTATTTAAAACTCTAGATTTCATTTAATATCTATAGTACTAATTCTTCGTAACCTACTACTTTTCTTCAAAAAAAAATCCTAGCTGTTGTTCTCCTTTTTGGTTCTCGAAATCTAGTGTGTTGGTTTCTCTCTCTTCTTTCTTCTTCCTTGAAATCCTTGCTCTCTTGCTCTTTCTTATTCTGCTAATAGTGTCCTTGTCATCTTTTTATTGTTTTATTGGTCTTCTTGAACCTAACTTATATAAGAGATCAACTGTTATTAGGACACATTGATGGTTCCTTTTTTTTTTTGGGGGGGGGGGGGCATGAGCGCATTGATGGTTCGTGAGTTTCTTACAAAAGAAGAGATCAGTAACGATTGAACAACTAAAAGTCGCTCTATCCAACCCCTTTTATGATGCTTGAGTATCTTAGTATCTAAGGACCAGAACCTCTTTGGTTGGAGTTGTTCCACACTTTTAGGGGAACTTATTCCTCAATCAACTAAGGAAAAAGTTTATACATGGTTGCAACCTTATACTATAGAAGTAAGGTGCACCTCAAAATCTAGTAGAATAGAGTGTTCCAACGTTGGAACACCTTTCGATTGATCATCTCGAGCTTGAGATGTATGGATATAAAGAAATAAGCTAATTTCAAATCCTAAAAATAGTGTATCATGTAACAATTTATCTGGGCTGTCTATTTTCAAGATTTTCTAATATTTATAGATCTGCTGGACCTGTTGCTGTTTTTGGAATCTTAAATTATGTAATTAGGGCTGAACAGAATTTTCAATCCGTTGTAAGGTTTTCAACACCAAAACTAGATCTTCCGGAAAAATTTAGAGGTGTCTTACTTGTATATTATAAGGTGGGCACCTTGTACAAACCTTACATTCCTGTCGTATTTTCCAGGATGCAGAAGCCTTACTTATGCATCTTTGAAGTCAGCTTCATGCATGTAAAAAAAATGACATGTTTTTTTTTTAATAAAAGTTAACATTGTATTGCTGGCAGAGAGTTACATTGGAGAGTGTTACAAGTAAGTGAGAGTTCGAGATCACCCTAAAGAAGGGTGACTCGATAAAAAATTGTGCTAGCCTAAAATGTACAGAAAGGGCTTATAGACCCTCCCAATTACAACAACTTACATGAAGCTTTTGCAAAAATACATTGAGACAGAAAAAAAACCAAAAAACGAGCCATATTAAGTCGTGAGCCCCTTGTCCTGAGCAAAAAAGGAGTCGGACCCCGGTAGCGCTTGTCCTTGGCCCTGACTTCTAGCACCCTCTTTCGCCAAGAGATCTGCGATGTCGTTGGACGTCCTTCATATATGCCTCCATGAGACGTCCATATCCCTGCATATATGATCAACTTCGTCAAAAGTGAGGTTAAGTACCACGGTGGTGACCTCGTTCTCCTTGCCCAGGAGATAACATTTTTTGAGTCTCCTTCCACTATCAAGTGAAGGCCCCAGGAAGGATTGAAGAGTTTTATGCCTATTAAAAGGGCAAGAGCTTCGGCATGATTGGAAACCTTTATACCAATATATTCTGAAAAGATCAAGAGGAGGTTGCTTTGATGGTTGCGGAAGACCCCCCCTGCCTTGCCGGGCCAGGGTTCCCTAGGGAGCACCCATCGAAATTCAGTTTGATGCATCCTTGGGGTGGTGGTTGCCAATTATAAGGTATGGTCACCACTCTCGGTTGGTGGTGAAGGACATTAATCCATTGGGTGAGGAAAAAACTTCCTGGCATCCTTGAAAAATCCGTGTGGTTGGAGGCCCAAAAGGTAACCAGAGAGTTAATCTTGTGAAGGCGAGCTGGTGCGTGAAGTTTAATGCCTTGGAAGATTCTAGAGTTTCTTTCCAACCAAATGGACCATATGGTTGCTGCAATAGTTGCCTTCCTACCTTCGGCCAACATGAGTTGAGATCGTAAGAGATCAAAGCCTTGACCGAAGGAGGGGTCACCCATTGAATGCCAAAAAGTTGCAACACTTGGCCTCAGATGTCGAAAGTATAGTCACAGTGGATGAACAAATGTTGGTTCGACTCCTCACGTAAGCATATGGCACACCTATAGGGGATCGGGATCCCTCTCTTTTGAAGTTGGTCCACTGTGAGAGCCCTATGGGAGCATGCAAGCCAGTTGAAAGTTTGGACTTTTGGTGGAGCAATGGTGGCCCAAACTTTGGATTGGATTGCTGTTGGATTTGCCTGGAAAGTTGGGGGCAGAATTAAGCTTTTGTAGAAGGATGCTATCGAAAAAATACCAAAGGGGCCTAGCGTCCAAATGATAGCATCACTTCCTTGAGGCGAGAGGAAGTGGGAGTGGAGAGAGGTCGAGAGTGACTGAAAATGGTTGGTTTCTTCTTCAGTAAGATTCCTTCGGAAGGCAGGGTTCCGTACTCTACGTCCTCATGTTAAGACCATTTCCTCAGCAACGGAGGATTCATTGTTTAGAGCCAGAGAGTAGAGGGTAGGGAACACCTCTCTCAGAGGGGAGGGTCCTATCGACAAATCAGACCAGAATCTCACTCTAGAGCCCTCTCTAGGATGAAACCTTATGAATTTTTTGAAATGGGAAAGGGCCGAGGCAAAGGATCTCCAGGCCCCTGAAGCATTGTACCAGTGACTCCTTCAAGGATTTTATATTTTTTTCGTAGGACCTGAGCCCAAAGAGAGTTCGGCCGGGTGGCTAGACGCCTCCACCATTTCCCAAGGGGTGCTTGGTTTTGTTTACAAAGGATTCGAATACCAAGTCCTCCCTGCTGTTTGGGTAGGCAAATGTTGTCCCACTCTACAAGATGGAACTTTGTCTTATCAGCCTGCCTTGACCAAAGGAAATTTTGCATGGTTTGGTCAAGTCTATTGGCAACCTGGGCTGGCATGTGAAATAGAGACATGAGGTAGATCGGGGAGTTGGCAATGGTAGCATTGATCAAAGTCGTTCTACCTGCCATAGAGAGGAATCTACCCTTCCACCCTTCCAAACACCTGTCTATCTTGTCTAGGACATGGGACCCTTGCCTTTTCTTAGGTTTTCCCAGTCCCAAAGGGAGGCCTAGATAAGTAGTCTGTAAGTCTTCCACTTTACACTCCCACCTCGAAATGAAGGATTTGACCTCTGTTGGTGTCAGGGCTACACCCAACATTTTTTATTTTTCCATATTTACTTTGAACCCTGTCGCTGTCTGGAAACAACTAAGGAAGAGTTTGAGGGTTTCAACTTCATTGCAAGAGGCATCAATAAACACCAAAGTGTCATCTGCATATTGCAGATGAGACACCATTGGTCCATGTGTACTACTCCTGAAGCCCTACAGAAGGCCAATCTCATAGAGCCGGGAGATGGGGCGACTGAAGACCTCTGCCGAAATGCGAAAGGACGGGGGAGAGGGAGTCTCCTTGGTGGAGACCCCTTGAAGAAGGGAAGTAGCCTTTAGGGGTTCCATTGATAAGAATAGAGAAATGTGAATGAGAATAGCAACCTCTCATCCACTTTCTCCATCTATCCCGGAAACCTATTTTTGCCATCGACTCCTCTATTATTGACCAGTGCACAGTCATATGCCTTTTCCCAATCAGTTTTGAAAATAACGCCAAGTTTCTTAACAAGGTGCCTCGAGTGGATGCACTCATTAGCTACTAAGGCCCCATCAAGAATTGTTTGTCTTTGAGAAAGGCAGATTGTGAAGAAGATATAACTGAGGGAAGGACTTGTTGGAGTCTAGAGGGTAGGACTTTAGCCAGGATCTTGTCAGAAGAATTCAGTAGGCTTATAGGGCAGAAATTTTTGATTTCCTCAGCACCTTCTATTTTGGGGACCAGAGCGATGAAGGTAACATTAATGGCTTTGTGGAGGGTACCCTTGTGGAAGAATTCCTCTAAAAATTTGATGAAGTCAGGACGGAAGGTGTCCCAGGACTCCTTGAAGGGAGCAATCGGGAATCCGTTTGGGCCCGGTGCCTTGTCTTTGGCTAGAGCATTGATTTCTTCCTTTGTGAACTGTTCCTCTAGCCAGACAGCTTTTTCATCAGTGAGGGTAAGGAAGTCAAGGGAAGTCATTCTCGGTCTGGGGCCAGAGGGGGCAGAGTATAGAGTCTGGAAGAACTCTAAAATTGCCTGCTCTATCTCAACAGGTTGAGTGAGGTTTCTGTTATTGACCTTTATCATCGAAATCGAATTGTCTCTCCTGCAACAATTTGCGATGCGATGAAACAAGGCAGTGTTATGATCGCCCGCTTTCAACCAGGTGATTCTAGATCTCTTGAACTAGTAAATCTCTTCTTTTTTGAGGGTTGAAAGGTACTCAAGTTTAGACTTAGATCTAAGGGCAATCTCCAAGGGTTCCAGTGGCCTAGTTTCGTCGAGACGATCAAACTCTTGGATGATATTCAACAGGGAGGACTTGAGTTGGGAGAAGTTGCCAGTGATGGATCGACTCCAAGTTTGAGCGAGGTTCTTAGGATTTGGAGTTTGGTTTGGAGGATATAACCTACTCTGCCCGAGACCTGTGAGGCAGGGGAATTCCACAAGGTTTGTAGTAGGGTAGGAAAGTCCTTTTCTTGGAGCCAGTGAAGTTCAAATCTGAAGGGCTTGGGGCCTCTCTAAATGGCATCTGTGTCGAGCAAAATGGGACAGGTTTAGCCTCATAATTCTATAACACTATAAATGCCCTATGTAATCATCTTGATATGGTGCAAAATATCCTCTAAGTGAAAAGAACAAGGTCCATTATGTTTTTATGTTTTTAGAGGTTTAGGGAAAGATTATAAGGTATTTGTTCCTCTGTGATGATGACGACTCTATTTCCCTCGTTTAGCGAATTGCGGCCATTGTTATTGCAGCATTTTTCAACCTTGGACCCTCATTAAAATGTCTTCTACTATTGATTCTCATCCTGTTTTATTGTCAAACAATAATTCAAACCTTAATGCATGTTGGAATTCAATCTCGGTGGAAGTGGTGAAGGACATAAAGATAAAGGATGTGGAGGTCAAGGTGGAAGAACTAATTTTCATCCTAATCAGGGTCATGATCTACTAAGCTACTCCTTCAGCAGGTTCATCTATCTATTCAGATGGTGGTGTTCTTTGCCAGATATGTGGAAGGAAGAATCATACAACCGTTAAGTGCTTTGATTGTTATAAACCCTAGTCAAGTGAAAGTGAAGTTTTGCCCTAAATCGTTCTTTGGAGAACTTTACAACCATCTTACTTTTAGAGTAGGTTGGGTTGCAGTTAGTGGTGTAGGTTGGGTACGGGTTTGTGGTGCTGTAAATCATGTTTTAGCGATAGTGGTATGTTCTCATCCCTAATTCCTTACTCTGATAATGACTATTGTGATAATTTATGAAACTTCCCTTAATATCACTCATGTAGGAAGTGTAACATTGCACTCTTCCTGATGTCCTATCTATTGATCTAATGTATTCGTTTTTCCTAAAATGTGTCAAAATCTTATTTCAATTTCTCGGTTAGCCCGTGAAAATTTTGTTTCATGGGTATTTACTCCAAATTTTGTTTTTTGAAGGAATAACAATCAGGGTCAACATGCGCGAAATGGTATTGTTGGGGACAACTTTATATTATTGATGATCATGTCAAGAAGAAGCTCTCATTGTTCTTTCTTCCCTTTGTGTCAATAAAGATGCTAGTGTTTGGCATCATCGTTTAGGTCATTACAGTCCCCAGTGTTCGAATAAATTATGTAAAGAGGGCTTAATTCCCTCTAATCTTGAGATTTAATTGTCGTTTGTGTCATGGATGTCAGTTGGGTAAACATTTGAAACTTCCATTTATGATTCATAATAAAAGAGCTTCTGCGCCATTTCAATTAATTCATTTTGATGTTTGGGGTCCATAGTCTTCTTTATCTAGTTCTTTATATGGTGATACATTTGGGGATGATTTTTCTCGTTTCATCTGGATATTCTCTCTTATGAAAAAACCTGATCTTCTTGGCATTTTTATGGAATTGAAAATCTTTGTTAAAAAACACTTGCCAAAACATATATGTCTACTTTTGTAGTGATGGAGGGGGAGAGTTTTAATTCCATAATTGTAAAGCTTATCTAAAGAATAAGGGGTGAAACAACATATATCATTTGCGCACACCTGAGCTAAATGGAGTAGCAAAGAGAAAACATAGGCATATCAATGACGTTGCATTATCCATGATGTTTATGGGTGGAGTTCCTAAATTTTTATGGATAGAAGCATTTCATACAGCGTTTTATCTCATCAATAGGTTGCCTATATATTTTCTGCATGGAAAATGGTCTTTCTAAGTTCTACTTGGGAAGGACCTTGATTAGTCCATGTTGTGCTTGTTTGGATGTTGTGCATATGTTCATATTGTGAAGAGTAAAAGAAATAAGGTATCCCCAAAGGCATATGTTAGTGTTTTTATAAGGTACGTTGAGGAATACAAGGGATATGTGTGTTATAGTCCTATATTGAAAAGACTTCTTATCTTGAGACATGTAACCTTTGATGAATGTGGGATGCTTATGCCTTCTCATTTTATGGATGCTGGTTTTCAGGTAAAAGGGAAGTGCCATTGCATCGTGAAATTATAGTCGACCCATAAATCCAAGTTGTAGATGAGACATCACTTTTGTCGATAAAGTTGTAGATAGAATTGTTGCGCAGCAAAGTCTTCAGGGGCAGATAATTGATGAAACTCCTCCAAGTCTGGGGGAAGAGTTCGAGGAATATAGGGACTAGGGTCTAAATGAAGACTCTTATAAATTGAAGACCTTCATAAACTCATCCAATCTTAAAAGCACCAACCCTATCCCTGTCCTTGTAGTGTCTACCAGATCCTAAACCATGTTAATCCCTTAGGCCCTCATTGCACCAATGTCACAACCTCCTTCCCTCCTAACATCAATTGTATACCTCCCTCTAAGATTATCTTAGTGTGGCACTTGAGTTCCTAACAAGCATCTATTTGGGGATAAAAGCATCCATATTTTCTTTTTTCACTAAGTTAGCGAGGGTTTGGGTGGGTATTTCACACATGTTGTATTGATGCATGAAGGATGTAAATGTGGGTAATAATTCCAATAAAGGGTCTCAATGGGCTCTTACAAGCTTTCTATGCACATAAACTTCTCAATATATGCATTAAAGTGTGTTCCGAAATTCGATCTCCTATCTATAAGTGATTCGTTCTTGTTCATCCTTTTTTGCAACAAATGTGGTATCTGGATGCTATTTTTGATCTTTCATGTTATCTCCCTTAGAACCCGTTGTAATGATTAGTTGAGATCTTCTTTCAACCTTTCATTTCTTTCTTGCTAAATGAACCATATGGTCATAGGAGTGAGACTTTTTGAAGTTTGGTGAGGATTTTAATTGTGAATTTCTTTTTGAACCAATTTGCTGGGAGACGTGGGATGCTTCGGCTTGCTATTGCATTAGTATGGAATCTCCACAGTATGATTTTGTATGTTATTCACAGATTTGCATGAGATGAATATGTGGTCATCGATCTCATTATCGACCTTACACATGTGACATCATCATCATCATCATCATCATTAGAACCTTATCTCAACTATTTGGAGTTGGCTACACAAATCTTGTTAGTCTGCCTTATCAAGGGCCATACCTTAGTGAGACCATAAGTCGCCAGCCTTCCCCTTGCCCTTTTATAGCCTTCCACTTGACCTAAACGACACTTTCTAACTGGTGCTGTATTGGGTCTATGCTGCACATAGTCAGCCCACTTAAGTCTACTTTCCCTCATCATGTTGCCTATTGGAGCTACTCCTAAGTTCCTTTGAATGTATTCATTTCAAATTCTATCCTCTCTTGTTTTGCCACTGTTCCATCTCAACATTCTCATCTCAGCTATACTCATCCTATGGGTATGTTGTTTCTTAACCGCCAAACATTCCGTCCTATAAAGCAAAGCTGGTCTCATGGTTGTTTTGCAAACCTTCCCTTTCAGCTTCATTGTTAATGCGGCGATCACATAAAACTCTAGTGGCACATCTTTACTTCTCCCACCCAACTCTAATTATATGATGACATCTTCCTTAATCTCTCCATTTTCCTGGATTATAGATCCAAGATATCGAAAATACTCTCTTTTAGGTATTTCTTTTTTTTGAGAATGTTAACTTTAATATATAGTAAAGGGTCCTAACAGGGTAAGGCCGAGGAAGCTAGCTAGCCACAAGAGACTAGTAGAGGTACAGGGGGGAGAGAGAGAGAGAGAAGAGAGAGGAGAGGAGATTGAATTAAAAGGTCATCTTTTAGAGGGTTAAATTGAGAACAAAGCAACCAACAAAAAGAAACCCATCCAAAAAACTAAGCCGTCCTTCACGAAGAAACCCATCCAAAAATAAAAGAAGTCCTTCACAGATAGCTGCTGCTTTGGCCAGGGTATCTGCGTCGTGGTTTGATTCCCTCCACGTGTCCTTCCAGAAGGCCTGAATTCCCCTACAAAGGTGGAATATTTCGTCAAAGATGTGAAACAAAGTTGAGGGAGTGGAAGAGAATTTTTGGGCCCAAGTGATCACGTTCTTGGAATCTCTCTCTACTGTTACGGTCTCAATCCTATGAAGTGAGAGAAGCCTAATGCCTTCTAGGAGTGCTAAAGCTTCTGCCTCCATGGATTCCTTGTGACTAATAAATTTGGATATGGTTGCTATTGGTTCCCCCAGGTGATTCCTACAGACGACACCTACTCCTGAAGGATGAAGCCTACTCTTTTAGGTATTTCTTGCCCATCAATCTTAGCTACTTCCTTGTTTCTACTTTTATTATTACTAAACTTGCATTCCAGATATTCTATCTTAGTCCAGCTAATTTTAAAACCTTTAGATTTTAGAGCATCCCCCCAAAGTTCTAACGTTGCATTGATGCCGCTTCTAGTCTCATTGATCAAAACTATGTCATCCGCAAACAACATACACCATTGTACATAAGCATTGTATAAGAAAGTGCTTAAACATGCGACATGTGCTGCTCAATTGGAGTCGCCATCTTTGCATTCTATCCATTGTAACTACCGACTTTTGGAAGGCTCACCATTACAACCAATAGGCCCTAGGGTGTATCGGTCTTTTCCATATGGCCACTCCCCCGAGGCTCTATGGTGTATCAGTCTTTTCCATATGGCCGCTAGTGTCCCCCCCCCCCTCTTCTTTCTGGCCCCTTTCTCTGATTGTTGGAGTATTTCACTGTACTACATGGGGTAAAATCACTATTATCATTGGGAATCCTTGTGAGCCTATCAACAAACCCATCATCACCTAAGGCCCTCTGGCTGTGACATATAACTAATGGGAGAGTTTTGTATATGGCTTTCCAAGCTCAAGAGTCTCTCGTTGTGGCTCTTGAGGTTCTTATATGATGTCTGCAAATATGTTTTGTCCCTATTAGTTCTGACCGCATGGATTGTGTTCCACTCTCCAATTCGGACCCATATTTTGGTAGTCAAGACTTGTTAATTTATTTGATTTTTTTTATGCCAAGTCCACCTTCACTCTTTGATTTGCAAATGGTGCTCCTTTTGACAAGGTTTCAGTGTCTTTACTTTTGTTAGTTACTTGAAAGAAAATCTGCATAGAGCTTCTCTAGGGTGTTAATGGTGGTTGTGGATGGTTGGAAAGTTGAGCACCGGTGATGTGTGAGTGGGTAGAGGTATGGTTGATAAGGGATACTCCACCGGGATGGGTTAGATTTTCTGGTTTCCAACTTTTGAGTTTTGACATGGCTTCTCTGCTAGGGGCTGACAAAGATTGGGAAGAGTTTTCCGTGAATAGTGGTGGAAACCTGGTAAGTTGAGGTTAGTTTGGATGGGTTGCATTTTAGGAACTGACTAATTTGAGATCTCTCTAAGTTGGGAGGAAATGAAGAAGAAATGTTTGTTTCGGTGGAGTTATTCTGTAGGCCAGTTAGTTGGGAGAGGCATGAGTTGATGACTGAAGTTCATAGCTCCCATAGTAGAATAAAATAGATTTGACATGGACTTGGGTTCAAATCCCACGGTGAACTGTCCATGTTTTCATCCCTTTGATGTTCCCTGCCAAACCACCCACTTCTCCTGCCCGTGTGCTGCCCTATGGCTTGTGACTCTACATTATTACCATTTGCTAAAAGCTCCATCACATCCCCTTGCCTCTTGATGCCTTCCAAATGGCTTAGCTTATCCCTATTCAAAAGTTCACAATTTTTTAAGCATTTGTTTTGCCAAACTATTTTTACTTCACATACAGATGCATGCTTGTATCTTGAGTTCCCTCATTCTTAATTGTCTCAGCTTGTAGGTAGCATGGCAATTTTTTAGTGAGGTTTGAAAATATTGAATATTATGTGTTTGTATTAAGCTCTCTTTTCTAGTTGGTTGGTTAAGAATGTGCAGGAAGTCCTAACTCTGTAGTTCTGTTTGCATTGTCCTACAGGTTAAGGAAGTATTTGCCGCTATTGCACCTGCAGTGGGCTTACATGTGGGTTTGGCAGTAGGTCAAACATCAATAACAGATGAGATAGCAGAACTTGTAAAGAAGCCAGCATTTGAATTCTCTAATGCTTATGATCCAGAAGACCTGCAGTTGGAGACATCCATGGGAAGTTCTGTGGACATACTAATAGCGACTCCTGGTAGGCTAATGGATCATGTTAACACAACAAAGGGTTTCACTCTGGAACATCTTTGTTATTTGGTAAGTGTTATCTATTTTGTTTCTTTTGATAGGAAGATCCTGGATGTTTTCTTTTATTGATAATATAAGGTTCATGGAATTGTGGATAGATATTTCAAGTTTAGAATCTTAGATGGAGAAACAGGTTGATGGTAATTGGTTATGTGATGTCCAACTTTGTGAATTGTTTATTTTACTTTCCGTTCTTATTGTAAGTTTTGGAAGTCCATTTTCTCTTTGGTTAAACATCAGTAACTATACCTTTTAGTAATGTTTTTTTTTTTTTTACAATAAAGTTCACTGTATTTCATTAGAAAGAGGAAACAAAATTCCAAGGGGTTTAGTGACCCCGGTGGTCACTGTATAAAGGACCAAACAGGGTCCTGACAAAATGCCAAAAGTAAAAAACTACACTGGGAGGTAGAGAGGGAAAGTGGCTTTAGGTCCCCAAGGCGGAACTGGATGTCTCCTCCTTAGCCAACCTATCAGCTTCTGAGTTTGCCTTTCTATTTATGTGCTGCCAAGTGATTCTGAAATCTCTGGTGATTAACAAAATTTCTTCAAAAATGTCGTTGAGACACCACAGCCAATCTGATCGATGAGATACCCAGGTGATAATGTTCTTGGCATCTCCTTCCACTATCAGGTTGTGACTCCGATGGGTCACACTTCCAAAGGCCCTCCAAGAGGGCAAGGGCCTTGGCAAGGGTGGAGTTCGCGATTCCAATAGGACAAGAGAAAGACATCAGAATGCTTCCATCACTAGGACAAAGGAGCCCCCCTATACCTGAGGGTACCGGGTTGTCAAGGGGGCAACCACCAACACTATACTTTTTAGTGTTGGTTTAATTATTGCAAAAACTGGATTTCTTATATTGGATAGACATCCATTACTGCCGAGCACGAGCACCAGGGTGGCAATGACAAAGGACCTATCTAACCCGGTGAATACTGACCTTAACTAGCCCTTGAATCAAATTGGCTGGTGTATGCATGAACTGGGTAGTCTTGGCTTCTGCTGCCTAATACAAGTGAAATTCTTTAAACAAAAATGGCTGGAATATTCTTACATCATTTCATATATTGAAAACGAAAGGGTTCCTCCACTTGTTGAAAGAGGGAAGAAGCGAGGGAGAATAAATGGAGGTAGAGAGTATAAATGGAGGTAGGATGCAATCCATTTTGGGATGAAGGGGAGGTTCCTGAAACACCCTTTCTTACCCAAAAAGGTGATTTGGCGATTGCTGTATGTCATACTCGCACTTTTGGTGAGGAAGAGGTTTTACAAAACCGACTGTAATCTCCAGAAACGGACTCCACCATTTAAACAGTAATAAAGAAAAAAGAAAAACAAGGAAACGACAGAGTTATCTTCCCTAATCATGAATTAAGAAAATTATTTAACAGGCGTCATTAATTTGACTGGTTGTTGTCATTATCAGTTGGACTGTTGCAATGCTGGTCAAGGAGCCCAAGAGTGGTTTACCAACACAGTAGTCGCTTTTGAGAAATATATATTGGGGATGTTAGTTTACCTGTATTTCATGGGATGGAGATGAATATTTCACCTTCTTCATAAATTAGAACTTTCTGTCAAAGTTCTTGGGACAGCTATTGTGCGTGCTGCTTCAACCGTGCTTATATTCATTACCCAAATGAACTTCACCTGGGTGAGCTTGTTCTGAACAAATTCCTACGGTAATTTTTTTGATCAAACATAGTGTTATGTAGAATGAAAGCTTCAATGAGTGATGACCAGATCACTGTTGGAAATTGTGTTGTGGTTTTCTTTCATGCCATTGATAAGTTGTGTAGAAAATATATATATAACCAAAAAGAGCACAGGATTTTTAGATCTTTGTGCCACATCAGAATTTTACTTCTACATGATAAATTTGTTGTTAATTGTTGATTTGGGTTTTTCTAATCCATATTTATATATGTGTGGATCATCAGTCATTGTACTTACAATTTTACTATAAGACAAAGGTTCTTATTGGAACCTATTGTCATTCCAACCATGTAGATAAGTGAGTGAAGGAAAGAGCTAGAGGCCTTTAGGCGGTGCCCAACATCAATCACCCCCAACTGACTCATAAATTTGAGTTCACATACTCCCATTGTTTGCGACAACACTTGCACAATTGCTATACTAAGGAAATATTTCTGAGGCACCATGACAGCCCACTCTCCAGCAACTCTTGCATGGGGTTTTTTGCGTCCACCAACACTCTTGCATGGGATTTTTTGCGCTAGGCCACCATCACATCCCAAACAAACACCACATAACGCAAGCGATAGCACCCCACAATCAGGTGCTAGCTCGACCCTTGCACTTCCCACAACCAAATGTAGCCCCACCTAACACAATATACTACATACCACCAAAGTCCAACAACCCCAAACTAATAGTTTTACCACCTCTCTACCAGTCTTATGCCAATGCAGCAAAGTCAGCCAGCCCACAACATCATCCAATCAATAGCATATCAAAACCCTTAATACTCAAAGCACATACATATCAACCAACAACCATCCAGTTTCCCCTTTGCCACCTGGTTCAAGGGTTTTCACGGATCCAAGGTGCTTTTTTTCAAAGAACAGACCTCAAAAATTCTTTCATTGCTCAATTCAGTCCTCCCTGGGATGACCAAAAAAATATTCAAAATTGGACTGCAGTCACTTGGAAAATCAACCCAAATCACATGCCATCCAATATCAAAAGAAAACGCATCTCATTTCCTTCGCCTTGAAGGAGATGGCCGATATTTTTTTTGAGAAATGTTAACATTTGTATTAAAGAAGGAGATGGCCGATATTGCCACTGCTAGCAAGAAGCTACACTTTTGAGGGGGGAACTTCTAACTTCTATCTTCGAGGCCCCATTTCATTGCCTTTCCTCAAAGAAGATTCTGGATCCTGTCCAAGGTATTCCCATGCTTGCCTGGCACCACTCCACTATCGAAGCCGTTAGGGATCACTGCAGTGGTTTCCGCATGGTGGAGCAAAACCTTCCAAAAACTACCATTTAGGACTGATCTCGCATCATTTTAATTCAAACTCCACTCAAGGAGTCCTTGGCAAAAGAGTTTGCCCTCCAAATTGGAGTTCGGTTCTACTCCATGACCATTTCGACTCAGGTATTTAAATCTCGCAACACCATTGCCAACCACCAAGTGTGCCAGTCTAATCCTAACAACCTGTTTAACCCTATCAATGCCATTGCAGTCCACCAAGTACCCTTATCTACTCCCAAGACCGCAGATCTAGAGATTACACAGGTGGACCGGACCATGGTGATCTGCAAACACCGACATCCCAAGCGAAGAAGTAAGAACAGATGTGGCAAATCTCTACAAACTTTGTAGATCGCCATATCAGCATCAGCTACCAATTTCCCAATCCAACGGCCCACATTAACACCTCAAAGCTGACCTCTTACTCTTCCACATGATCCCACTTGAACCATGATCCATCAAATCAGGACCCCTCCATGTCATCTAACTGCATTCACCACGACCTTACTCACTCCACATTGGCACCCCTACATGACCCTCCCACCAGCCTATTCCTAGCCCTCCACCCTGGCCCAACCCTTGTCCCATCTTGACACCCTCTCTACTCTAATAACAACGCATCACCACCCCATCCTATTCCTAAACTCTCAACTTACGCAGTACCCTATACCCCACCAACCCCAAGAACTGACCAAGGTGGCAACCGAGTGTCATGCCTCCTTAAATGTGACATGGCACAAGGGGATAGCACAAAATACTATTCCCCCCAAGCCCGGTTCATCATCAGCCTTGCACTCTCAGTTAATGCACGATGCTCACATTTTAATAACGTGGACCCCTTTTGACAAACGGTCATATGTCAACCTCAATATGATAATAATATCTGACATGGCTATCGTAAGACAATGGCACATACTCTAGACGCACAAAACACACCATACTTAACAAGCTGCTCACATTTGGCCATATCTCTCCCATCCCAACACATACTGCGTCAAAAACGTTGATGGAGACTACTCAGCCACCTCCCTCTAGAGATTCCAAATGAAGTGGAAATGCAGAACACCGTACAAAATTCTTTTACATTACATGTGCACACCCACTGAACGCTACCTGTCCCATCTAGCCCCAAACACCTAAATCCCAATCTCACTCCTCTGACACTTCATGTCCAAAGGAGCTCCCCCAACAATTATTCCCTTTCCAACAATCATTCCTTTCCCACATTGAACCCCTGACCCCCCTCACCGTAGTTTATATCAGTGTTGAAAAAGTCAGCCGCCTGGCCGCCTAGGCAGCGTGACCAACAATCCGCCTAGGCTATGCCTAGACAGGGGGGGGGTCTTGGCTGGCATGCCCAAGGCACCTCCTAGGCGGGTCTGGGCGGCCGCCTTGTGTAGACTCCTTAATTTTTTTATTTTTTATTTTATGAAAGTCGTCTTAGAAAGAAATAAAAGTCAAGTCTCATTTAAGGCCCTTCTCTCCCTCCCCCACGCTTACACTCTCATGGGTCCATGTGCTCTCTCTACATATAAGAAGAAAGAGAGGATGGCCTCCAAGTGTTTGGTTGAAGGCCTCTTTCCTCTCACACACACACATATATACACACATGGACCCATATGCTCTCTCTTTACATGTAAGAGAAAGAAAAAGAAGAAGATGACCTCCAAGTGCGTGATGCGAGTTCCCTCTCTCGCTATCTCTTGATCTTGGCATATTAGAAGAAGAAAAAGAATAGTGTTCAAGGTCTCTCTCTCACAAACATGTATCCATATGCTCTATCTTTCTTACTCTACATATAAGATAAGAAGGAAAAGATGATCTTTAAGTATTTTCTGCGAGGACTTACACACGTGCACACATAGACATGCACACCCACAAATGATCTTTTAGTATTTCATGCGAGGCTTTACACATGCGGCACACACATACATGCACTCACACACCTCAGGCACAAATAACAGATACATGGCCCCCCCACTCCAACACCACAGGGCCATCTGCCTAGGCAGTCAGGGCCCCTGGCCACCTAGGTGGGCGCCTCTACCTTTTTGAACTCTGGTTTATACCCTACCACAACCCTGATTGCCTTCCTAAGCAATCCTCTCCCAAACCCCCCCCCCCTTCCCCCCCCCGCCAAATAAAAAAGAAAAAAAGAACCAAAAGGTTCCCATCTCTTTCAACTCTGTTTTTCCAGCATCTACTACCTCCAAAACCCTATCCACTGAACCCGTGGAAAGCTCTCCACCTATTCCACCACTCCTTCGACCTCTCTTCCTTGTCACCGACCTACTTCCTAGGAAAATACCGAGTGCCCTATTTTTTTTTCCTGAGATTGTCTACCCACCTGGTCTCTTTCCCTCTCTCCTCCTGGTTCCTTAACCACCTCTTTAAACTGCCTCTCTCTCTCTCTCTCTTGCTGTCCCTACCTCCACTCCTTTCTCTCTCCCTTCCCTATACTTTATGAATTCTTTTTTCCTCTAAGGGCCCAAATACCTTTCCTAACAGTGCTACCAAACTTTACATTGCTCCCGGCATGTGGGCTACTGCCTTTTTCTGCAACTTGTGGGTCCTTCTGTAAATTTATGCATTATGGATCAATACATTGTCGCCAGTTATCAAAAGAAAAAGGCCCACTTCATGCCTATCATCATTTTCAATGTCAAATTGCTGTGAAATCGGACATGGAAGCATGGATAATGTAATCCTGTGGAAAGCCACTGATGTGCTTTTCATTTTGAAATTTGCCATAAGTAAAGGATCTAGAGTGCATCATAGCATGACTCCACTAACATCTCGGAGACACACTCAAAACCAACAATTAAAGCAATTTTTTAACTGCCATAAAAAAAAAAATTCCTACTGCTTAGATGACGAGGAATACCGCCCAATGTCAAACTAGGGCGGCAATTCCTTCTGTTTGTATTCCAACCCTCACTAAGATATTTCCTGAGTCTTTTCAAACTATGGATGAGAGAGAGCACCCAGTCTACCAATCTGAGTCCACCACACTATCTTCATCTCCTTTTGAGAATCCTCTGAATGATCCATTTTATACATTCTTTTCTGCACCTTTTGTAAAGTTTGAGTGGAAGAGAAAGGAGAACACCACTGCCCTCAAGTTCAACATGCTCTCAATTCTCCAGTCAATGAATGCTGAGAAAGCAGTTCCCAACTAAATGGAGTTCAGTACTTTATTTTCAATTTTTCCTTAGTAGATTCAATGATTCGTTTTAGTTATTTCTGGTATAAATGGAAGCTCGATGGTTATATGCGTTTTCATTGGTTCATATTTATCCAATAAAAACTCTTCCTTGTCATGCCACAAACTTTTATTTGGTTTCCCATTATTTGTGATTCATGAGAACCTAGAAGTGCCTGATCTAGTGGTCTTTTAGTGCTTAGGCTTTAAATTGGAAGTTCTCCCGAGATTCTGTCCTCTTGTTCTTTGAAAGCTTGCATATTGCTCAGAGTTCTCCAAATTAAGATTGACGCCACTTATGTGCCTCCAACACAGTGATATGTTTAGAATACTTGATAAGCTTAGGAGGCGATTTTCTGCTGTATTAGTTTCAGGTTTTAATCTTCCATAGTTTGTGAACTGCATAGCTGTTCTCACAATTCATCTTCAGGATACGGGGTGTTTGTTGTCCTCTGGTGAGCACTGATTTTCTTTGGACTTGGCTCCTGACTGTTAAGGCGCATCCTGCTCCATTATCCCATATTCGTGAAGAGCTTGTCCAACCATGGGAGATTTTCTTTTCCAAAATAGTCTTTAGATTGTTCGAACTTGGACTATGAGAGCATCACTTTAGAAGAATCACAAGCTTATTCTGTGCATGCTTGCAATGTTTAATTGGGGAAATCTTTTCTTAAACACAGAATGTGCACACCCTTAATTTTTTGTTATTTCTGACCCTGATGTTTGTCTCTTGGCCCATCTTCCATGGAACATTGGAGCCAAGACACATTATCATGTTACTCTATAAGCTGGCAGATGAATCCCATTTGTTCTGTGTACCTTCCAATTCCTACATGCCTTTTAATCTTTCACATCATGTTTTGGTTCGTTATAACTGATTATATATGGTATCATCGTATTTACAATGACAGTAAGTCGTGAAAAATCTGAAAGAACTGGCTATGTGGAATTCCATAGAATAAAAATAATTTTTTTCTCCTTTTTTTTATTAATATATCTGAATTCCACTCTTTAAGTGCTACGAAACACTGCTCTTAAGTTCCACGAAACACTGCTGTAAATAATAAACAAAACCCTAAATACAACCTAGGATCTTTTCTTTTTATTGTCAAATAAATATAACTCAATCCAGGACTGAGTACAAGCTTTAACTATAAATTCTTATACAAATACTGTTCCTGGAAATTGCAATAAATTGCAAAACTGACTAAAAATAAACTTCGAATTGCCGGGAGACTTACTTGACTTTGCCTGGCATCCTTTTAGGACTTGGTACACCCCACACCTGATTACCTTACCGATGGCATACTCGGATCCTATTGACCCCGCTGAATTGTCTGAGTTGGGAAGCTCCTTTAGGCATAGCCGCAATACCTTTTTCAGAAACTAGGGTTTGAGAGCATAAACAAATTAGGATTTTTTCTAGACCCTTTTGGACCTCTCTAAGGTATGCCACAAGTGGCACCTTCCCTTTTTAGGAATGGATTGGGCGTGCCCCTCTATGAAACCTTGTGGACAGGATTTCTAGGGTGGTGCATGCCACACCATTGGGACTTTAGAAGAGAGAGGGAGAGAGGCGTGGAGATGAGAGAAGGGGAGAGAGAGACAAGCTAGAAGTTCATATGGTGACAATGACGGGGGTCTACCTCAATTTATAGCCTCCAAGGTGGGTCGAGGTATGCCTATTTGATATAGAATTCTTCCTGCCATAGGAGTTCCAGGTAAGCTATGAGGTGAGAGAGAAACAAATCTGAGCCATCCATCCTGTGAATTAGCCATCATGATTAGGGAGGAATCTAGGAACCTTATCCCCTAATTATTTGACTCATATCCACTTCTAGTCGACCTAGGATACAAAACATCTTCTATCTTGACTAGAGCTTCCTCTTCTCTCACAAAGAGATTGTATGAATTCAAAGTCAAAGAGATTTGGTCAAATAAAAAAGATTTTAAAGAATAATTTTCAAACCTAAAATATTCTCTACTCCCTCAAACTAAGCACACAAAATCTTTTTCAAAGATTTCAGGAGGTTTACTTCTTTAACAATAATTAAAAGACATAACTTATTCCTTAACAAAAATGAAAAGACATGGGTATCCTCCCTAGGCTAGGATGTGTGGGCTATGTGCACCTCATGTCCCACCCCCATGTGGGGACCCCAACAAGTGGGGCTAGACTCTTCGCCCCCCACATAGAGTCCACAATGCCCTAGGATTTTTGGAAATTAGAAAACTCCCTTTTAGGGTTTTTTATTTGCTGAAAAGGATTCTAAAACATTCTTGAGAAATTTCTAAAAATCACAAACATTTTAAAGACTGAAACCCAAAAAATTCTAAATGTGAATTAGCAGCTATGACTCAAGAAAATCGACATTTAGAGCACTCCACTCGGTCTAGTAATTCTGGACATCGACTATCTTCTCAAACCAACCCAACGAGACCCATGACCTACGGTTCCATGCAGGAACTCATGATTGGCTTGTGAAAGCTGGCCAATAAATAGTGAAACCACAATTTCATAATGTGGATTACAGGTTCCCCCACTTAATAGCAACTCACGTGCACGTATCACTACAGTGCAAGGGGGAATCGTTTTATGCATATCTACACGTATCCCTTTGGAGGGTTGCTTTTCTATATATGGCTGTCATATGTACATGCCGTGTAGAAGTTTTCTGAGGATTAGCCCTCGCTCTCACGGGCCTACATCTACATATAGGGGATCACGAAACTCCCTTGGCCTGCAAACCATCCTTGGGCATCTTTCCGACAATGGATCACCCTCTTGAAATCTCTTCAGTAGTGCCATATGCCTAAGGTGAGGGGTTATGGATATGATCAGGGCCTTAGAGAAGCTAACCGTAGTTCAGTCAATCAATACACACACTCCCACTAAATTGTATGATCCACTATGATTCTTTCTGTACACGTCACCAAACCAACAAAATCAGGGCTTAGTTATATTCAAGCTGTGACATTCTATCTTGTTCAATTGTGCTCATATTTGGAGATTCATCTCTCTCTCTCTCTCTATCTTTCTCTCTCTACATATTTGTATAATTACAAATTATTGTAACAGCAATGCTGCAGAGACTCATGGATAAAAAAATATACAGGTAGTTGATGAAACTGATAGATTACTTAGAGAGGCGTATCAGTCATGGTTGCCCACTGTGCTTCATCTATCTCAATTGAATACAAAAAGGATGGTTGCCTGTCCAAGAAGTGCTGCAAACTACAGAATGCCTGGCTGCTTGACGACCTGCTTGACGACCATAAGGAGAATGTAATTTCATGTTTTTAATTTTTTATCCATTTAAAACATAAATTTTTAAAGTGCTGTTTAACATGGCTATTTTACATTTATATTGCCATGGTATACTACCCAGGGGTGTGGAGAGGGATTTCAATGGTAAATGTTACCCAAGACTTGTGAAGATGATTCTTTCAGCAACGCTAACCCGGGATCCTAGCAAGCTTTCTCAGCTTGATCTGCACCATCCATTGCTCATGACGAGTGGTGGGTCAAGGAAACGTTACCAACTACCTGAACAGCTCGAATCAATCAAACTGGTATTGCTTGTCATATGAATGAAAATATTAAATAGGGATGCAGGTTTTAGGGAGAGGGGAGGAGACATTGACATTTTCCAAAGTCCATGATATGAATAAACATGCATATATTGGAAAACAATTCATTGAGATATCTCAATTGTCACAGTATGTGTGCGTGTGTGTAGTTAGGATTTAAACACAGTATTGTATATTATACATTATGGTGTATTTGTAAAGATACACTGTGTTTCATTATTATATTAATATATATTTGGTACTTCATACATCTCAAGGGTGCATATTTGATGGATACATTTGGACGCATGGCTAAAACACATAGTTAGGGATGTTTTGATGACCTAAAATCTTTTCGAATAATCCTTGATTTATCCCTAGATCAATTAAAGAAATTGCCTTTGAGCTCCAAATTCCCCAGATCTGATGCCAATCAAATGGATGGTCCAGATCTGTTATTGGAGGAGAGTTTGATTTGGGTCACTTTTTGAGCTCAAAATCTTTTTTTGTTTTTTCAGTGAAATGATATTAGTGTCTTGTTCTCAAAAAAAAAAAAGAAAAAGATATTAGTGTGTTGTAAAGATCGTTTGAGAGCTTTAGGGTCCTATAAGCATTTCTATGGTGGAGCATGACCAACATGTCCAAATGAACACTTTGGACCCTGGGTCCATGAAGTCATTTACTGTATTTTAAAATAGGGAAATATATTTTTGTAGTAAAAAGTTCCTTTGAGTGTTAGTATAAGAAAAGGTCCACAACTTTTGGTTCTTTATTCAACCTTGGGATGCAAATAAGTTATAAATGGCAATTACTGAAGTAATCTCGAAGTTGGATATGAAGCAACATTTGTGGACTCTCACTTCATGTAACTTCTTGGCAACTTTCTATTGGATCGTTACCCTTAAAACGATCTTTAAACCATGTGGAGTTTGTTTATAGCTAAAGTATGATCTATTGAAGATTTTAGCATCTCTGTTGATTTAATTTCAAAATATCCATCGAAATACACATGATTTTGAGTTAGAATATTAGAAAATAATAAAATGTTAAATACTTTAAAAGTGATCGATATTTGGATAATTCGAAATGAAGCGATAGAATTCGAAATGAATAGATTCTAGAGAATTTTGGTGTGACACCAATAGGTGATAAGATGAGAGAAATTAGACTTAGGTGGGCTGGCCATATGTGGCGCAAACTCAGTACAGCACCTGTTAGGACGTGTGAGTTAATTCAAGTAGAAGGCTTGAAAAGGGCAAGGGGTAGGCCCAAAGGACATAGTTGGAAGTAGTGAGAAAAGATATAGGGACTTATGGTGTCCCTGAAGGTATGACCCTTAATAAAGTAGAATGACAGACTAGGATTCATGTACTTCAATTAATTGGGAAAAAGCTTCAATGATGATGATGACGACTTTAAAAGTGATCTATATTTTGGTAAAATTTCCTTAAAATATTCACTTTATGTTCTACATGTATTATATTATCTATTTTAATAGTGAGAACTTACATATATCATAAATTTTTATATTTTATTCTTAATACATTTTTATGTTTATATCATGTTTTACATAGAAGTATATGGTATTGATGTCAGTGTCATATTGTGACGGTATCAGTATATGCTCAACTTATACTAGAGTCTTGATTTGTTACATCTAGACATTTTCAAATGGATGCATTATACTGACTCTAATTTGCATGTCTGACTTTCTGGTTTTTTGTCGTACTACAGTTAGTCTTGGCTTATTTCAATTTTCATTTTGAGTTGCAGTTCTGTGAATCAAAGCTTAAACCCTTGTATCTGGTGGCACTTCTACAAGGCTTGAAAGAAGAGAAAAGTATCATTTTTACATCATCCATAGAGTCAACACAGAGGCTAAGCATCCTATTAAAATGCTTTACTGAGTTGCCACTCAAGATAAGTCAATATTCGAGACTTCAGCGTCAATCTGTTCGGAGGTATATTTTTCTGTTTGTGTGATAATTTATGTTTAACTAGCATGATTGTATGTACATGCAGGTTATGCTGTCATTATATAATTTTTGATATGTATCAGACAACTTTTCTTGTCATCTGATTGCTATCTATTCTTTACTTTGTAATAGTTTTGTTCCGTAAGATGGAAAACTTTCATTTCAGTAATACACTAGATGCCTTTCGAGCTGGAGAGCTACAGGTTCTTGTTGCCTCAGATGCTATGACTCGTGGGATGGATGTTGATGGGATTGCCAATGTTATCAACTATGATATGCCCAACAATGTCAAGACATACATTCACCGTGCTGGCCGAACTGCCAGGGCAGGTCGGCCTGGTCGTTGTTTCACCTTATTGCGAAGGGAGGAGGTAATGTGTTGTTCTCGACTTGTATATAAAGGGATTAATGTCTTTTAGGATACTTCTTCCATAAGACCATTGTTGTTGCGAGGGACTTTGTTAGGGACTTTGTTGATAATCTCCAGGGTACTGGTTGATTCGTGAGAATTGTGATGACAGCCTATGATATGAGCTGCACTCGCTAAAACTTGTACAGTATGTTTAATTGATCAACCCAAATATGGTACTAAACATAAATAAATAAGAAACTTACAATGTTCTTACTAAACATGAGATTAGTTATAACACTAGTGTGACACATTTAAATGATGAAAGTATGTCAAAAATGTATAACATACACTTTAAATGGTTGAAGGTTTTGTGTTAAGATTTTACATGAAGACATTGTGGGCAAACATGCTGTTTCAAGAAGAAGGAACACATGTTGAACAAGCTCCATGGCTCAACTGCCATGCATCAATGGCTTTTTGAACCTGTCTTGCTCTTGAAAAGCATTTTTGTTCAAACTTTATTGCATGAAACGAGGATATGCAGATTTTATTATGTTATGTGCTTTTAGCACTTTAATTATCTTTTGTTTTTCTTGGGTGGATGTAGTTTTGTAATCCAAGTGGCTTTTAAATATGCTTGCTATTTCATTTTTTTGAATAAGTTTATAATTTGACTTGTTTCTGGTTTAGCTTTAGCGTATTATTATATATTGGATTCCTGTAGTGGAAGGTGAATTCTTGAAATTGAATTTTCCATCACTTATTACCATATGAGAAGGTGAAAGTCTTGTTCTCTTGTCATAACACACATTGATTTTGAAGATGGATCTTGCATGCATATGCTGCAATTGACAGAAGCATATAACCTTGAAGGATGACCAAATATGACAGAAGGAAGGCCACTAAATGAAGCTCTGACAAGATTTGGAAGGGAACTTCCAGAGAGAAGCATGCAACTTATGACTCCCAATTTAGGCTTGAATCTTTGTTCTTATTAAGCTCCTTGACATCTTACTCAAACCAATCATAAGTAAATTAAAATGAAGCCTGCTATCGCCTGAAAGAAGATCTATTCACCCTCCAAAAATCTATTATGGGTGACTACATCGGCCATAGAACTAAATTAAAGAACTTGGCCCAGTCAGTGAACAGCTCATAAGAACTGAGATAAAATACCAGAAAAAGCATAAAAATTAGCTCTAACTTGAAGAAAGCATTTTTGATGTTGTGCTTCCTCCTAGAGCATATAGCGACTTCGTCTGCCCCTGGGGGAACTCTGGATAGCTACAGTGTCCACTGTAGTTCAAAACCTATGCTAGTAGGCTGTTTGCCCTATGCATCCTAGAGACCATGCCCCAAAAAGAAAAAATTAAAGGAACAAGAAAAGAGAAAGAAATAAAGAAAAGTTGCACCTTAGGAGTGCCTTAAAAATCCTGTGCCAATAGTGAATATGGGCTGTTCATCTTTCAATTGATGGGTCGGTTGATGTAAAGAACTCATAATTAGTTTTGTTTTATCTCATTATTGTTTATCTTTGATGTTGAGGCAATGTACAAAATTTGGGGTCAAACAAATCCCCCTGGGGACTCGGTATTGCACCATTTTTTCTTTCCTAAAGTGGACAATTGCACTTCTTCTCTCAAAAGAGAATATTTTCTGGGTTTCCATTGAAATTTAGTTCATAATCTTGTTTTCTGGTTCCAAGAGCATGTAAAAATTTAGGCCCAAACAACTGCATCCCAGCCCTCCATAAATGTCGTAGAGGTAACACTAACCAAATCCTTTACTTTGACACACATGTAGATAGATAGATAGATAAGTAGATAGATGTGGGTTGCTTTAGAATCATCTTTATCCCAACTATTTGAGGTTGATGCATGAATCTTGTTCTGTTCTTCTACTCGTAGGTTTAGGATTCATGATAAGATTTGACAAAGTTTTACTCTGGCTGCCTACCTAAGACAACCCTCCTTTACCCGGGCTTGGGGCCTGCCAAGGCGGAGTTGGGTTATCCTATAATTCCTAATGGTGATTTTAGAAACCTTTACTCCAAAATTTTTGGTAATAAGTTGCCCTTACATTAATTAAAATTACCTCAATCTTGTCCTTTTTATCAAGTCTGGGGAGGGCATTGAATGTCTGTGAATGATCCAAATTTTCAAATTTTTGAAACTTTTATTTATTGTTCGATTTTACATATCGAATTTACCTGAAATTTTGGGGGTTGTTCTGCGAAGTACACATGTATGAAATATAAGAAAATAATTTAAACACTAAGAATGACCAAACCCTAAAAATATTTCAGGGCTATTTTAGTCATTTTATATTTGATCTTATATTTTCTTGGGTCTGTAATGGTGAGATGTAAATGCGCACAAATTTCAGACGCATCTGATTTTGTAAAAAAAAATTTACTCAACTGCAACTGCTAGTTTTTAAATTTGAAATTTTGATTATAATTACACTCAATGCCCTCCGCATGGTAAAAAAGGAAACGATCAAGTAGTTTTCATTAATAAAAGGGTAGTCTATTGTCAAAAAGTTTGGAGTTGAGGTTTCTAGTATCACCATTAGCGTGGTACATCTTATAATAACTATATATATGTAGGTATATGTGTATAAAGGGAGAATGAACATGTGGATTTTAAATTCCTTTTTATGACTCCTTATTCCCTCCAATTTTTCAAAAAACTCAAAGGCAATGAGTAAGTTTAGAATTTCTAGATTCTCTCTCGTGCAGGGATATTAGGGCTCCCATCTCCTGTATTTCCAAAAAATTTAAATCTCTTATGTTGAATTCACGTTACGTATTTTTACAACAAAGAAGAGTTCAAATTAAAAACTTTTATAAATACGGAACTTTTTAAAGAATGTTAAAAAAAAAATCCAATTATTTTATCTTGCTGTAAATTTGTTAAATATAAAATCATTAAAAAATAATAATTAATGTCTAAAAAAAATATGATAATATTATTGTCATTTCATGTATTCCATAAAATTAATTATTTTTTAAAAATTATATGCGAGAATTGTTTTTGATGAATTGAGGTAGGACTTCTAGCAATAGTTGAAGGGAAAAGTTTATATAAGGTTGCAACCTTAAAATGTAGAATTAAAGGTGCACCTCAAAAATCCATCATAAAAGGTTGTTTGATGTTGGAAAACCCCTCTAATTGATCATCTCGACATTGAGATGATTGAATATGAAAAGAAAAAAAGATTTCAAGTCCGAGAAATAGTGTATCTTGCAACACATTATCTGGACCGTTCATTTTCAAGATTTTCAGGTGTTTATAGATCTACTTGATTTGAACCATTGTTAGCGTTTAAAGTTTTATGATTAGAGATGAAAATAGATTCTCAAGCCATCTTAAAAAATATTGATACCAAAATTATATTTATGATAAAATTTAGAGGCGCGCCTTAATTGGATTGTTTAAGGTTGCGACCTTATCGAAACCATACCCATAGTTGAGACATCCAATTGTTTTATTGTAGTGTGCATACGTGTGTAACCATTGTGGCATTTCTTAATCAACTGGGTTCTAATTGATGCCTAAGTGGTGTCTAATTTGCTGTTGAGAGCACTAGTGTCACAATAAAAGAGTAATCTTAGGATCGCAAATTTTGGGAATATAACCTCTTCAACCATAGATTAACCTCAGTTAAAGAAAACAAAAAGAAAGAAAAAACAAGAATTCGTACTTGAACTCTCTCTATGTGATAGGAAAAAATAATGCCTCAAGATTGAACAGAGATTGTCCAATTTTTGAAAGGTGAGATCTAAGTACCAAAAAAACTCCAAATTCAAATTTTTTTTTTTTTTTCAAATTATTGTATACTGATTCTTAGGTGGTTCCTAAAATTTCAAACTGAAAAAATTCTCCCAAGTAGGTCTTTTGACTGAGGGAGTAGCGCACAATTTGCTCTGGGGGAGCATAGTATGCTCGCTCTCCTCAATTTATGAGGCATTGTGTAGTGTTCAGTGGTAGGCATAGAGTTTCAACTGGTGATTGAAAGTTCTCACTTGAACAATTTTTTCATTTGTAGTGGTCCGCCCATTCCATTTCAGTCCGGTGCAGCTGATAATGCATTATAAATAATCTATTGCACATTTTGTTCATGTTCTAAATTTTGTTTTCTCCATTTCTTTCTTCTTTTTTTTTGATCAACAGATCAAGCGATTTCTTTCTTCTTTTTTTTGATCAACGGATCAAGCATTTTCTTTCTTCTTTTTTTGATCAACAGATCAAGCGATATAGAAAGCTGCTGAAGAAGGCAGGTTCTGATGGATCTAGGACCTACTCTATACCTGTCGAAACTGTTGAAAATCTCAGGCCTGTTTATTCTTCTGGTAAGTACAAATTCCTTTAATGCACGGGATGACCCCTTTTACTTTTCTGCCTTGCGCTAATCCCTATTGTGAATCCTAACAGCATTGGAGAAGTTGAAAGAAAAGGTGCAGTCTGAAAAGTCAAGGAGACGTTTTAGTGGTTCTTTGTCTGCGAGAACTGGGAATCAAAAACCCAAGAGAGAGAAAGGGTAGCTCCTTATGCCAATACCTGTCTCATAATTTTCAGCAACGTGACAGATGAAACGATAGAGAGTGGATGTTTCCCAATGAAAAATTATTTCCTTATCACTGTTACTTTAATTTCTTTTGAGCTTCAGTTGATAGGTCCTGAACAACACCTTGCATCGAGGTTTACGAAGCGGCTTTTACCACCGTGACGTGTTTTCCACTGTAATAGAGAGAAGACTTCTCTCTATGATCCTTGTTTTAATGAACCATACGCGCTCTCTTAAATCAAAAGGGTGGGCTACTGTATGATCAGTGACTATGGAATGTCATGTAAAACTAATGCCAAATGCCTCCAAAGGGAGTATTGGCCTAGGTTTTAATAGCAGTACCAGTAACCATTCTTTGTACTGGCTTTTGATTCATACATATGGCAATAAAATTAGATGAATAAGAATGTCTACTGGTTGATGCTAAACATTAAATATTTTTTTTTGACAATACTAAAACATTCTTCATTCATGAACATGTTATAAGTCATGCCCCTGATTTATATTGTGGACTTGGAGGCCTCAAAAAGTCTTGAAATGTTTGAGGTTGCAATATTAACGATTCAATTGTGCTTGCATCTCCTGAATATTTGGGGGGTTTGAGAAAGAGAGAGAAAACACTAAGAGTAGAACTAGAGAGAAGGAAAAGTCATAGACTAAACTTCTGAAATAACCTACCATTCTTTTATAGACTAGGTAAAAAAAAATAAAAAGAATAATAAAAAATCAAATAAATCAATATTTCTTGAATCCTTACTAGAACTGTATGTGAGATTTCCATTTCATATGGCTCCTACCCTTTTGTGCATACAATAAGAGGAATAATCTATGGAATAAAAAAAAATTGAAATATTCTTCTTGTGTCATCAACTAACAGGGGTTGGGGTTTTTACAAGAAATCTCAAGCCAGCCTTCTTGCAAGCCTTCTTACGAGGGGCTTTTACTTAATTTCTTAATATCAAGCCTCTTGGTCCTAGGTAAACTCTTGGTCCTAGATAAAAATGGTAACTCCCCCAAATATTTTTGTCCTCAACACTCTATATTTCCAAGAGTTAAGACACTTCAACGATCTTCGATGGTTATTCAGGTATCCAAAGTGCTTCAATGGTTATTCAGGTATCCAAAGTACGCTATGAGATGGATGTTTAAACACATTGAGCTATCGGATTTCAAATATGAAAGCTCGAGGTAATTTGTGCAAGATAAACAATCTTATGGTACATAATCCGTCTTTTGTCCATGTTCTTTAAATGGGTAGGGTACAATGTTTGTTTTTCGTCAATAGACCATAGTAGATGGGAACACATGGGCTACTTTAAATTTGTCGTGGGTTATCACGATGAGTCTAACAACCATGAAAGTATTAAAGAAGGGAAAATTACGTCTATACCGTTTTATTATATTTTATTTTGATGAAAGGTACTTGTATCATATATTTTCAAACAATTAGCAATTACAACCTAAACCGGAAACAAAACCAAATAACAGAAGTAAAAGCAAACAAAAAAAAACCAACATCTAATCAAACTTTTCAACAACCAACTCAGAAACAGTCGCCTTTTGATAAGCCATCAGCCTCCATATTTCTTTCACGATAGATGTGTCTCACAGGATCTCCCTGCAACAACCAATCACTTCATCAATAAGACTATGAAACCTCCATGGGTATTCCATCTCTTTATTTAACCATTTCACTATATTCATGGAGTCTATTCCGTCCCTTTATTTAACCATTTCGCTGTATTCATGGAGTCCCCTTCAATTTCCAAAAGTTTATTGAAATCCTTTATTAATTTAATCCCCTGTAACACTGCTCGAAGCTCAGCCTCATTCGCAGTTACTACTCCTATAGAACCATGAAATTTCAATAAGACTTTGCCTTCCCAATCTCTCACTATACCTACCAAAGAACACCCATCAAAATTTAGTTTGATCGAACTATATCTAGGCCTCTTCCATAAGCCTATCACGATTTTCTTATCTGTTTTTTGTCTAATTAACACACTGAGATTATGCAACATGTCTAATCTAGAAACACCCCACCAATTATCATTAATACTCACAATTTCTGCTACTGTCACCCGTATTTTTTCTATCAATTCATTCACAGACAAACATTTGTCTTCAAAGCATCTCCTATTCCTCTTCTTCCATGTTTCCTACATGACAGTAGCTCCAATAATTTTCCAAATTATTCTGCCTTTTTTCCCCATCCCAGCGGTCATCCAATAACCCAAAAGACTATAAATCCCCTCAGGACAATTTCCATTTAACTCCACCCAACACCAAATTGCTTTAACAAACGGACACCTCAGAAACAAGTGATCAACAGATTCTGCACCCTGTTTGCAAAGAATACAAACATTTACAATAATATGCTCTTTTTTCATTAACATATCAATGGTTAAAATTCTACAAAGTTTAACTAACCATAACCAAGCACAAATCTTTAAAGGCATAGGCCATTTTCATAGTTTACTTGCTTCTTTATCAAAACATCTAACTGAACAATTTGTAAGCCGAGCTCATAGAAAAACACCCACTTCTGCTAGGTTCACAAATAATTCTACTTGGTTTTTCAAGGCAGTAAAACACACACCTTAACATCCTTAAACATTACATATACTCATCTAAAACCACATCGCTAACTCTTCTATAAGAACAACTCACATTCCAACATACAAAAAATCCATTATAAGTCACCATTTCACTGACCAAACAGCTTTCCGTATTTGTTTTAGCAAACAAATTAGCAAACTGAGATTTTAAGTCACTGTTCCCCACTCATTTTTTATGCCAAAACTTTTTAGTATCGCCTTTCCCCACAACCTTTCTTAAGTTACTGAGAAAGAAAACTCTGTGAGCCAAAATACCTTTCTAAATATACAAAATACCCTTTGTGTTTGTCTGTTTAGCAGCCAAACCATGACTCCTGTCTTCCACATATTTTTCTACAAGAATTTGCCTCTATAACTGATTTTTTTCCTTTGCACATCTCCACAAGTAATGCACTATTCATAAGTTTCAAATTTTTTATCTATTTAACCAAATTATATTTCTTCTTCTCCTTAGTACCCACCCACAAATATCTTCTCATCAAACCTTCCAATCTTCTAACAATCTTGCTTGGCATCTTGGACAAAGACATATAATAGATTGGTACATTGGACAAAGCAGTTTTAAGAAGCGTTATACGACCCCCCAAAGATAGCAGTTTAAATTTTTAGGAATCTAACTTGTATTGCTATTTTTGAATCAAAGGATCCCAAAGAGAAATAGTTCTAACATTATCAAACAGAGGCAAAGCAAGGTATTTCAGTGGAAAATAATCAATACTCACAGTACACCTTCAATGCAAATTCTTTAACCTTTGCTCATCACATGCTACACCTATCAAATGGGTTTTTTTAAGGTTTACTTTTTGACCAATAACCACCTCAAATACTCTTAGGAATCTCTTAAGAGTTTGTATTTCCAACTCATTTGCCCCACAGAAAATTAGAGTATCATCCACATATTGCAGATGTGATACTATTGTCCCATTTGCTTTCACTTGAAAACATTTCAATAAGCTAAAATTAACCACCGATGTTAGCATCACACTAAAAATCTCTCCCATTATAGTAAACAAAAAAGAGGATAATGGATCTCCTTGACGAATACCCCTAGATGCTTTAAAGAAACCTTTTAGTTTACCATTAATAAAGACTGAAAAATGAGTTGTTTCTAAACAATCTTTAATCCACATAATCTATTTTTCACCAAATCCCATAGTGTTTATAGGTATTAAATAAAATAATAAGCCTTTTCCATGTCTATTTTGCACACAATCCCAGTTTCTTTTTTTAGCTAATCGAGAGCTAATGATTTCCTAAGCACATACAATGCTATAAGTAATTTGCCTATCTTGTATAAAAGCAGATTGTGGCTCTTTGATGACTAAAAGCAATACAGTTTTTAACCTTTATTACACGACATTTAGCAATTATTTTATAAAGACTAGTAAGTAAACTAATAGGTCTGATATCCTGTAATTTTTCAATCATGCTTTTTTTTTTTGGAATCAAGGCAATAAAAGTATAATTTAAACTTGTATTGACAAACCCATTATGGTAGAACTCCATTACAATGTCTATAACTTCAAATCTGACAAAGTCCCAATAATTTTAAAAAAACCTCAAAGAAAATCCATTTGGCCCTAGTGCCCTATCCCCAGCCAGGCTAAATACAACTTCCTTTATTTCAATTTGAGTAAAAAGTCACTCAATCTACATAGTCTTATCACCTAGGAGTTTATGAAAAGAAACCTTGCGGAAATTTGTAATGGGTGTATATCCAGCAGTAAAAGCCTCTTAATAATGCTTGGTAATAACATCTTCCATTCCTTTTTCATCCCCTTCTAACACCCCATCTATTTTTAGACCTTGCAAGCTATTACACATTTCCTAGTATTTGCCATTATATGGAAAAACCTTGTATTCAAATCACCTTATTTCCACCGCCTGATCTTTGATGTTTGTCTCCAATATATTTATTCAGCTTTTAAACACTCATATAATTGTCTATTCAGATCATTTCTCAATATAACATCTTCCAAAATAATGTTACTTGATTCCCGTTCTTCAATATCCAAATCCCTGGATTTTGACATAATATCTTCATAAATTTTTTTATAGTTAAAATATGTCTTTATCCTCTATTTTTTACTTCTTTATCTTTTGAGACCTAAAATTTGAAAATATTACTTGTAAGAAAAAAGATGTCCATCTCTTTTATTGACTTCTTTTACCATTAATATCTGACCCAAACAAAAACTAAAATAACACCTTCTTTTCTTCTAATGATTCTCTCAAAGAACCTCGCTATCTCTCGAATCACCGTCTCTTTCTCAAAAATTTCATTTCTCTCTAATTCCCAAAGTTGTAGAAGTTCCCTAATCATCTCTCTCCTCTCTCTCTCTTAAAAAACCCGCAGGTCTGAAGCCCGATTGCTTTGCAGCCCCAACCCACTGATCTAAACACAGGTGTGAAGCCCTATATTGCTTTGTTGCAGCCCCTCAACCCACCGATCTAAAAACACCCACAGTTCTGCAAAACATCAACTAGTTACTTTGGAGTTAGCTAGCTATTACCGAGGAAGGATTTGGCATTTCTCAGAGTAGCAGGTTCCAGGGCTCACAGCCATGGGCAAATTGGTTGGAAAGCTCGAACCCCAGCAAACTGGCTGTTAGGTTGCAGAGGCCAAAACTCCACAGGTGAAGTAATCACCAGCTGCAAGAGCCAAAACCCTAATATTTTGCAAGAATAGGGGTGCTAGTATCAAGCTTGAAACCCCAACAAGAAAAACCCTTTTCCCTAGCTCTTATAACACAAGAATGACACCAACCACCCACTATGGAAATCATAGAATCAGTAGGAATTGAGTCCATTTTGCCATCGTCAAGACTCAAGCTCCTACCCCAACAAAGAACCTTTGAAGCAGAGGCCATTAAAACACCACAAACATGGAATACACCTGCTGAAATGGTTCTAAACCTCAAATTCTTTGGAATCAAGCTTATAACCCCACTTCCAATCTCATCTCCCCAACAAAAAGCAGTCTCGTTCTCTCTAAAAAGACGACAATTGAACACTGAACCAACTGTGATTGATATCAAATCTCCTTGAATATCATGAGTTGCAGTCATGTTATCGCCCCAATAATCTACTATAGAGTATATAATCTAGACTGGCTATTTTATTACACTTACCATGTACGAGCTATGACTTCAAAATCTCATTATTGTTATTTCATTGATTAAAACTTCAATGCACCATTAAAGATGACAAATCTTAATATCTCCTGATTTACAAGATTCCAGCCCAAACCAAGCACCATTTTTCAAAATCTCAAAATTTGAGACATTCTAACTAAATAACATAGTATTTCTTATTATTAAGAACTCAAATTTCCGCTATCCAGATTAGGGATTTGGACATTTCCAGTTGGAATTCCAGCTCTCAGTTGTCCAACACCTCCTTAATTGCTTGAATCGTGTTACCCATGATTTGATCACACCTCCTTAATTGCTTGAATCGTGTTACCCATGATTTGATCAAGGAGAGAGAGAGAGAGAGCTATTCAAGTGTCGAAGTTTCCTTTCAGGTACCTAAGGAAAAAGTTTATATAAGGTTAGGAACCTTGAAATGTAGAATTGTACCTAAAAAATCCATCATAAAAGGTGTTGAAAAACCCTCTAATTGATCATCTTTACATCGAGATGTATGAATATGAATAGAAAAAAAGATTTCAATTATGCGAAATAGTGTATTATGCAACACATTACTTAAGCCGTCCATGCTTGAGATTTTCATGTGTTTTTAGATCTATTTGATATGAACCATTTAAAATTTTATAATTAGATATGAAAATCGATCCTCAAGCCATCTTTAGAATTTTTTATTTTAAAATTACATTTATGATAAAATTAAGGGGTACACCTTAATTGGATTTTTTAAGGTGGCAACATTATGGAAATTATACCCACAATATAATGGAAAATATTTATATAAGTGCGAGGCTCTAAACAATCAAATTAGGGCATACCTCAAAAATTTAAATAGAAGAGGTGCCCTAATATCTTCAAATTGATCATTTCGACCTCAAGATGCATGAACATGATAAATAAATAGATTTCAAGTTTTGGAGATACTGCATCTTGTAATGCATTTTTGGACTGTCGATTTTTTTTATTTTCAAGTTTTTACAAATCTGCTCGATCTACACTACTTTTTAAGTTTTATAAAAAATTATAAATAAAAACATATTTTACGGCTATTACAAAGATTTCAAGCATTGAAATCATATTTTCCGATACTATTTGAAGGTGCACTTTATTTTGATTGTTAAGAGCGTCGGTTCTATACACACTGCCTCTAATTACCTTACTTTGAATGGTGTTTGGATCAAGGAGGGGTTGTCCACCGTCCATCACACAAAGGGGCTCCACAATTCCCGAAAAATATTAGGGTTAGCAACAAGCCGGGCTGGGCCCTAGAGCTAGCTCGGCCCTAGGCCTAGTTGGGCTCTAGTGCCTATGGGTGGCAGGCCTGGCTGAATCAAAATAACATCACTTAAAAAAAATAAAAATAAAGGAAAAAGTTAAGAAAACAAGGTCACGCTGGGCAAATTGAGCTGGTCTTAACCCTCCATCGACATTTTGTGGGCCAGGCCCTAGATTTCTAGGGCTGGGCCACCCAACCCATTGCTACCACATAACCCTCATCATCATTCGTAATAAATGAGCAACAAATGCGTGAAGCGTACCGTACACCAACCAGTCCTAATGTGGACCTCCAAATTGAAAAATTGGGAGTAATTAGTGGAATTGGTACCTTACAGTCAAACACGAATTTTTTTAGGTGGACCAGGTTGTTAGTAGTAGTGCTGCCACCTCTCGACCTTTTCACACACGGGGATGTGACTATGTAATCTGCAGACACTGTTGCTTTGTGTCCTTTAGCTTGATTTAGAAAAGAAAAACTGCTTCTGCATTATTAACAAAGAGGGTCTCATGCTTTCTTATTATAAGTAGTGTTTACAGTATCTATTCTTTTCCATTCTATAATCCATAGATTCTATGTAAAGCATGCCCAAGTAAAGGATGCCCAAGTTAAGGGGTTAGAGTTGTATGAGGTAGGAAATCGAATCTTATCATGAATTCGCCGACCCTGATTCGTTAAGAAAAAGCTTTGACGATGATGATGAATTAATTAAAAATGAGTAAATAATATTTTATATAAAAATAATCAAAATTCGTCAAAATTTATTTTGATTAGTATTTTCTAAAAAAAATTGCTAAAAACCCCTAAAAATACATTTTATAAACACTCTATCCCCACCACAAACTATTCTCACTACTTTTTACTTTTTATTGAAAACTATTCTCACTACTTTTTACTTTTATAGCTAAAACCCCCTAACTTAAAAGGTTGTAAATTTTGTGACCAAACTACCCTTATCCGTACCTTCACCGTACGAACACCGTTATGAAAAAACTACATTCACCGGACTGCAGTACTCATTTGCTAGACTAACCCCATAAGTCGGTTTGATTTAACCACAAAACGCCGGACCCAGACAAAGAATTGACGGACAGCCTAATAGACAAACCACCGGAGCACAGCCCCAAAAGGCGGACTGATCGAGAAAATCGCTGGACTGATGCTACTTAACGCCGGACCAAGATCTCAGTAAATAAATGCCAGACTATAATAATGAAAAGCCAGACTGTTCGATGATGTCACTGGACTTCTCATAACTAAAGCCGGACTTAACTTTGCCAGAATAAACATCGCGGGACCGATGTATGACAATGCTGGACGGCCATGAGTCCATCCACCAAATCGCCGGACTGCCACGGTTAGACTGTCGGAGTGGCGATGAATCTAAAAATATCACCGGACTGCCAAGTCACTTTGCCGGAGTACCATGACTCCATGAAAGGAATCGCCGGATTGTCATGGTAACAATGTTGGAGTGCCGATGAAGCTAGTAGGGAGATCGCCGGATTGCCGCATGAATGTGCCGGGGCACCATGAAAAGAGGAAGAAAATTGTCGGATTCGGATGATGAGTGTGCCGGAGAGCTCATAAGCACAAGAAGCAAATCGCGGGACTGAGATGGTAGGCACGCTAGAGTGCCAGTACTCCCAGGAAGCAAATAGGCCGACAATAATGGTGACAGTGCCGGAGTGTCGACAAACTGCCGAATTAATGCATGACTATGCCGGAGTGCCATGAGTCCATGAACCAAATCACTGGATTGCCATGTTGCGTGTGACGGAGTGCACATAAGTCCAGAACCAAATCGTCGGATTGCCATGCTGCAGATGCTGGAGTTCCCAAAATTCCAGGAGCCAAATCACCGAATTGCTATGTTGCGTGTGCCGGAGTGCACAAAAGTCCAGGAACCAATCGTCGGATTGCCATGCTACAGGTCCAAGAACCAAATTGTCGGATTGCCATGCTGTAGGTGCTAGAGTTCCCAAAATTCCAAGAACCAAATCACCGGATTGCTATGTTGCGTGTGTCAGAGTGCACAAAAGTCCATGAACCAAATCGTCGGATTGCCATGCTGCGGGTGCCGGAGTGCCCAAAATTCTAGGAACCGAATCGCTTGATTGGCCTTTATGCGTGTACCGGAGTAGACATTAGTCCAAGAAACAAATCTCCGAAAAGCGCTTCATAATTGTCAAAACGCTCTTCATGGAGTGCCGGTACATGTTATTGAAGTGTTTGAGCGCCTTCATGAAGTGTTAGAGTGGGATTTGTAAGTGCCAGAAAGAGTTTTTGTGCCACATTGCTACGTAGCAGTAGAGCTTACTTTTTACACTAAAGCAGTAGAGCTTACTATTTACCGTAAAGAAATACTGAGTTTGACATTTTGTATTATATTATATTTTAAATAACACTTTTGATTATTATATAATAAATGATACACAAGTTTTACACCTATTAGCGTGACTTCCACAAGTTTTGCACGTGCTGATAAAATATGGGAGTGTGGACTTTGCTCCATAGCGAATATCCAAACTCCAACTACTTCAACTCCTGATGTGGAAAACAATCTCATCAAAACAAACAATCTCCGGTTTGTATACTGATTGGAAAGGGATTTCATTCTCAAGCAGATGAAACATTTACAGTGTCATCCTCAATAAATGACAACCAAAGCAAATGGCCCTGTTAAAACTCGATTCCATATATAATGACTGATGCTCTTTAAAGATACATCCAAGGCCCATAAAGGAAGACCTCGATTTCGATTGCAGGGAGAGCTCGAGTTCGAAGAGTGAAGAGAAGGAGACCTCGAGTTCGATTGCAGGGGTGCGTAGGGTAAGCAACCCGCGGGCAAAAGGGGTAAAAATGCAAGAGGCAAAGGGGCGTAAGAATGGGTAAAAACCGTAGGAAAAAGGGGTAAAAATGGGGCTAATGAAGGAGCAGTTCGCAGGAAAAAAAACGCAGGAGTAAAGGGGCGGAAGAAATGGGGCTGACGACGGAGCAGTTCGCAGGATGGTCTACCGCAGGGGTAAAGGGGCGTAAGAAATAGAATAGAATAGAAAACAAAAAAAAAAAAAAAAAGAAAAAAGAAAAAGAAAAAAAAAAAGGGGAAACGAAAAGAAAAGAAAACAGAAAAAGGTAATCTAAAGGGCAAAAAAAAGAGGGGTAAAAGGGTCCAGATTTTTTTGTTTTTTAGGTTGGGGGTTTTAAGTTATAAAAGTTAGTTTTTAATAAAAAAAGTAGTGAGACAATTTTAGGGTGGGGGATAAAGCGTATGTAGAGTGTATTTTAGAGGGTTTTTAATTTTTTTTATTTAATTTTTTTTTTATTAATTTTATTCAATCCCACTTATTAAAAATAAAACTAAAACTAAAATTTCATATTACTATCATTTTCAAATAAAAAATAAAAAATAAGATTCATTATTGGCCCTTGGATGAACATGGTTCAATCTGAACCATCAAAAGTTGCCGGTGCACGTTTGAGCGTCACATGCTGTAGGCGCAACAACAAGCGTCACTGCTTCCCCTTCCCTGTTCAAATCCTTCTGCAAATTGGGGTTGTGAAAAGGACACTCTTTTGAAGTTAGAGACAGGGATGGAGTGGTTTTGGTTTTAGAGAGTGAGAGAGAGAGAGAGAGAGAAAGGGAGATGGATTTGCGCTCCTGAAGTTTCTATTAATTTATTAAATTAACGATGGATGGTTTTTGCCATCCTATTCGTGATGTATGGGAGCGGTTTCTCCAGAGATGCTATGAAGCTTTCCCATGTCTCTCTGATCCTGGTTTGTTCCGATGATGGATACTTAAAATCAGCTGTTTCGGGTTTATACTTTATATTCATCCTCATTTTTAATCATCATCTTTTATTGGATTTGGATTTCAGAGAGAAGGTCTTCATTGGGATTGAAGCTTGCACTGGTTGCCATGCACGTTGTGTTTGCAGGCGCTTTGTTAATCTTGGATAGGAACATGCTAAATGCTACTCGAGACAATCCATGGTAATCCTCCTTTAATCAAATGATTTTTTTTTTTTTTTTCATTTTGGACCATCCATATTGTTTTGGCTTGTGCTATGATTCAAATGTATTGGAGTTTCTACTGCAATCTAGGACTTTTAGGATTAATGCCCGTTGTTTACCACATCGAATTTATCTATGTAATCAGAACGAATCATGATCCTCAGTGTATTGGAAATTGGTTGCCCCTGTGTGTTTTGCAAGATTTCAGTTTGAGAGATATTTTGTGTTGCATTTATTGACAATTGATTTCAATTCAAAGTTCTGCAAGTATAAATTTCAAGTAATGCAGTTCAGAATTTAATATGTATTGTTACTTGGTTCTTGTTCCTAATTATTTTTATCAATATTGTGGGAAATTTGTGTGAGTTGAAGATGAGGCTTGTAGGATGGTTGTCCATAAAGGAGATTTCTCATTTTATTCAGTTCCTTTACCCTGTTGTTTACTAATTGATATTGTATCTTCCTTTAATAAGTAGTGGAACCTAGAACAAATTAATCACTCTTTCTATGATGTTAGGTGATTTACCTCTCTGTTCTCTAGTCCAATATGCCATGAATTAGTCCACTCGGACTTGGCGGGGTAACTCGGCATCACCCTAATGGCAAGGCAAGTTGGGTGCCCAACTCCATTCCCCCCCCAATCCCCCACCAAAGATCCCCTTGAATAGTTTAAAAAAATGAAGCTAAAAAGACTTCAAAAAAGTATTTTCCGACCACTTTCCGATTACTTGAATCTTTTTCCAGTGATTGCTAACTTCCATTTTCTATACCGTCTTCCCTTTTCCGGCATTTTGGCCATCATCGGAGTTCTAATCGATGCCCAATTTTCCGGCCATCTTAGAGAAAGAAATAGTTAGAGAGAGAGACACACAGGGAGAGGGGTTCTGAAATTTCGGTGGGAACACGAAACATAAATCCCTCTCTCTCTCTCTCTCTCTTCCTATTGCATCTTCCCGACTTCCTTTCCGTGTATTCCTCTGCTTCTTCTTTTTCTTCGGTAGAGAAAACCCCAATCTGCTCCTCCTTTGCTGTTCACGGACAGGAGAAGTAGAAGAGGTTGCTGTGTTGGGGATATGAAAAGGAAGATAGATAAAGTTTCATGGCCCTCGAGGCACCACCTGGTGCTCACCAGCGCCACCTGAGTGATGCATTTAGAAATGGGCTGTCTATTTATTTTTGTCTTTTTTGGTTTTCTTTTTGTTTTAAGCTTTTTGTATAGGACTCGGCTCAGTAACTAGCCGTGACCCAGTGGCCATTACCTGGCCCAAAGCAATGTACGGTACACTGCTCCAGTCTATTGCTAGCTAATGCTGGATCCTCTTTGTTTTGTGGTGGATATGTGTTCATTGAAGTGTATGATAAACTGAACGTAATCAGTTCCTTTCTCAGGAGGTTAAATCACTCTAAAATTGACAAGAGTGCAAAAGAATTGTTTAACGTGTTTCTTCTTGGTTTTGTCTATCTATGTTTCTTGTGAGAGCTTGTAATCCTTCCAAAAATATTTAGATTTTATGGGATGGCTTCTAACATTATTGATCATTTATGATATGTTCTATCATAATGGATGTTAAGGCTTCAGACTTCGTGGATTAGAAGTTTCAATCATGTTACAACTTGCAATAGGGTGCTAGTTTCATTTATTTAATGGCTTTGTTTTTGGTAGCGGCAGTGATAACCAAAGGAAGGCATTATAGGATGATAAAATAGTGGGAGTATCTATAAGGCGGTTATTGATACATTGAAAGTGGGGATGGATAAGGTGTAATTTTTCTTTTTTTAATCAGGTAAGAGCTATCAAATGTAAGTGCTCCATTCATATACTTGTATTGCTTTGTGAAGAGTACTAAAATGAAAATGTTTACCACTGTAGAAAATCAAGTCAAGCTGCCTACATAAATCTAGTTGAAAATTACTATGTGTAATATAACTTATCATAATTTTAGTTCTAATTTGATTACATGTATACATTTCAAAAAATAATAATTGATTGCATGTATAAATTTGATATCTGTCTATAGTCACTGCGAGTGTAGATGCCTAGTATTTCATTCAAATTAATTATTCAACGTTTAATGATTTTTCTTTTTTTTTTGTATCATGGTTTCATTTTCTATGCCTTCTGTAAAAGTTGAGATGGCATCAGAAGGAACCTCAAGTTCATAATGGGTGGTTTAACAAATAGATCAAATAGCACACATCTTTGAGAAATGGAAAAAGAGAGTCATCAATAGAGTTCTTTGAAATTCAATAGCTGCACTAATTGATTTATTATGGTTCCTACATGTTTAGCCTTGAACACTGATTTAATGTCAATGGTGCTGAGTCGATTTACCTCTCTTTTTTATTAGCTTCTTTAGAGTCCGTTGTAGAAAGCAAGTTGTGGTTTCTGCAAGGAATAATGCTGTCATTATTGCATAATTGCACAATAATAGATTAATGAGTCCTAAGTACTGAAGGGCATCTCAAGCTTTGCCTACCATCTATCAATTTCTTTAGGAGTGTTGAAACAATGTCAGAATCTGCATTCTGGTTAAGTCAATTTCAGTTGTTATCGTTCTCATTTATGAGTGGCACCAACCAAGTACATCACCTGTTAGGAGGTGTAAATTAGTTCAAGTGGAAGGACTGAAAAGGCCAAGGGTTAGGCTCAAAGGACGTGGTTGGAAGTAGTCCAAAAAGAATATGTGGACTTATGGCTTCATTGAGGATATGACCTTTAATAGAGCAGAATGGAAAATCAAGATTCATGTTGAATTAATCGGAAAAAGGCTAAAATGATGATGATGATGATGACCTTTCTCATTTTATGTCTCTGATATTGAGACAAAATTGAGTTTCTTTTTCTCAGCTACTACAAGCATCAAGAAAGGGGGAGTATCCTCACACTTTCCAGGTTTGAACTTGTTTATCATTCATTTTACCTGCTTCTCCACTTTATCAATGATGATTCATTAGTTAAAATAAGACAAAAAGGAACTCACTAAGGAAAACACATACTATTGGGCACTATTAGGAAGTTCCATAACCTTAATCATTCCTTTGTTGAACCGAGTGTAATTTTGTTTTTACCATTATGTTCTCCACCATTGGTATGTGAACATTATCGATAACTAATGGTCAGCAATATTTCAAGAACTCCCAAGGAGGCACCATGGACCATTATGCTATGGCTCATTGACCTTAAAGTGTGGTTGATGCTTTACTCACATATGCAGCTAGGTGATTTTTACTGTGCCATCCTTGATCACATTTGGGGTCAAGAAGCTACCCTTGAAAATGCACCCTTTGGCCAAATCATACTTTTAATTTTGATGTCTCCTTGTATCTGTATCCTTCGGTATCCATGCTGTATACAATATAAACTGTTCACTTATCCTTTGCTTTTTCCTGTGTCTTTTTGGTGAGTTCATAATCAAGGGAATTAAGTTGAAAACTTGGAACTTGAGATACAAACTTAGTACACATTTGCATAATATTTTTTCCTTCTCTCTAATTTACAGTGGCCTCTGTATTCCAGTTGATATGAACCTGCAAACTACCGTTATTGCCTGAAACAATCTGTTGATGCACTTTTTCTGAGAAATTTTGTGAGATATTTCATAGGAAACCTGTTCTTGCTCCAGTACCTGGTGGTTTCAAGTTAATGCATGATTACCCATTTGAAATCTGGGCAAATATGGATATCCTGTTAATTAGGTGTTCTTTACGTTGGATTTACTTAAAAAATTCCCTGAGGTTTGTAATTGAAAATAGTTTCAGGAGAGTTTTATTCAATATATTCTTGTTATTCCTGTATTTATTAGTTAGCTGTTGACCTTGTCGGTCACAGGCTTGCTGATTCCTTTTTATTTCTTGATGCAAGGTATTTTGCGACATACTGGTTTCTTTTCTTTGTAACATTACTTCAGTATTTTTATACGTCTGGTTCATCTCCAGGGTAATTAATCATCCTGTGCCTGTCACTTTTTATTACTAATTATGATTTGTTTTTTCGGAGAATGTTCGATTGCTTTCCCTTTTTGTAATCATCAATTAGCTATTTTGACAAGTTTCTTTTTTAGGTTTGTAATTGATGCAATGAGGGCTGGCTGTGAGATACAATCTACCTCTAGAAGACCACCCAAGACCACTAAGTATGCTCTATTTTTTAATGTTTAAATATTAAAGGTCCTCCGCTTGTTTTTTCAAATTAAGAATGAAGTTGTTACAATAATGTTGTCAATTAAAATGTGCTGGCAAATCATTACAAGTTAGTACTCATGATGTGTTTAAACCATCAAGGAAAGGCAGTCTGCATCTGTCAAAGATGCCAGCTTGATCATTCCCATTTACAGTCACCAGCCGGTTTCAACTGCTTGTTCTGTTGAAGCTACATCTTGGGTGAAACTGATAATGGACATGTACCCTCCTGGATCTTCCAGCAGGTATGTTCAACATTTAAGCAAGTTCTTCTGGACACTTATTGGAATAAATGAGTCTAATCATGACTAGTTTTATCATATCAATGTTTACTGCTCTTTGTAATGAATAAATTAAGTTTGTAACAATCGATGTACAATATATATATGGACTAACTTGTCTGCATTTGATGTGGCAGACATTGGACTTGTACTTATTGTAATGTTGTACAGGTATAACTACATATCCTGAACTTCTTCTGTCTTTACTTTGTGCTTTTTAAGATGTGAATATACTCTTGACGTAGATCTGATGCCTTCGAAAGTTCACTAATGTCATGCTCATGTAATTGCATGCTTACACAATGTGTGGAACCTTTAAGTGTATATGATTGCCGACAATGTATGTGTCTTGCTAAAACATGTTTATGATTTTATGGCCTATTGTGATTGGCTCCTTTTTCCCATATTCATCATGTGTTGCAAAGAATGTATGAAATGTCAGCCGGCTCTCTCCTAGCTGAACATGGATTTATGAGAACTCAGTTCCATTTGTCACATATTTTGACTGCCCTTGTTGAAAGCCTGATAATTAGATAATTTGGAAAAAGGCACATTATGTCTTCGAGCTGCAGAGTTCTTTATGTTTTTGTATTTCGTACATTGTGCGCGACAAATGGTAGTATAATTATTTTGGTCTCTATATATGGTGTATAAGATTATGTGGTCTTTTGGACTTTGTGGTCATTCGAATATGATCTGTACATTTAGTACAGTTAGGTTTACACTGGTGAGTATAGCTTGAACATGGTATGAGCACCACACCTAGCCCTAACCTACAGCCCTAGGTCTTGAAGTTTATCTATTTCCTTCAAGAAAGTCTATTTTTGTGGAAACCATTAGTAAGCCATATCTTTTCCTTCTTTTTGATTGCCTTATTCTTATTGAGGCTAAATTGTAATGTATAAGAAGTTTCATGGTTATAGACTGATCTAATTATAAGTTTGAATTCCTCTATTGGGGTATCTATGCCAGATGGCTGTTACATTTAAATGTGCTTGTTCAAGGGTAGTATGGTTATGCATCCCACCCTTTTAGGGCTGGCAAAGGGCTGGGCCAGCCCTGGCCCGATCGCTGCCCAGATCCTTGTAAATCCTGCGAGGCCCAGGCAGGCCCATGCAGGCCGAAGGGGCCCTGATCCAAGCCTGGTCCTGGCCTGGGCAGGCCTAAATTAGATGCTTTTTTTTAATAAAAAGAAGAAGTAAGGGGAAACACCGGGCCTGGCCCTTGGGCCATATTGTGGCCCAAGGGCCGGGCCAGGGCCATGGACCCTCAAACTGAATAATTGAATATGGAAAACTTTTTTTTTTGGGGCTCCCTAGGAATATAAGAGTATAATGTTTCTGCTCCTCGAAAACCAGTTTTGAGGTGAGGAACCAGACATGCTCCAATTGCCTCCAAATCATGATCATCCAGATAAGATATCCAAAAGACAAATTTCCAAATCCCTTAGGACCCACCATTCAAACCAAAATGGAAATGACTGGCCTATATCTTATTTTGTGTTGGCGATAGATTTAGAGCATATTTGGAGCTCCTAGACTTTTTTTTGTTGTTGGAGATTGTCTTTGGTGTGGGTTCTCCTAATAAGATTTGTTTGGAGATCCCAAAAAGCTTTAAATCCCTTAGATCAAGTACTTATTCAGTTGGACGACCCAGATTTGATTTGGTGATGGCCATATATAACAAGCCTATTTGGAGTTGCTAATCAATTTTTTTCTAGAGGAGATTGTTTTTTGAGTGGAGATGACTGACATGGAACTTTTTGGGTCCCTCACCTACCTCAAGAGTGGTTTTTGAGGAACGAGAATGTTATAGTTTAATATTCTTAGGGACAATGTTTTCCCATTAAGTATTGATGCACTTAGAATTTTGAATTATTATTATTGTCTTTTTTGGAGATTGAAAGTGCTTTTTTTTTTTTTTTCAATATTTCCTCAGGGAATTCATGTAATTTTGTTGTTGTAGAGCATTGTGGGGCAGAGTTGGAAGTTTAATTTTGAGAAGATACGGGACTGGGATTCAACAATGATTAGTTTCTTATGGAACAAGTTAGGGTTTCAATGTTTTTGCTATGGTATATAAATGTTGAACAAGGAAATAGAATGAGGGAAGAAGAATTGATTTTTGGGTTTTGTGAAAATATCTCTTTTGGGGGGGGGCCTAGAGAGAGGGTCAAATCTCTCAGCCATTGGGGTGGATTCCCCTGCAGACTCAGTGAGGATTTTTGTTTTATTTTTTTGTGGATTCGTTTCATTTTATATCTTCCTCCTCTCTACAAGAATGTCACACACCATAGAGTTTAATCTTATTAGGAGTATGAGTGCAATGAGTTAGAAAGTTATGCCTAACTCTACAATATATTAGTGTGAAATTTCACTATGTTCGATTAATCTACATCTTAAATATCATGAGTATCCATTGCTTGAATTGGTGTCTCTCATGTCTTTCCTTCAACTCTTCCAACTTATTTTCAAATTCTTTGTTTTTTTTCAATGTTCCTTCCTTTGTACCTCGGATCTTGTCTTCTTTTGGATGTCTTTTTGGGGCTTTTGGTAGGTTATAGCATGTTGCTGTGTGGTATTCTGTTGTGCTGCACTGTAGTGGTATATTTCTCTGTTGCTTCCTGTAGGATATTGGTCCATTATGCTACTATCCAGTTTTGTCATTTATGGTGGTGTGTCAACATTCGTCTTTTGTGAAGTTTGTCCATCCTTTTTCAGAAATTTCAAAGGTCTCTTCTTTTGAGTTTGAATTTGGGATCTCTTTTTTGGTGTTCCCTGCACTTTATGAATTTGAATGTGTGCTAGCTGTATGGTCTTTTATGCCTAGCATATACTTCTATTCTTTTCACTTAATGCTTGGCAGATTCTCTTTAGGAATATGCTCCTTCAACCCAACCATATTTGATCTTCTTTCCTCCTCTTCATGAATCAAGGATGGTGGTGTATCCATGTCACGTGTCACCTCATCTAGAATTTGAGATAATTTCTCATTGCTGGTTATATCAGCAGTCATATCATTCTCGTCATGAGCCACATCTTCCTTATGGACTGTCATTTCAAATTCCGCATATTCCTGATCTGCCACATTTTCTAGTGTAGTTATTTGCTGCACATCCTTAGCCTTATTTGACACATCAGCTCATGAACTCAGATTCGCCCTTACTGCCACATCCTCTTTTTTTTCACAGTTTGGATGTGCTTTGGACACTCTCTGAAGTTATTGAAATCTGCCTTTTTCCGCTCAGAACCCAGTGTTTCTTTTGACATTTCATTTGAACTCCTGATTCGATTGGACACTGGCAACAAAGGAAGGAATGGATGCTTCCATGATATATTTGATGTACACTAGCTGGAAATAGTGAAAGTAAACATTACTAGAGTATAAATTTAGGCACAAATTTGTATTTCGTGGTATTCTTATCCCCAGATGAACTGTAAATTTTATGGTCAACAGTCATTTGGACATATTCTACACCAAAAATCAATACGAGTGGGAGTTCCCATACAAGTCTCCGCTAGCTTAGAAATAAAGAAATGGCTATATTGGTGTGGTATTGTTGTTAGCTTGTATTCATAAGATCTTGTTATGGTTATCCGAGCTTGGTCCTTAACATCAATCTATCTCGATTAACGATTGCATGATAAGAATGATGGTGTCAATCTATGAAATCTAGGATGCTATGTTACTGTAGGATATTATGTAAGATATTAAGTTCATTAATCTGTAATTTATTGTTCGTAGTCATAGTCATTTTTTTCCTTTCAAGGTAGTCTGAGACTTGATTCTCATATTAGGGGTTATGTACCTTAGCCAAATTTGCAGCTGTAGGGCTTCATTCTACCTCTGATTTTATACTTGAAAGATTCATATGCCACATATTTCATAGGACCATGGTGGGTTGTTTTGGAGGTTATTCCAGAAGTACACCATAAACCATCACCATTTGTATATAGAACCATCATCTTTTTATGTCTTTTTATGCAGCCCCCACGCTCAAAACATTGTCACGATTGTGACAAGTGTGTGTTGCAGTTCGATCACCATTGTGTTTGGCTTGGAACATGTATAGGTCAAGGCAATCATTCTCGGTTCTGGTGAGTATTGTGACTTTCGATTTTGTATAAGTGTCATCTTTTACCATTTTATGCATTTAATGTTACTGTTTCTCTTTTGAATCTTGTTCAATTATTTTCCAGTGAACGAACACATTAATGAGTAACTGAATGAAGACATTAAGGAGTAACAAAAAAAACTCTTTTGGTTCCATCGACAAGTGAACTTTTACACTCAGATTTTATTGAAATGACGAACATAAAGGCATCAAGAAATTCTTTGATTCCATTGAAACCCTTAAATGAATATGTTATGGATAACTAATTATTTCAGTCTTGTTAATTGAGTCTAGTAACTCTATTTCTACAATTTATGGATATAGGATTTCACATTTTATGATATTGCATTTTCCAATGATGATTTTACAAAAGAGTTTCATGGCGTACTAGTGGGCTCAACATGTAGGATATCTGTTTTCGACTGATCTTCTATGCTTTTCATTTTTATGTATATTTACTTATAGTAAGAGTTTCCTTGATTTATATGTATATCTTTCTCACTAGTCTAGATACATTTAATGAAGTTGTTTTAAACATTTAAGAATTTATTGCAAAATATTTACGTAATTTCACATGCATAAGACACAAAAATGGCGTTTATGAAAATGCAGGAATGGAATTGGCTTCAAAATGAGCCCTAGTTTAAAGGGACATACAGTTTTCTCTATTACATGGAGTAAGGGCTGCTGACAACCTTGGTCTCTATATGACATCTGTGAAAATTATTATGCCAAAATAGGTTCTTATGAGGATAGTTCTATTAATATTTAACATTTTTTCAATTTTGAATTTAGAGTTTCTTATAAGAATTTCTTACTTGTAATAGGCATGTTTTAAGGATGAAATGAAATGGCTTCTGGCAGGGCTCCATAAATAGGCATGATTTAATGGAATGGATAGCATGTGAAGGCAACTATTTTCTGTTTGGTATCCATATAGTTTAGATTTACTGCAATCTTGAAAAGACTTTTTTCCCAAGTAGATTAGGAGTTAGTTTTTTTGAAGGTAATAGTGGGGTGGTGTTAGTGGTGGGAATGGAAACCACAACGTGGTAACTAAGGTGTGGGGTGCTACCACCATGACCCTAGCCCCTTTCCCGTAAATCTTGAAAAAGACTTTGCAATATAGAAACATGTAGTACAATATTTACCATCTTATCAAACAGTAATCTGAACCTGGGGAGTGAAGAGGGAAGGAGGGAGGGAGGTGTTGCAAGTGGAAGCCATTTCTCTTCTTTGTATTTGTTTCGGTATGAAATTCATACAAAGTGGTTATTATGGTCTTTTCGTACTTTTGAGCAAGTGGAACTAGAAAGAAACATCTCATAAAGCAAACTACAACACAGATACCCTGTAGATCTAGGATATGTTATCCAAAAACTTAAAATTGTGTAATAAAATACAGTACAAGCACATCTAGAGACTTGGTAATTGGATGTTATGTCATGACTATTTAGCATATTAGATTTAATTTTATTTATTTAATTTAGGGAGTGAGATGAAATGGATTACTTTATTTATATGTTAATTGCAGTAGACATTTAGACTATTAGATATTAGAGAACAAACTATGTTACTCGCTATCAGGCTATTAGGGAACTCAGACAACTAATATCTTAGAGATAATTAGTAAATTACGATACCTACTATGCTTCTATCCATAGCTCTCATCTCTCTAAGAGAAAACCTTGTATCTTATGCACAGGAGGCCTTGCCGCCCTTTCTCTAAAGGAACCACTATTCCCATAGGGTGACCCAAATGGGGTACATAAATTTTTTGTACTTTCATCTCATATATATAAGATTAAAAATTCACACTAGATAGGAATATTTCTATAGATATTACATGAATCAGATACTTATATTTTTATATGCATTATTATATTTTTTTATAATTTTAAAAGTTTTCTAAGTTTATTGATTGCATAAGAGGTGATGCACCTGCATGGGGTGATGAGGATCACATTGAGCCGAATTGGACCTCTGACCGCATCGAGTCCACCTTCCACATTTGAAAACACTGGCTACAAGTTGCTCATACTGATTTTTCCCAATGTAATTTTCCATTTTTTGATTAAAAACAAACAACATAATTCTTGAAAACCTACTTTTGTATTACATTGGTGTCAGTTTGTCTGTCTTTTCTTTTTCCTGTTTTTTTGATAAGCTAACATATCTTAGGTTTTTATGAAACATAATTATTAACCTGTTCTTGTTGCATCTCTTCTTGTCATGTGACGTGCTTTCTGAACTACTGTTGTAGGTGGTATATTTTTGAAGAAACGGTGCTGTGCATTTGGACTGGAATCATGTACATTACATTTCTAAGGAATAGTATGTCAAGGGCATGGTATGTGGTAATCTGTTAGCATTAAGTTCATAGTGTGTCCTACAGATCACAAACACAACATTAAAAAAAAAAGGATTTTGCCATTTATTCTTGACGTTGAAGTGGACCAGTGACTTAGAAGATTCTGATTGTCTGGTAATAATTTGATACTCATCAATTTAATACGCTCTGATTGTGTTGAATTGAGTGTATGATCAGGTGGAGAGATGTGGTGGCCATAATGCTTCTGGTGGTTTTATGTATTTGCCTTATTTTTCTGCTTTTGCTTCTCATTTTCCACAGGTAAGAGTTTGCTACCTGTTGTTACTGTATTTTGTGTGAATAAATTCTTGTAAATCGAAACATCCTTTGTTGCTTTCCTTTGACAGTGCTCTAAAGCTTTCAATTTAACACTGTTCTGCATTTTTATTGATGTTTCAGTTCTTGTTTTGTTTATTATTGCTATCTGTTCCGATCTGTTTGCTATATGCACCATTTACATGGATGGAATTCTAGGCAACTTATGGAGGGATTTATCCATTTCTCCACCTATGTTTTGGATGGAACAGAAAAAATATGGATGCAGATGGCAAACCATGGTTGCATGGCATTCTCTTGTCCCCTTGACCCCCCCGCACAGCCAACTCTCTCTGATCGAGATTGGCTATTTTAAGTCTTAAAAAAGTTTGCTCATTTCAAATAATATGTTATTAGGAAGACAATTTGTATTAAGTTAGAACATTGATGTACAGAAATTTGAGAAAGCAGTAAAATCAGTAAGAAAACATTCCAAACACATGCAATAACTAGGAGAAACTTAGGGTTTCCTCCTCACCCCAAGCTAGAGTTCCAAAAGCTTAAGCTTTTGTTCTTTTTTCGATTATGAAAATCACATGGAATGACCTCCTTAACTCCCCACACACTTTTTATAAATTATAATTTAATATTCAAAGACACTAAATGTCCATAAAATAATTAAAATGACCCACAAAGTCATTTAACCCTTATCAACAGTGACCCATGAATGGTACAGTGAACAATACCTATGTGTAGTAAGTAATGAATAATAAATAAAAAATATAAAAAAATTCTGGAAGCCCTAAAAAACTTAAAAACCCTAAAAATAAAGAATAAAACTAAAATTAAAATATACATCAATTGAATAAAAATTAAAAACAAGAATAAATTTCCTACATCATTCTCCCCTAGCCGGAGAAAACTCATCCGCCAGTTTTGAAGCGTGCTAAAATGAATTTAGCATCAAAACCACATTTTGCAATGTCCTTTTTCTATTTTAGCTCAAATATTATTTGTGGTAAGAAGAAATCCCTGAGAAACGGATCTAGGTATGGATAGTAAAGAATTTATACAAACTTGCCAAATTCAGTTATCCCTAAAATTGCTTTGAAATTTTGTAGGAAACTTTGAACACAATTTTTCGGCATTTAGAGTTTTTCTCGACATCTATTTTAATACTCATTGAAACTAAAGCCACAATTTGTGGTTTATGAGTTGATCACACTTCACTGCGCTATGTTGATCCAATGCCCTAAAAGCCTCAAATTTTAATACTCATTGAAACTAAAGCCACAATTTGCGGTTTATGAGTTGATCACACTTCACTGCGCTATGTTGATCCAATGCCCTAAATCTCTTGAACATCTTCGATCTTTATCTTTTTCTTCGTCAAAAAATGGTTTAGCCACGAAATCTTGATCATCATCATCGCCGATTGGATCTCCTACAAGATCTTGTTTTTTATTTATGTATGTATCAAAGATTGGTGATAGATCCCAATCTATAACCTGCTGATTTTCAATACAAACTGTGTCAAAATCAAGAATGTGTTTCAAATAAAAAATCGTAGAGTGATGTTCCCAACATCAAGGTCTTTTGTCACTTTCCCCTTCTCTCGACTCTTCACCTGAAGCACGGAGATGAAAAGGGTGATACGCGACTTCTTCTTGGGCGGAAAGATCACCATCTTGCCTATAAATGATGCTCCCAACCTGTTGCGCAAGCTACTGAACTTGCTTTTTAAGTTTCTCAATTTCTTCATCTCTAGGATCATGAAGTGGATTTACAAAACATATCCCTTTCATGACCCCTTCACGCTGCCATAGATTCACTGTAATCACTAAAGCTAGGCAGAGAATCAACAAAACCTTGTTGAAATCAGAAAGATCTAGGTTGATTTGGCAAAGTTTGGCCCAAAATTAGCAAACCCTTAGCTTGGCTATAGTTTCCTGGTTTTGTTGTTGAAGGAAACATGAGCTTTGATATCAGTTGATATAAGGAAATTTCAGAGAGCAGTAAAATCAACAAGAAAACATGCCTAACACAAGCAATAACTAGGAGAAACCTAGTGTTTCCTCCTCATGCTACGTTCCAAAGGCCTAAGTTTTTTTTTTTTTTTTCAATTATGAAAATAACGTGAAATGTCTTGCTCAAAGCCCCACGCACTTCTTATATGTTCATACAATAATTAAAATGACCTAAAACGTCCTAACTTAGACGCAACATTTGTAATGATAATTTTACCCTGATGAACAATATCCGTGAATAGTACCCCATGAATAGTAACTGTGATTAATAAATAAAAATATAAAAAATCTTAGGATCCGTAAAAAAGCTTAAAAACCTTAAAAATAACCCATAACAACTAAAATTGAAATATACATCATTTGACATTGAATGAAAATTAAAAATAAAAATAATTTTGTCCTGCATCAAACATTTAGCCTTTATGAAATATGGCAATTGTAGCAGATTATGTTCTAGTTGTGTTTCATTCCAAAATTATAATTTCATATTTGTCTTGAATGATGAAGAATCAACATTATACTAGTATTGCTACTAATAGCTGAACCAATTGTTCTTGCGTGACCTGAGTGAGAGAGAAGGATGTGGGCTACATTTCAAAAAAGTGACCAAGACGAGATATATGGTTAGGTAACATAGTCTGGCACATAATCTGGTTGGAGTGCCTGAATTCTTAAATTGAAGTCTTCTCTCAGCAATTAAAGAAAAAGTCTATGCGAAGAATTGATCTGTCATTTATCTTAAATTCAAATACTTGATAGGGCGACGATGGCTCATTATCCACATCATATGGCTGAGAAATTGGATCTGTCGGACAGATTTAATGGGCAAAAATTTTGACGAGAAAAGCAAGCTCTAAGAATATTGAACATGGATATGTATTAGAATCCTGCCTGAGCTCTACGTATGGTAAAACTTCCCTTCCATGGATGTGGTTGGCAGAGAACTTTTTGCTAGATTGTCTATCAGAGACGGTCGTAGCTGTCTTCTGGAAGCTAGGTTCTCTTTAATTTTTTGTCCAAATGGGGCTTTAGTGGAAGTTTTGAAAGAGATCCATGGACTCCTAAAAAAAAAAGGATTTTAGGCCTATTTGATGAGGTCAGGTATCACTTTTTCCTTTGGATGGTTCCTATGGGGTATCAATTGTAATAGTGGATAAGTTCTGTGTGTTCATGAGTTAGGTACTACTTTCCTTTGGATGGTTGATAAGTTCTGTATGTTCATGGGTTAGGTACTACGGCAAACTGCTGATTTTCAGCAATTTTTTGTGGAGATGTGAAGGTCATATATGACAAAGACACACATGGAGGCATGTTTGACTGTAATGAATTTGTGTGGTCAACACGAAAGTTTTCAAATGCAGCATGGGGTTGAGGCCCTAAGGGGGTCTGATGTGTTAGCTTGATGCCTGGTAAGCAATTCCTATTCCGTCTACAATAAATATAAAAAAATATGAAAATGGAAAATTTGTAAAGAAGTAAATAATAACACAAATATGCGGTTTGTGCGATAGTGGGCATTTTGACTCTAACATATGCTGTCTCTGTTGCTGATAGAGTAATAGAGACATTTTCTGACTCTTAAGGTAATAAGCTTGTAAAATAAAATGATCTAATCCATTTCATCAAACTGAATGAAAAGCAGAAGGGTATGTCCAGATTCAAAGAACTTAAGTAATATAGCGTGCATAATATGAAACTACTAAAAGAAATGAGAAAGGGGGGATTGTTGAATATAGCCAACTACTAAGTACTTCACAAGTAGAACCAGAAACCAAAAAAGCTCAGGAGCAAAGCCCATGTTGCAAAAAGCAGAACCCCCCCCCTCCCCACCCCGCCCAAAAGAAAATAAATTGTTTTTTTCAATTTCTTAGTGCAATCACCTTCAAACCTTTGATGAGTTGATAACTCGATATTGTGCATGCTAAAATCCTCCAAAGTGAGCTCAAAATCAATAGGAAACTTACCAGGAAACCCGTAAGAGTTTTGCTCATAAACTCTGAATTAAAAGAAAAAAAAAATCGATTTTGGACAAATTGGATTTAATCCCCTTGGAACCAAAAAGATGTCGTTCTAAGGGGTTTTATCCCTCGCCCACTTCTCATGGGGGAACAGACCGACATCCGTGAGGTTGTGGGCTATAATCCTCCCCACCAGCAGGGCAGAAAAATGTGGCTGTATAAGCTTGCCTAAGTGGGGATTCCTTGGCAGCGTATGTACGTCCTAGGCAGGCGCATCGTATATGCCTGTCTTAGTGGGCTGATGCAGTCCATTGGACACTCCACCTTGATGTGGCTGCATATGTGGTATGTGGTGGCATTGGATAACACTGGTGAACTTTTCAGTGGCACCAGCTAACATTTCTGGCCAGTGTTGCTAGGCTCAAAATATTGCAAGCTAGAACACACAAGGCTCAATTTATCATCCATTGACCTGTGTGCCTAAAATTTTGGATATGCATAGCCAAATTTCATATACACCTGTGATTTAGACAAGTTTCTAGAGTTTAGGATGTGTATATCTTGAAGTTGGACATGCATGTGTCCATACATTAATCATTATTCATATTTAGTTACTGCTTAGATTTATTTAAAAATATACGAGTACTCGTGGAGATACATGCTGCATCTTAGTGTTGTGGCAACTTGTTCGTGTCCAAAACCAAAATTTCGAGAGGCATGTCAGACATCACATCTATGCCATTGTAACATTGTGTCAAAAACCATTTTGGTCCTGGTGATTGAGATGGAAGAGAATCAAACATCCATAGATTTTTGTGGAAGGCTTAGATGGTAAAGCAATCAGCATGCCCCTAGTGTTGTTAGGTGGTAGGGTCGGAGATTTTTTAATCTGTGGAACGAAGTGCATCACTGATTGATATATTACTTTGTTTTTTTTCCCTTGGTGCTTGTATTCTATTCAATAATAAAATTGATCCCTAATTAAAAAAATGTAAAAATTAAAATTCATCTATATTTTTTTCGAAATTGTGAGAAATCAAAAAGATTTTCATTTGTCAAGGAATAGCTGCTCTAAATAAATTAAAAAGAAATTTAAGGATCATCGATGTCTAAAACATTGACCTATTTTCCTGTATGTTGAAAAGCAATAATCGCCCATTTTCTTTTGAATTATTGAGGGGTGTTTTGTGAATGAGTTTACATGTGTATGTCAATATCAGTGATTTAAAAAACGCTGGGTCGGTACAGAATTGCCTGGTCGGACTTGGGAATCGGTCACCCCATGCCGATTCTGTCAATATATAGGAAATCGTCCGAGTCTAGAAGAGAATGGGCGAGTAGCTACAGTAAAACGGCATTTTACTACAATAAAAGCACCATTTTGCTACAGTAAAAAAATGCCGACTCACCCATCGGGACCGGTTCTTGGCCGGTTCACTATTTTTTCTGCACAACAAAACGGCGATCCAGACCGCCAATTCACCAATCCTGACTAGTTTTTGTGATGCCCGATCCTAATTACTGATTCGTTTTTTAAATCATTGTTTGAGATACATATGTACATTAATTTCACAAAAAAAGAAGTCCATAATAGAAATCCGTAACTTTTCATGATCTGCATTTTAAACAGAATGCTCATGTTTTTGTTTGAGATAATTTCATATACTTAAGAATATCTTATAGGATTAATTTCTGTTTTCTAGAAAGCTTTCTTCCTAAACTATTTCATTATAGTAGGGTTGGTTAAGTGACAGTTGTTATTGGGTTTTATCAAGAAATTCGCTGATTTGGTTCCTGCACCTATAAATTATGTAAACTTCGTAATAACCATACCATCAACTTATACATGATGTAAATTTATTTAAAATGTTGCATTCATCAGATTCTTTTGACTGTGAAAGTGCAGTCTGGGGCGGACAGGGTTGAAGCATCCTCTATTTCTTTCTGCCCTTTAACTTATGCCGTTTGTCATTTGTTCTTCCACTTTGGAGTGTTTACAATTTGCATTATTTTGTAAGCATCAACCTCTTCCCGTGGCATCCTCATGACTTGATTGGGTGGTGTTAAATGATTCAAGTGGCCTCCTGCTTTTGGTAATATTAGTTGTTGATGTTTGCTTTCTAACTGAAAATCTCCTAAGCAGTTTTAGGGAGTGCTCATTCAATAAATAAAATATGTTAAACGATTCAAGGTCTTTGCTGAGCACTAAAAAATTAGACATTGTTAGTGTCTCTACATGACAATGACGTAAAGCCATTTTCACTGGAGTTCTTGGTATTGGGTTCTTCCAAAACTTTGCTGGTCATGAATTTGAATCTTACAGCTATGGAAATTTGTAAAATATGAATATGAGCTATGCTTGACTGTAGCAGTCACAATTGTTATTGGCCTTTTGATTTCTGGACACTTGTGTAATGGATCCTTAAATTTTCAGCTCAACAGCGAGGAAAGTATAGAAGCCACATTGTGATATACTTTCCTCTGGGCCCAAGTTGGGATGCTTTTGCCTTTAGTTTATCGTTGATTGCAGAAATATTAATTTCTTTGAGCACCTAACTCATAACATAAAGCTGGCACACCTAGTGCTTTCCTATGGGCATGATGGTTTGCCTGCCAGGTAAATATGGTTCAGTTACCATCTCATTAGTCATAGCAGTCTGAAGATAGTAAAGTTAGCATTGCCAGTAACCCAAAACCATGGTCTTCTACAGCTGCAAGAGATGTAATGTACTAAAAGAATCAAATCCATTTTGATTCAAATGCTATCTGTGTTATGGTGTTTGCAGTTTTTAACCAATTTTACTTTTAAGTGGTCCATAGCTGGCACCATGACATGGTGAAGACATCACCAATGTAATATTTATCTTCCCATTTTGTTGATTGATGCTCGAAAAATATTTATTGAATATCATGTATCAAGTAGTTTCACTAGGTCCGTCATGGCTTAAATTTACCTTGGCTGCACCGTTAGTATTTGTCCTTTTCTTCTCTCTTGGTCAGTTTCCCTCATACAACTGGTACCAAAAGTTTGGCTTCTGAAATGGCTTGGGTAACTCAAAGTGGTGCATAAAGTAACTCTCGCGATTTCCTAGTCTAAATCTATTCTTGGATATGCACACTGGTTTCTGCATCTAGTCGTTAGAATAAGTTGTAGAAAATGTTTTGTGGTGTGCTATTGATATGTAATGTACAGAGGAGGATGGTTGTCAGTTGCAGCTTTTGCAGTAAATTTTTCTCTCAAGTTACTTCCATTTCATAATTTATTTCAACACCAAAGCACAATTAAGAAAAAAAAGTGGATAAATGGCCAACAGTGAACTCTTTGTTCTGTCTAATATGAGATTCAGCACTATACTGCCGCTTTCCCTCTGCAGATGGAATATTGCCAGATTCTGTTTGCCTGAAATTTGTTGTTCTTTTGTGATGTGTGTATGTTTCTTTTTTCCTCGCTCTGAGTTAAGTTACAGTGTTCAGCGTTTCATGAAAATTATATAACAGGGTTGAACACTACATCCATTATTTAATATGATTATTGCTTGAATTGCAACTTTTCAGTGCTTTCTCTAATATATCTTCATAATTCTGTCATATTTGAAAAAAAAGAAAATTTACTTTTCTTTTTTTTCTTATACTGGAATTGGTTACACAGCTATCTTGTACTGACGAATCAGACAACGCATGAACTTATAAGGAAACAGCGGATTTCGTATCTGAGGTATGCCAAGTTTCTCTATGAAAGAAATGTAGAAGAGAAAACCCACTGGTGTTGTCCCTTTAAGCTGGTGGCTGGAGTTATCCTTGTTTTAGCATCTAGGCTATTATGGGTTTTCCCCTCACGCATACCTCCCAAAAGAGAGATGTAGAAAAACTCGATAACATTTTTTGACACTACAGGAACGGCTTTGGAAAGTCATATTTATGGCAATAATTTTGTTCTAATGTGGAAAATATTCTGAAAGTTAACACTGTTTCCCATTGCGTTCATCTTCTTATCCACTTCCCCAAGGAACTAAAACCGAGGCATTCATCTGCTTCTGGTAGCGAATGATCCCCTCATGTTTTTCTCCAAGTTTCCAAATCCACTCGTTTTCATCCAATCATCAAGTAATTATTTAGGTTTCATGGAAATGCTGCCTTTTGGAGAAAAGTTGTCTATTTTTGTCTTCCCATGAAAAAAATTGGAGTCAGATAATTTCTGTGAGAAAAAGATTCTTTTGTATGTGTGAATAATTATTTAATACAGGCGGTGTAGAGTTGAGGGTTCCTGATTATTCCTTGAATCGTGAGTAAGCTATTATCAGACTAATTAGAATAAACAATCCATTGAGTGAAAACTTTTTCTTTTTGCCTTTTTTCTAGTAAGTTTTATGTGGGGTATTCTGTGAACTTGCAGAGGTATCCCTGATAGGGTCCATCCTTTTAGCAAGGGGGTATGCAGAAATCTGTACAACTTTTGTTGCGCCAGCAGAAGTATTTATACCATTGAACCATTGCCCACGCTGGAGGAAATAGAAGATAAAAAAAGGCCATACACATGCTGGGACATTGTGACTTGCCGTTGCTGTTAAGCTATACGATTTCACCAGTAGGTTATATTTATCGTAAAATTTATTCTATATGCCATCCTTCTTACTGGGTTATATGGGACGACCACATTTGGTGAAGAAAGTACCAAAAGCGTTCTGGCCATATATTTGAGTTGATAGTGTTTTACCAAATTGCAGGTACCACATGCATCATCAGGCCTCGTCTTCATGGTGAATGTTCAAATCTTAGAGTATGATTGTTGTGCATTGAAGCACACGGCTTTGTAATGTATTGGATTGCGATATTCCTTGGAGTTATTTTCAGTCTTGAAATGATTTTAAGCCAAGTTTGGTTTGTGAAGGCCCATTCTTTCTGGTTGGTATGCTGGCCCCTGCGCTTGTCTAAACACCCTAGATTAAGACGGCAATAGTAAACAGACCATATGGTATAAGATTGGGAAAATATAATAAGGAAATTTGCATAGGATATGAAGGTTCTTGTCTAATGTACCCTGTACGACCAAGTAAACTATGGGAATTGATTTAATATATAGGGAAAGTATACAATAAGACCATTTACCTTTGTTTCATACAAAGGTGGTTATCATTTACCTTTGTTTCATACAAAGGTGGTTATAATTCCTCATGACTATTGATGTGAAATTGGGTTGTTACATTTATTTCATTGACCAAGCACAAAATTAAAAACAAAATTTTTCAAACTTTGTGACACTGAAGCAATCAAATTTCACATCGATGGTTATAAGTAATTGTAATTTTGTATCGAAGATAAATGGTTTCATTGTATATAAAACCTGGTTTCTATAAGGTTGCAACTTTTAACAATCGCCCAAATTTTATCATAACATGTATTTTTGGTGTAAAATTTTTAGAATTATCTCAAAATCTATTTTTATATCTAATTATAAAATTTTAAACTCCAAAAATAGTTAAAATCGAGTAGATCTACAAACATATAATTTTTTTGAAAATGGACGGTCTAGATAATGTGCTGCAAGATGCCCTATTTTTTAGATTTAAAATCTTTTTTTTGGTTTTATATTCATACATCTTGATGTCGAAAAGAAATATTATGAAGTTTCTAAACATGAAAACAACCTTTTCCGATGGTTTTTTGAGGTGCATTTGCAGTTCTACATTTTAAGGTTATAATCTTATATAAACTTATATATATATATATATATATATAGCAATGATTTCATACAACCGTTGTATAGTAATATGATGCAGCAACTTTAAAAGCCATTTTGTGGCCATTTGTTTGATCCAAATTTTGAAATATACACTCTTTTCATTCTAATGAACAATTACAAAAAAAGAAAAAAATTGAAAATATAATATATATATGAGCAATGATTCAATGCAACGGTTGTATCATAGTATATTGCAACGACATTTCTAGTAAACTATGTTTGTGGTATTTGTATGATCCCAAATTTTGTATACACACTCTTTTCATCTCAATAATCAATCCCGTCAAAAAAAAAAAAAAAGTTCAATTTGAACCTTAGATTTGGTCAAAATGAGTCATCTCTAAAAACGAATCTAGACCATTCGTTTTGTGAATTTTAAGATCTTAGCCTTTATGAATTCAAAATCGTTTTTTTCTTTTTTATCATTGTTCATCTAATGATAATAAAGTCATCCAAACAAATTGGAAATGAAAAAATCCTTTTAAGGTCTAGATCTAACCATCTCACCAAAATGAACAACCTATGTTAATTGGGTTAAAAAGATACTTTCTAGGTTGTGTTTTCAATTTTTTCTTTCTTTGTGATTGTTTATTAGAATGAAAAGATTGTATATTTCAAAATTTGAATCAAACAAATGGCCATAAAATGGTTTTTTAACGTTGTTATATCATATTAATATACAACGGTTGCATGATGTCATTGCTCTCTCTCTCTATATATATAAATAAAGAGAGATGGGGTTTTAGTGAGTCAGCTTACTGTCTTATTTTTGTGCGATCCTTCATGCATCAAACGACCATTTCTAAGATGAACGTCAAGAAATGGTGCATCCACAAAGAGTTATAATGGATGGTGGATAAAACAATATAAAAACCACTATTACTATTTCAAAAAAATATAAATTCTATATTCATATGCATCATCATAGTTGCAAGTCTTAAAAATTCGGATCAAAATTGCATCCTAATCTCTCTGAAACTATGGTATTTGAGTCATAATCAATTCAAAATTATGAGAAAATACTAAGAAATGTATTTTTCGTAAGTTTTGATTTTTTTTTTTAGAATGAGAATTACTAAAATTGTTGGACCAAATTCTATTTAGAGACGTGCACATGCGACGGATGTGGTATCGAACTTGCGGATGGGTGCCACATGGCCAAAATGTGGCTTCCCTTGTGGATGATGTGGACATGCTACATGGTGGGATGTGCCTTAGTGGGGTTTTTGTTGACTTGGATGCGTTTTGGTGAGTTATGTATTAGTGGCGCGCCTGTGTACGCATGTATGAGTTGCATTTCATTATTTTGTAAATTTTGGTCTAGTAAGGGTTTGAGGTAAAAAGGGTTTTATAGTGTATTGATTCTCATTAGTCAAATGTGTGAACTTGTGTGTCAAGAATGACACATAAGTATTGAAAATGACAATGAAAGCTCTCTTTTAAATTTCAAACGTTTGAGTGAGAGGATTGCTCCTGAGGGCCACACCGCACTCTCTTTGATTTTCTCTTGTGTATTAAAATGTCATGAGCAATGTTATACATAATTTTTGACGTACTTGTATCTTCGAGGTGAGCAAAGAGAGAGACAGTAGTAACCTGGTTTTGTTGGTGCTTAAGACACTGTCAGACCACGAAAACACTAAAGCAATAAGCTTAATATTAGACGACCTTTGAAGAAGTGTCAGAATGATCTCAAATTGAATGAGATCATTTGTATACCTTAAAGACATTTGCAAAGTTTCATAGCATTTTGACACGTTTTGAGATGATTAATACGAAACTCAGTTTGGAAATCCTATTCCTATCAAGCTGAAATGGACCCCATAACTATAGCCTATTTTTTGGGTCTCAAAACAGTATCGGACCACCTTCATTAGATCCAGAATGTCGAAAATCTCAAGGCACAAATTTTGGCTCAATCGGATCCTCCGGGACCATTCTCGGCCTAACTTACCATAAATGGTGAGTTTTACACTATTGCAGTGCAGCCTCGGTACACCAGTTTCTATTTATGAAAATTGTGTTTCTCATTTTGGGATGATTTTCAAATGATCACAACTTGCTCATTTTGAGTCCAATTAAGCTCAAATTCGGACACAAGCTAGATCTCGACGATACGCTCATTTTGACATATGACATGTGTCATGATATGGCCCGAAACGAGAGAATTCTTAGAGAGAAAATGTGCTCGAAACATGAAAATTTAGATTTTAAAAAGAAGAACATCCAATTCTTTGAGAGGACATAGCTCAAGATCCCGACATCGGATCATGGCAAGTACGGGTCCATTGAGATCGTGCTTCGAAGAGCCACAATTTGATACAATTTTTGTGAATAATTGGAGGCCGGATGACACCGAATTTTGAGGTCGAAGATGACATACTTTTCTAGTCGTCGGAATCCCATTTTTTGACAACTTCCCAAAATTGGAACATGTTTAAACAGAGACCAAAATGGACGAAATTTATCACAAAATGATCTTGATAGTATCATCTTCAATTTGTGATCAAAATAAAGTCTCGAATCATCATGAATCGTGTCGGATCGGTGGTCAAAGAATCACAAGTTTATAGAACTTGGCCGGACTTTGGGTTTATCCTTAAAAATCCGTTTCAAGACGATCAAAGGGTATCAAAACATGCGTAATAGTTCAAGCATCGATTCTACGATGTTTGATCGTTTGAATTGCCACTGTAAGTGTCCGAAAGGCTCTTGAGGCCTATTAATGGCAAGAGGCCCCTCATGGAGGGATAATTTTGTCATTTGTTGAAAAGTGTTGAAGGGCATTTTGGTCAAAAAGCTGGATTAATATTTTAATTCATAAAATATGTATTTTCGTGACAATTTTGGTTAGTTTTGAGTAATTCACCATTGTTTTGTTGTTGCTCTATACAAGAAACTCAAGTCATTTATAATGAAGACTCTTGAACTCTTAGTCATTTGTAATTAAGCTCTTGAGGTCTCTCTTCAAGGATTAAAATTCTTACTTGTTCTTTTTACTTTACTTTCAAGTTCAAGACTCTAGATGAGAGGAGAGAGACACATTTTCTAGGGAGAAAAGATACCCCTAGGAACCCGTTACTTCCTAGAATCCCAAAATTCAAATTCCCTTAGGGTCCGTTTGAGTACTGGAGAAATTGTTTTGTGAATAGGATTCTCTTGAAATCAGGTTTTCTTGGAATTGGTATGTCCTAGGATAGGGGTGTCTGCTGTTTGGATAGCACTTGATAAGAAACATAGAACATGCCTGTCTACTGTTTGGATTGCTTGAAAGATGTGAATTTATGAATATTCAATTGAGGTTTCTATATTATTACCCTACATTTAATTTTATACTGATTAACTTCTCCCATTGATTCCAAACTTCAATAATATTTCTTAACTGAGATAAACTCCTTATTTTTTTCTTATTCCTTTCCATTATATCCTTAATATGTAAATTATATTGTAATAATAATTAATATATAATATATAATAATATAGGAAAAAGTTTATATAGAACTGAGGCTCTAAATAATTAAATTTGAGCCTACCTAAAAAATATCACTAGAAGAGGTTGTTTTGATGCTCAAATATCTTTAAATTGATCATCTCGACATCAAGATGTATGGATATAGGAAAAAAATGGATTTCAAGTTTTGGAAATAGAGAATTTTGTAACGCAGTTTTTGACTGTCAATTTTCAAGATTTTTAAGTTTTCATAGATATGTCGATCTACATTATTTTTGAAGTTTTAAACTTTATAAATAAATATGAAAATATATTTTAAGGTTATCGCAAAAATTTTCAATATTGAAACCTCATTGCTCTGCACTATTTGAAGGTAGGCTCTAATTTGTTTGTATAGAGCCTAGGCTTTATACAAACTGCACCCAATAATATATAAAATGTATAATATAGTATAATAATACAATATAATATGAATATATAATAGTATATATTATATATAAGGGAAAATATCTGCATACCCTTTATTTTTAAGGTTCATATCCAGACCCCTTATGTTTAAGGTTCATATCTCAATAGCTCCAAGAATTCAAATGATACCTTGTAGTATAGAAATCTTAACTTTTATATCTTCTGACACCCTATACTAATTTTACCCACTTTATTCTTTTTCTTTTAACCCAAACAATTTGTTTAAAGATAACTCTTTCTAAACCACATCCTTTCTCTCTCTTCACATGATAGTCTCTTTATTTCTCTCTCTTTCTCTTTCCATTGTGACTCTCCCTAACCCTCTCTCTCTCTCACCATATTACTCTCTCTATCTCTCAGGTCGTAATCTCTCTCTCTCTCTCATGTCGTAATCTCTCTCTATCTCTATCCCCATAGTGACTCTCCCTAATTCCTCTCTTTTCTCTCTCTCTCTCTCCCTAATTCTTTTTTTTTCTCTCTCTCTACCATTACTCTCCCTAATTTTTCTCTCTCCATGAATCTCCTCAATTCCACTCTTTATCTCTCTCTTTGTATTTCCCACTTTCTCTACCCTCTCCATGTCATTCTCTCTCATCTTAATTTCTCTTTCTTTCTCTCTACCTCCATGTCGCTATTCTCTCTCTATCGTAACTCTTCCCAAACCCTTCTCTCTCTCTTCGTATTACCCCAACTCTCTCTTTTCTTCTCAACTCTCTCTCTTCATCCACATCTCTATTCATCCGTATTACATGCTTGCCATGTAAGCATGCACGTAAAGCCCTTCAGATGGTTAAGAGCATTCTAACTTTCTCTCTCTTCATCCGTAATACATATGCATTACATGCCATCCATCTCTCTGTTTTCATTACATCCGCATTACATGCCATCTGTCTCTCTGTCTTCATTACATCCGTAGTACATGCCATCCGTCTCTCTGTCTTCATTTGTATTACATGACTGCCATGCTTACATGCATGTAAAGCCCTTTCAAATGGTTAAGAGAGATTTATATGAGTATTGGGTCTCTCTTCATCCCAACTCTCTCTCTTCATCCGTATTACATCTTGCCAGGTAAATATGCATATAAAGCCGTTCATATGGTTAAGAGAGATTTCTATGAGCATTGAAATGATTACTTCACAGTTGCAAAATAGGGATTTGCGGAGAGAGACCGATGAAGGGAAAGAGAAATAGTGGAATTGAGGAGATTCATAGAGAGAGAGGGGGTGGAGAGAAAAAAATTAAGGGAGAGTCACTGTGGAGAGAGAAAAAAAAAGAGGAATTAAGGAGAGTGACTATGGAGAGAGAAAAAAAAAGAGGAATTAAGGAGAGTGACTATGGAGAGAGAGAGATTAAGACGTGAGATAGAAAAAGAGTGAGGAATTAGGGAAAGTAACAATGGAAAGAAAGATTAGGACGTGAGAGAGAAAAAGAGAAAAGAATTAGGGAGAGTCACAATGGAGAGAGATATATTAGGATGTGTGTGAGAGAGAGAGGGGCAATACGGTGAGAGAAAAAAGGGGTGGGTGAGAGTCATAGTGGAGAGAGAAATAAGGAGAATATCATGTGAAGAGAGAGAAATGATGTAGTTTACAAAAACATGTCTTTAAATAAATTGTTTGGGTTAAAAGAAAAAGAATAAAGTGAGTAAAATTAATCTAGGGGTTAGAAGATATAAAAGTTAAGATTTCTATGCTACTAGATATGTTTTAAATTCTTGGGTTTATTGAGATATGAAACTTAAAAATAGAGGGTATTAAGAGATTTTCCCTAAAATATAATATAATAGATTATATTTTATTATATATTTATATCTATTTTATTAATATAATTGTATTATTTTTAATATATATTTATTATGTATAATATATAATACTATAATATATATATATATATATATATATATATATATATATATATATATATATATATATAAGTAATTACTTACTAC
>NW_006495273.1:5879221-5893638 GCF_000471905.2 Amborella trichopoda | reverse complement strand
AGAATATCACATTTATGATTTTTCCTTATTGCTTTAAAGTCTAAGTATTTTGTATACATATATATTTCTATAATAATTAAAAAAATTAGATATTGGAAAAAATAAATTTTTTTTTTGAATTTTATAATTATAACTAATTATTGTCCTCAAAAAGTTAATTGAAAATAAAACACAAAGCTTTGCTATGTGAAACGAAGAAAATATATAATATTATTGATCGAAGTTTTTTTTAATGATAAATATAATTTAGTGATTAATTTTAAATATAACGTGCAACACACGTGTATATTACTAATATAATCTATATATTATTTGTATCCTATATGATATAAAAATATCATAAATTATATTATGAAAATATTATATAATATTATAGAGCGAAATTACTTTATGTTTAGGGTGTGGAGAAATATATATTAATAAAATAGTTATAAAATACATTATATTACATATTATATTATGGTATATATACTACATATTTATATATTTTTGTTATTAATATATCTTTTAATAAATATTTATTGTATTCTATGTAATATATAATATAATATTTAAGTAAGATGTCTTTATGATTTGCGGACCTCAATGTTCATATTAACTTGAATAAATTGTCAAATTTTGGGTTCGACGTGGATTGGCCAATCCAAAAAACCGTGGATAGCCTATTCCACCTATTTTGGTAGAATAACATTATCCATGTCTTTTGCCCAAAAACGTAGATCGGCCACTCTCTGGGATTCAACCATCCACGCCTGAATGTGTCACCCAAACGAAGGGATAAGGGCCCTAATATCTGGATAGCCTTATCCTAGAGAGTCCAATGTACCGAAATATGCCCTTGGGATTCCTTAACTCCCAATCCCATACTCTTTATAATTATTAGTTTCCATACACCTTAGAACCGCTAGCTCCCAATCCTATTCCATACACCGTACACGCTATCTTAGCTATCCCATCCCCTACCTTGCATCATGCACCATAGTACCCCATACACCATATTATCCTTTAGTTTGTATATACCTTAGCCGATCCCATACACCTTAGTTCCTATACACCATGCCTCATCCCAACCTGCCTAAGCTAGACAACTAAACCTTAGACCTTAACCTTGATCCATAACTAAAACCTCTTTCTCATGTGCATGCAAAGAGATTGATGAATGTGCACCTAGGTTCAAGCCCATTTTAGGTCAAGTCTCTATCCTCTCTCTCTTTCTCTCTTCCTCTTTTTTTTTCTTTCTCTTCTTTCTCTCTTTCTATCTTCTTTTTATCTTTCTCTCTCTCTCTCTTTCCTTTCTGCTCGGACCTGGGCCAGGTCCAAACCTTCACCCTCTCCCTCTCTCTTTTTTTCCATCTCTCTCGTTTAAACTTCGAACCAGCACCTCGGATGGGCCTGGCTTCTCCTTCTCTCCCTTACTCTCTGTCTCCTGCTTGTCAAGTGACGGACCTGCACCTTAGGTGGGTCCGCTCAACTCACTCTTCTACTCTCCCCCACTCTCTCATCTACCTCTCTCTCGTCTGTCCCTCTTTCTTGTCTGCCCCTCTCTCTCATCCTTTTTCTCATCCACCCCTCTCACTAATCTGCCCCTTTCTCTCATCTCCATTGTTCTCTCTTTAGTCCACCCCTTTCTCTCATCCGCCCCTCTCCCTTGTCCGTTCCTCTCTTCCCCTTGTTTAGAGCTCAGACCCGTACCTTTGGCAGGTCCACTGCTTTACCCTCTATTCTCTTGTCTCTTTTATTCCTTCACCTCACCCTAGAGCCCAGACCCGCACCTAAGGCATGTCCATCTCTTTCTTCTCTACGCTCTCACCTCTTCTATTTTCTCACCAACCCAAGAGTCAGGACCCGCACCATAGGCGGCTCGATCCTCTATTAACCCCTTCATCTCTTCTTCTTTCATTCCAAACGCTCTCATCTCTCTCCAAAATCATATCTTAACATCTCACTCACTTTCTTTTGTTTTTCTTTTGTTATTTCTTTATTTTTTTCTCTTATTCATTACTTCTTTCGTCATTGAGAACTCGATTTGTGATCTTTCTGAGATAGTGCCCTAGGGTTCTAACCCTTGGACTGCTACTCTAACTACCAACTTGTATAATGTAGTCGAGTTAAAAGAGACACAGATTCTCTTACACTCTGTCACTTAGACTGGGGTCATCTTGAGTCAGCTTTTCTTAGAGTTCTAACTCTTTCACTATTCTAACCACTAGGTGAGGTCTTGAGTTTAGAGAGGGGGTCGAATTCAAACCGTGCTGCCGGACAGCTGGAGGGCTTTCGTTCATTGATCTAAGAGGGCAATAGCCCATCCCACGATGAGGTAGGTGTTCGAGTCCACCTCTTCATCATTTTAAAATCCTCTCATAGTTGGAGATACATATCCGCACGTGATACGCGAGGCGCACACGTTCATGCGAAGCAAAGCGGTTGTCCAAGAGGGACCCAATCAAACCTGTGTCCCCGAGGGAGCCCGAGCGAGGTAGATCCAGGCCCGACCAAGTAGTTTGTAAAAAGGTCTTAAATGGTTTTTGAAATTTGAAAATTACTATTATAAAAAAGGAATTTGAAAATTAGGGTTCGGATTGAGTGAGGTGACTAAATCAACATCCTTCATCATTGTGAAGAGTATCTGGTTTGTCTGAAGAGACTCAATATCCATTAATCAATATAAATTTCCAAGCGTATCTTATATAAATAAATATATATGAAAATTAAGGTTCAGATTGAGTGAGGTGGCTAAATCAACACCCTTCATCATTTTGAAGAGTCTTAGGTTTCTCTAAAGAGATTCAGTGTCCATTAATCAATATAAATTTACAAGCGTGTCTTATATAAACAAATGTAAATGACAAGAATAGAAATAAATCACAGACACCTATACTATACCTAGACTTATCATAAAATACAATATATTGTACCCTATCATTCCCAGACATATTGACTACAATATACAGCTTCCATATTAACCCGATATACAAGATATATTTTCCTTTAACACTTCCTCTCAAACTCATGATGCCATGAGAGAGAGAGAGAGAGCAGCTGTAGTTTGAACACTAAGTTACAAAAACGAGCAGTTTGATCTTCAAGTGCATAGCATGACAAATAGTGGTTGTCATGCTTAGATTGCTTGATCAATAAGCACATAGGAACAACATAATATAGTAGGCTCAATCAACGACAAATCAACAAGCCATAAAAACAAAAGGCTTGAGTAGAGCACGCTTAAGCAACATACACAAACTTCAGATCCTTTCCAGAAATAGAAAAAACAGTCGAGATAGCCTAGAAAAATATAATAGCACTTGGAAGAGCCAACATAACTCAATGCATATTTAAGACCGATTCAGCAGCTCTCAAATAGACAGATGGGATCAAGTAAAATGACAACGAACTTGATCATGCAAAAAAGAACAAGATCGAGTAACTGACTCGATCGTACATGAATGAACACAACGAAGATGAATCTGACTCTTATACCATGTGAATAGTCTTAGGTTTCTCTTAAGAGACTTAGTGTCCATTAATCAATATAAATATACAAGCTTGCCTTATATAGAGAAATATAGATGTTAAGAATATAAATAAATCATTGACACATATACTATACCTAGACTTACCATGAAATATAAGATATTGTACCTACCGTTCCATACATATTGATTACAATATAGACCTTACATTTTAACACGATAGACAATATATAATTTTATTTAACAATCATGATGGCTCGATGAATGGGTGTATGGCTAAGATTATAGTCTCTCTCATGTAAATGATATCTCACATCAATAGTTTATATTTAATGAATTTGAAATGAATATATTTGGAAGAACTAAGGTATGTCTCCAATAGGCAATAAAATGAGAGAAAGTAAACTTAGGTAAACTGACCATATACAACAAACTCAGTACGACACCTGTTACGAGGTGCTAGTTGGTTCAAGTGGAAGGTTCAAAGGATAAGGGGTAGGCTCAAAAGAATATGGTTAGAAGTAGTACGAAACGATATAGGGACTTATAGTCTTACTGAGGGTATGACCCTTGATAGAGCGGAATGGCAGATTAGGTTCCATATAGCCGATCCCAAAGAGTTGGAAAAATGATCTAATAATGGTGATTCCTTAGGTAATGAATCGGGGTGGGTGGATGAAAATATATAAGGCGCATGATTATTGGAGTTTAAGTCCCACATTGATAAACTAGTGAAATATGGTGTATAGATGAGTACAATTGAAGAGTAGTGAGAGAAAGAGTGTATAATGTATATTATATAATATTATATTATTATACATATTGTTATAAGGGATTGTATACTATGAGACCATTCACCTATGTTCCAAGAAAGTCACAAAATATCTCTAGCCATCAGATTTCAAATTGGACAGTTTCAGTTGGGTCATAAGGTTTGAAAAATTTTCTTTGAATTTTGATTTTAGTCAATGACACATTCATAACCTCTTGATTGAAATCTAATGGGAAAGAGTGATTGTGACCTTCTTGTTGTTAGCGTATATATAACTCTTGATTATATGGGTATATATCTCTCTATAAGATTAGGTGTCTAGGTTTATAATAAGATTAGTTAGTATTTATCAATAACTGTTGGTGTCTATCTAGAATTGTTGGTGTCTATCCAGAACTGTTACTAACCATATATTTATATGGGTCCTGTATATTTTTTATTAATCAATAAAGAGATAGTTCTTTGCAGTATTCTGAGTTTCTAATATGGTATCAGAGCCACATGCTCCTCAACCTCATATTTGAGCTCGCAAATTAGATCTGAGGTTACCGAATCTGAGCATGGCTTTAGATTCGTTTCGCCTCTTTGTCAAACTGCTGCACCCTTTCTCTCTCTAAAGTGATATCGACACAAAGTCAGACTTTCTTTATTTAGGCGACTCATACAGATTTTCTTATCTCTCTCTCTATCGAGTATGTTATACCATTGCTCCTCTATGTTTGTTGTTCTATGACTCTCTCTCTTCCTTTACATATCTCTTTTTGTAACAGCCATTGCAAGACCAGGTGAAACGCACAATGTCTTGACCATGCAATTCGAATTTGCTTATTACACTTTGAAGGATCTAACACAGAGAAAAATCTAACCCCTGATCTCGGCATTACCATAAAAAAGACTCCCTCTTTGTACAAAAACTTCAGCTCTTCCCTTCATCCATGGTTGAATTAATCAACACTAGCAGTTTAATGAGAGAAACTCATAGACTAAGGAAGCGCTGCCAAAGGCTTCAGATTCGCTTTCAACTCATCTGTTCTCTGTCGAGTCGTGTTTCGACTCTCTGCCGAGCCGTGTTTTGACCATCTGTTGAGCCCTATTTCAACTCTTTGCAAAACAACATTTGCCTATATTCTGCTCAGTGTTATGGATTGCGAGTTGCTGAATCTGTCTCAGACTGCGAGTTGCTGAATCTGTTTCGGATCCACACTGAGTTATGTTGGCTCTTCCAAGTGCCATTATGTTTTTTCAGTTGTCTCGACTGTTTTTCTGTCTCTGGTGAAGATTTGAAGTTTATGCCATGCATATGAAGCCTTAAAGATCCAATTCGTTCATTTATGCAACTTATTGTTCAAACTCCAGTTGCTTTGTGTCAAAGCATCTTGAGTTTGAGGGGGAGTGTTAACGTACATATATCTCTTGATTGTATGGGTATATATCTCTTGATAGGATTAAGTGCCTAGGATTATGATAAGATTAGTTAGTGATTATCAATTGACTGTTGGTATCTATCTAGAACTGTTATTAGTCGTATATTTATATGGGATCTTGTATATTCTTTATTAATCGATAAAGAGAGAGTTCTCTGCAGTATTCTGAGTTTCTTACTCGTACCAAACGTAAATGATCTCTTTCTATACTTTTCCTTATTACAAATACTACACAATGACATAAGATATGAATAATTTATATTATAATATATGATATATAATGAATAAATATATGTCATAATATATATACTTGGTTTCAGTAGGGTTGGCCTAGACCCTGAGCATATAGTTAGGTTCACATTTTTGGAGTTGGACCTGACCTACCAAGTCCTAGAGGTGGGTCCAAACTCGAACCCAGGCCTAGACTCGAACCCAGGTTAGGTTGTCCCATCGGGTCATCATCGGACCAGATTCCTTCTCCTAACTATGTATCATCTTGCTCCATTTTATAAGAATCGAATTCATCTCTACCATGAACTTTAAAAATACATGGCTGAGGTCATGACTAATAATAAATTGCAAATAATGTGTGATTGTTTATTTTTTTTTTTTTTTTTTTGACAATATTATAAAATTTTTTGCTTAGGGAAATATTACAATAAACTGAAACAAAAAGGAGCTCATTTACAACAATTGTCTCAAACAAAGAAACCCTATGCTTTGCCAGCCCATCCTCTAATCATTTGCCTCTCAATAAACATGATTGAATGAAACTAGCAGACCATGGCACAAATCAACTATCTGAGCCTGTAGCGAATAAAATTTTCATGGTAGATTTGTTGCGCCAATTAATCACATCATATGAATCGCCCTCCACCACGATTGCAAACCCCTCAAGATTACCTTTTGATACACTTCAAACCTTGTAAAATACTCTGAATTTTGGCTTCATTTGAGGTTGCATTCTCATATGGCCCAGTATAAGAAAGAATAACATCCCCATTGGAGTTGCTCAAAACTCTTCCATAACCAGCAGGACCTGGGTTATTGAAATAACTTCCATCAAAATTTAATTTTAAGCATCCCTCATCTGGTGGTTGCCATCTACCTTTTGGTCTTAACTTCCATGATTTGCTCATGATCACATTTTTCAAATTCAGCCACATGTCCATCTTTGAAATACCATTCCCTTTTTGGAAACTAAGAACCAGCTCCATACTCCATATAAAATATTCTACTTAATCTCGGTGACTCCACGATTTTTGCCTTAAAAAATTCTACCATTTCTTTCTCTCCATACTTCCCATGAAATGGTTGCTCAAAAAATTGCCCATAAATTGCGACCACATTTTGGTAAACCTGGTGCATCCATTTGAAACAGTAAATCATCATGACTTCTTGGCATCACTATATGAATACCCAATTACCAAAAGCCCATTCCCAAATTGCTCGTGTAAAGGCGTAATGTAAAAAGAGATGCTCACAAGTCTAACTTGTCCCCTTTACAAAGCAAGCAAACATCCACAATGATTTGACCCATCTTGGTAGATTATCCAATGTAAGAGATTTCCCTCGTAAAAGCACCTATAAAAAAACTTGAACTTTATGAGAGATTGGAATTTTCTATACCCCTTTTAGAGAATGGATCAAATATCTGTCTGTCATTGTATAACAACATGTATGCAAATCTTGCCAAAAAAACCTACCATTCTCAATCTCCCATACTACCACATCCTCTAACTCTCTCACAATATACATATTATTCACCTCCTGTAATAGCGATGCAAGTTCTTCCACTGCTCTATTCGGCACCCTTCCATAAATAAAAGACAAATATCATACTTGGCTATTATTAGCTAGGGAGAAACTATTAGTTACCTTCGCTGCTTGATCCACTATTCTTGAGAACACTTGCAGAAAGGCCACTATTACCAAGCATTTGTGATGCTATGCAAAGATGTTCTCAGCACTGCCCACCACCCATCTTACATTTTGAGGAACTATCTCCTTCACGTACAAAACGTTGGGAAATTGATATATTTGACAATTTCTAGTCCCGACATTGCTTATGTTGTACATCTAGTTAGCCAATTCCTGAGTGCCCCTAGGTCCGTTCACTTAGCCGTAGTCTTACGCATCATTCGTTATATCAGGGATACTTGACACCAAGCTTTATTTTTCTCTTCTTCTTCCTCACTTGAATTGCGGGCATACATAATCTCGGATTTCGCAGGAAACCCAAGTGATCACAAATCAACTATAGGATTTTGCATTTTTCTGGGTGACTCTCTTTGCAATGGAAAAGTAAGAAACATCAACGTATTGCCATATTTACAACAGAAGCCGAATATAGAGCTATGACAAAAACTACAACTGAAATTATGTGGCTTCGAAGGTTACTTGTGGACATGGGTGTTATTGTTGTTAGTCCCACACCACTTTATTGTGACAATAAGAGTGTCATCTATATTTTCAAAAACACACCAAGCATATTGAAGTTGTCTGACTTCTTCACCAAGAATTCTTGGCAGACACACTTTCTCTTCCATATATTGCCTCTTCTAAGCAGCCGGTTAACTTCTTTACCAAAACACATACTGCTGCTCAATACTCTCGGTTTCTCTCCAAACTCTCCATGATTTCAACCAAACCATCTTGAGTTTGAGGGGGAGTGTGAATTAATAGAATGTATTTATTGTATAATATCCTTTTTCCTATTTTGTGTAATGACATTAGGGAGGTGCATTCATTCATACATGATTTGTAACCCCATAAGTTGGGGCCTTGTATACAATTCCACATACAGAAAAATACATTTTCTCTGTTCACACAAAACACCTTTCCACAAATACAATGCCTGAGATCTTCTACTTAAAGAAAGGGTCATTATGGAATCTCTAGAAACCCCATACTTCTCCTTCACCACCGAGTGCCAAAGTTGGTCTTCACAATGAATAGTTCTTTACCACCATTAAAGACATTAAGTAAATATGAAGATTTGCTAAACATGATCTGACTAGAGCGACACGCCTCCCCCTAAAGACCAAACTTTACTTTTTCTGAGATCCAGTTTCACATAAACTCTGTTTAGAACTGAATCCCAAACTATTCTTGATGGTCTTCAATCTGAGATGGGCATACCAAAATAAGTACTAGGAAAAATTTCAGTCTTACATCCAACCTTTGAAGCCAAAACTTCAACAACATCTCTATAACAATTCTTTTTGAAGGAAATATTCAAACCATAATACAAAAACATTTGTGCAAGGACCATAGAAAGGCTTCCATTTAACGACCGGTTGCGTTCTTTTTACAGCGGTACTGTTGCTATAGCCACGAAATTGTATTTGAGCAGCAGCTGCAATTTCTTTAAGATCGGTGGCTTGCTCCCCCTTACATTTGCCGTTATAATGGAAACCTCCACCCAATAAACTGCCCTAAAATTTCCTCCCCTTTCCTCGATTTCTTACACCATTGACCAAACGTCCACCCAAACACACGCTTCTCGATCCTAAACTTTCCATATGATTCTTGCCCATCTTCTTTATATCTAAATTGAACTTGTTTTTTACCCTAAATTATTCTTTCAAGAACATTTGCTGACTGTTCTGAAGTGTATTATGGAAAAAGTTCACATGGAGCCTCGGCTCTAAACAATCAAATTTGAGCCTACCACAAAAAATTCACTAGAAGAAGTTGTTTTGATGCCCCAATATCTTCAAATTGATCATCAAGATGTATGCACATGAAAAAAGATGGATTTCAAGTTTTGAAAATAGTGTATTTTGTAATGCATTTTTGGACCGTCAATTTCAAGATTTTTAAGTTTTCATAGATCTATCAATCTCCACTATTTTTGAAGCTTTAAACTCTATAAATAAATATAAAAATATATTTTAAGTCTATCTCAAAGATTTACAATATTGAAATCACATTTCTCGACACTATTTGAAGGTAGGCTCTAATTTGATTGTTTAGAGTCTAGGCTCTATATAAACCGCACCCGTGTATTACTTATAAGGTGTAGTTTTTATTCGGTTGGAACCTTAAACACTCCAATTAAGGGGCACCTTCGAATTTTATCATAATATAAAATTTTGATGTAAATATTCTTAAGATTATCTCAAAATCTATTTTCATATATAATTATAAAATTTTAAATTTTAAAAATGGTTAAAATCAAGTAGATCTATAAACATATGAAAATCTTGAAAATAGACAGTCTAGATACTGTAGTGTAGGATGCACCATTTCTGAGACTTAAAATCTTTTTTTTTTTCAATACTCATACATCTCAATGTTGAGATAATCAATTGGAGGGATTTCAATGTTAAAACAACATTTTTCGATATATTTTTGAGGTGCATCCGTACTTCTACATTTTAAGGTTGCAACTTATATGATTTTAAAAATTTATGTTTCTTTTCATATTTATGATCATCTTGACCTAGATGATGAATCTAACAAAAAAAACAAAAAAAAAAAATTGAAAAAAAAAATCATTTAAAACTGAAATTTAGTGGGCGGCTCATAAAAACCCCATCCATTTTCTTTTAATCCAAGGAAAACACGTCTTCCTTGTTCATCAGGCTTCAAATTGGGTAATTGTGAGTGTATCATTGACTACACTTAAAGTTAAAAACAAAAAAAGAAAAAAATATCAAACGTCCAATTTGGGATCAAATGTCTACCAATAAATAATCGTACAGTGTACATCCCAATTTTTATTTTCGAAGTTAGCCAAAAAATTTGGTTCCTTGAGACACTCCTAATGGGGTCGTAGCCAAGGGCGCAAATCGCCAGTATCATCCTGCGGGAGATAAAAATCTTTTAATAAGCATATAAATTGGAGATGGGTCATCAAATTTCTCCGGCGCCGGCGTTCACATCATCTCTGGGGTCGGCGTCGCTGCGAATCTCTCTCTCTTTCTGTCGAGGCAGGTCTCTACCTCTTCTTTCTCTCTCTAACGCAGGCAAGTCCTACGAATAAAGAAAAACAGTTTTATTGGTGGCCTGCACAAGCTTAATCCCTTAGCGGTTTTGCTTCTTTGAATGTATAGGCATGCAATTGTTCCATGCGGAGGATTCATGATCCTATGGTATATAGTAAAGGGGGAGTTGGAGTTTTAGGTCTTAGAGATAGAGAGAAAGAGATGATTACTCGTTCCAATTTAGCAGAGCAGTTGAGGGAATACCAAACCAGGTCCAAGTATGAATGGGCTTCCGCTTCTTTCTTCTCCTCTACCTCCAATTTTGGTTCCAATTCCAGGTATTTTGAGAGCCAATCTTTCAAAATTTTTTTTTGTTTTTTGAAAATCTGTTGTTCTTTCTGGATGTCTCTGATCTTGATCTTTTATTATTGTGGAATTTGGCCTGTTTTTGATCTCGCATGTTTGCTAAGTTCTTGAAATATTGGTGGGGTGAGAGGGTTTATGGCTATTTTTTGGGTGTTTTATTGGTTTATTTATAGTTTTTTGAAGAAAATTTATATTATTGTTAAAGATATTAAATTGGTTTTCTCAATGAATGAATGACACTGACATTGCTTTCTTTGTGATCTTTTTTCGGTTTTCATTTTTATGATTAAATCTGAAGTCCGTATTCTGGTTTGCATTTCTTTGGGAAAATGGCATCAATGAGCACTTTTTGAGTCAATTTTCAGTCATTTCTTGTCAAAAAATGGTTATTGGTTTCTTTCCCAACTGTAATAAGTGCCTGTCAATCAAAATCAGACGTTCTTTCTGCATCGTGTTTCCTTGGTTGTAGACATTTATCTTCTATAGCAAAGTACACAACGATTTATCTCTAGATAAATGAATTCAATTGCAAATTCTATGTAAAAGTGGAGTTAGGCCATGTACTTAATTATTTTCCTATGAATCTAATTAGATTGGTATTCCAATTATAATTTTCTATCTTCAGTGCTCATTTCTCCAATTAGTCGGTCATTTTTCAACTTCTCTAGTTGGTAAATGTAGTTCTACACCCGTTGTGTTCATCTTCCATTGTATGTGGAGCAACACATCATGTTTCTGACTTGACCGATAACCTAGTAATCATCTAAAGGGGAATTCTTGCCCAGAGTTAGACTTATTATCATCAGGATGTCCAATAAAATGGGCATCTAGGAATCCATTGAACCTCTAGAATATCAGCTTGATTGTGAAGTTTATAGTGCACATTTCTCTGAATTTTAAATTTTTGTTGTTTTCAAAGAGGAATTCCAGGATTGCTAAGAGATTCAATTGGGAGCCCTAAACGTGGAACTCAACTCGTCTTTTAATGTTGGAAACATGACGCATCTCACAACTTGAGCATCTGTTGTTTATTCCTAGTAGTTTTATCGCATGGACTTTTGCTTTGATAATCTGATGACAGTTTTACAAAGAAGAGCATCCATGGTATTACCATTGTCTATCCTGAATCCTTTTCCAACATTTCCTAAAGAGCTTCCTGGAAATAGTGATAGCAGCTTTTATTATATATATATATATATATTTCTAAGACAGATAAGATTGTCCATTGACAATTCCAAATTGAAAAAGACATTGTCACCATGCCTTATCTTATTTATTTCCTGGTTGTTTCTAACTACTGATTTATTATCTCTCTGTAAATTTTGGATATCAAAATTATCCCCCCTATTCCAGACAATATTTTAATTTAGATGCCTACCAAAATCCATCTGAGTGACGGCCTTAGAAAATGTGAAATTTCCTGGCCCCATCCCATATTGGGAGATGGAGAAGCATTGGGCTCAGGATCACAAAAGGGGAGACATGATAGGGAGTTATTTTGGTATGCGAGGTATCACAGCCTAAAAATATGGGCAATCGATGGAGTAGGGAGGAAAGGAGAATACGGAAGAAGGATGGAAGGGAGCTGTTCTTTATATTAGTAATGTCAGAGGTTGACCTAGAGAAATTACACTGGAGATAATGATTGAGGCACTATGATGTAGTTTTTCTCTGTATGTGGCCTGTAATGAAAGTTTTTTGAAGAATAAAATAAGCAGAAGGGAAACAAGAGTGTCAAAAAGAGGAACAAGAGTTAAATTGGTAGGTGTCTTCTATCAATTGCAATAAGGTGAGAGGGGTACATTTGTTGATAAGGCTAAGGAGGATTTTGGTGGTGAGACGGGGCCTCATTGTTATGATCAAGGATTGCTAAGGGGACTCAACATGCCAGGTAGGGTTATGCATTTAAGAGAATGGTTGGGAGATAACATGGTCATTGTAATGTTGGTCTCAGAGTTCAGGTTGAATAGGTTGGTAGTTGTGGACTTATAACTCGTCAAGATGGATAAAGTTGGGATTGTTAGTAGAAACATAGTCTTGATTTATAACTTCGTATCTACTTAAGAAATGGAAAGAAGAGGGTCATCCTTGAGGAATTATTCTTTCTAGATAGGGCCAAGGCGCAGGCTACGCTGTCTGATTTTGAAAATGAATAAAGGCTCAAATTAATGCTTACAGATCTTCACAATTGCTAAAGGGTTTTTATTCTTTCTAAGTCGAAAAGGCAACATGGAAAAACTAATTGCCATTACTTGATGGTGTGTCTATATTCAGTTCACTTTATTCTTAGGTACTGGTTCGCAGGTTAACTACTCTTATTTTCAACATAGACATCGAAACGACTGCACAATGTTGTATAATATCATTTGATGGCATGAGTTAATGAGCTGTAGCATGATCAAGTGTAGACCTAAATATTACTCTACTTTTGCAGAGGCTACGGTTACTTGGGATGAAGCTTATTGTAAAACAGAAGTTTCTGACAGGGATTTTATGTGAATGATCAATGAGAAGGATGCAAAGTTCATACTTCATGATTATCAACTATTTATGATGGCTATTCATGTATAGGATACTGTTTTATGAAATTCGGCTGTCATAAAGTCGGTTATTGTTTTCTAAGGGAGTTGGGGTTGGCGTAAAAAGTAAAAGTAGCTTTCATTTTTGAGGAGATGCTTATAAAATATTTAACTTTTCAATGCATGTTGCAAACTATGCAAGTTTTACTTCAAAGAATGCATTATAAAACATAGCACCTCTCTCAAGTTAAGTGTTGCAACTGTTAAGACTTGTCTTGATTATCAAGTATTATTTTATGTTGTTTCCATTATGGCCTACTTTAGTCAAATATTCCAAGGGCACATATATGCTGATATTCGTGCCAATTTTGTATTTTTGCATTTAATATATTCTAACTAACTTCTTTATGCAAATATATACATATGAATGTTGAAACACACTCAGAACTTCAAATCAATGAATATGTTGATTCTTTGAATCGTTGAAATAATGAAAAACATCAACAAGTCCTTAGTGTATTAATGTCCATACTCCATAGTGGTATAGTCCATGCTTCATAGTTGATTCTTCATACAATCATCATACATATAGCACCCTGAAAACTATTGCAATAAGAGAGGATAAGCTTTCAGATGATTCTTAAAAATCTACAATATTTTCTTGAATCAAAAAATTTGCAAAAAAAATTAATTTGGGTGTTTTAAGGGTTTAAGGTTGAGTTTTTACACTTTGGCGGGTCTTAGAATACGTCCAAAACACCTTTCTGCGCTTTTCAATGGGTCAAAAGGACCCAAAATGGCCTCATTGGCTATTTTTTCGGCCGAAAAATGTCCAGATCATGGTCACCTGTCGAACCCGCTTGGGCAGGTGCCTAGAGATACTCACCTAAGTCTAGGCGAGGAGACCTAGGCTTCCTTTGGTGCCTTGGTGCTGC
>NW_006495273.1:5852030-5878594 GCF_000471905.2 Amborella trichopoda | reverse complement strand
GGTCATCCTGTTCTGCCATTTTGTTATATCAAGGGCCATACCCTTAGTTAGACCATAAGACACCATATCTCTTCTTACTACTTTCATCGATATCTTTTTGGGCTTCCTCTTTCCATTTTAGAGCCTTCCACTTGAACCAAATCACCCCTCCTAATAAGTGTTGTTCTACGTTGACACTGCACATGGCTAGACCACCTAAGTCTATTTTCCCTCATCTTATCGCCTATTGTAGCTACCCCTTGGATGTATTCATTCGAATTATATCCCTTTCTACCTCGCCACTCATCCATCTCAACATTCTTATTTGAGCTACACTGATTCTATGGATATGTTATTTTTTGACCGCCCAACATTCCATCTTATAAATCATGCTGGTCTTACTGCTGCCTTATAGACCCACCCTTATAAATGATCAACATCATCCGAGCCTTGTCTCAACTATTTAGGGTTAGCTACACAAATCTTGTTTGGCCGTTCCACTCTATTAGGAGCCATACCTTCAATCAGACTATAGGTCACCATATGTCTTCTTACTAAGTCCATTTATGTCCTTTTGGGCCTTCCCCTTGCCCTTTAGAGCATTCCACTGGAACCAAATTACCCTTCCTAACCGGTGCTGTTCTAGGTCGACATTGCACATGACATAGACCACCTAATTCTACTTTCCCTCATCTTATTGCCTTTTGGAACCCCACCCTTATATATATAGTAAAAAATATGAAAAAATGAAAAATATGGAAAAACTTGAAAAAAACCACTATATTTGTTAGAAATAAGTTCTTAGATGATTTTGGTAGTTTGAAAGATGATTTGAGAAGTCCCATATTTTTCCTTTTTGTCCTAAATTTATTTGAAATATTCAAAATCTAAATCAAAATTTTCAGTAGTCTTATATTTTATAGTCTTCTAATGCTTTCCATTACCTATTTCATATTTATAATTTTTAACTATTTTTGAAAATTTTTAACCATTTTTTGACTTTTTTTGGTTGTACGTGGCTCGACCGAGTTACTCGGATCGGCCAAGGCTGTGTATCTTGGGCGGGACAAGTTATTGAGCCTTGTTCTAAGTTTCACTATATATACAACTGATCTACTGCATTCTGTTTGCTTTTTTTGGGGCATATGTTGCATTTCTTTTGTCTTTTTAAGATGGGACTTCAGAAGCCCTAGCAATGAGCTGATTATTTATTATATAGTGCTGCCTGATAAGAGGTTTTATGGGGCTTTAGTTTATAGACTAACTGAGCTAGTGCTGCCCTTGGCTTCATTGGAGCTATCCATTGTTCTTTACATAATTCTATTTGTATGCAAACTGCAAGACTTGCTATTTATTTGTGGAAAAGGTCATGTGACAAGTAAAATGTTTTCTTGGTGGCCAATCATTTAATGAGTTTCATCATGAAATGTGACTGGGTGAAATTATTATGGATCCCATCTTAGTGTTTATATGATTCTCCCTGTACTACCATGATTTGTTCAGCATGCATAACCTTGTGATTGCCTTGGTTCAAAGGATTTTATCTCAAGCAAAGGCACTATTTACTTTTTTAGGTTACATAACTGTCTCGAGGTGTGTGCATTTGGAGACATGTGCATTATGTGACCATGTCAATTTGTATGTTTGAAATCTAGTTGGGTGGGTGGTTCGAGACCCCAAATTTTTTTGTAAATTCGTGAAAAATGGAAAACTCAGAAAAATTGAAAAAAATCATAAAAAAACCTATAAATTATGTACAAACATATCAAATAAAAAAGAGGTTTTAAGTAAATCTATTCTAGGAATTTAAATTGAATAAATGAAATTTACCCAAAACTTCGAGGCTGATCCTCCAATATTTGCACTTGGCATGTATCGATGCCTCCAATCTTTATCTAAGCTTTCCCTAAACAGCTGAAAACAATGCCAACAAACCTCTCACCCCCCCCAAACACCGAACCCAAAAAGAAAAAAAAAGAAAACACAGATTTGGGATTCAAGTTTGGATCCAGTTGATCCGAGCTCTTAAAATTTTCTGGTGAATAGTAAATCCAAAATTAAAAACTTACAAGTCGGAGATATTTTTCTTTTTCATTAGAAACCTGCCTATGATGGGATGTAGAACCTAAAATAGGCTTGGGGAACGGATTTCCATCGAAGAGTGACCAGTACTTGTGAAGAAATCATAATTTTTTGAAACCNGGCAAAACCTAGGTTGAATTTTTGATCTCTCTAATCCATGGAAAATCTGAACCATCTAATTGATAGATCTTGCAACAACAAAGGCTCAAATGGGAACGTTTATAATTATAAAATGAAGAAACTTTATAAACCCTGAATAAGGGGGGCTTAAGAGCTCGACACTTAGCCGAGACCTGGTTACTCAGTGAGTCGGAATTGACTCGCCTGACTTGGCGAATGCTGATCTTCATCACCATCATCATCATTATCATCATCATCATCATCAACAACAACAACAACAACAAAAACAACAACAACATCATCATCACAACAACAACAATGACGATGACGACGATGATGATGGTGATGATGATGATGATGATGATGCTGATGATGCTGATGATTATTAGTATTATTATTACTATTGCTACAACTGTGATTGTTATTTTATTGTGAGCAGGATTGTATAATGCGTGTTGTGGAATATATGAAAAATATGAGCATGTAATATATTTTACATAAGTAAGAATACATATGCATTTACATGTGTCTGCATGTATATGTACTTAAAGTGTACTACTATCTTCCCCATGTCTTTGTCGTACCCATGGCAACATTGAAGCCTAGAGTTGCGAGTAGTTATCCTGTGGGCCCTAGTGTTTGACAATTTAGGGGCTTTAATCACAAGACCTCCTGAGTAGTTTGGTCGGTATTATACATGATTCATTAACCTGATACCAGGAGTTGGGAACAGTAATCAACAATGATGGTAGATCCTTCATTAACCTGATACCAGGAGTTGGAGGCATCATTTGAGACTGAACAGCAATGACCACAATGAATTTCTCTGGCCCTGCGGTCTTATGTAACTCTATTGTGGCAGAGTTGGTACTTTTGACTGGCTTAAGGGAATTTAACATCTTTTTCCTTTTCTCCATTAATACTGGGCTCCCATGACATTTTTAGATGGGCCAGTCAGGGGAAGATTCTCCCATGGAAGCTAGTGGACTTATTGGAAGAAATCCACTTGGCTAACTTCAGAGAGGTAAGAGGTTTCATTTGAGCATATTGCCTTGGAGGCCAGTAGTGAAAAAAGTGGTGCACTTGGGTTCAATCTTCAAGGAGCTCACATTAGCTTAGAGGATGAGATCTGTACCTTCTTTGGTGTAGTTAGGTTGCACTTCAACTCCTTTCTGTCTTCTAGCCTTTTCTCTCTCTCAGATCCATTTCTACATATTTGTTTCTGTCCTCTGCAATGTCAGTATGAGTTGAGACATTTGTATTTTCAGTAATGGATTTTAGTTGATTACATTAGAGATTTACCTGGCATGACAATGGCATACCCATGTTTTATGACCTTAAATACCGCAGAAACCTTTTTTACTGTAACATGAGTTTTATTACCTTGCAATTCCTGAAAACTATAGGGTTGAGTCTGATTCCCTTGCTTTACCTCAACAATTACAAGGAGCGCTGTCCTTTTCCTTTTTTTTTTTACTTTTATTTTAAACCTTACTTAATTATGTCGAGTGGCCATTGCAGTTAGCTGGCCACTAGTTATTTGATTTGTTGACTCAGAAAAGACTGTACTTGACTCTGACCCTTATCTAGTTTTGACATCTTCTCAGGTTTGGTCCTGGTTGATTAGGACCAAGTTGAATGGCTGGTCCTGTCTTGTTTCAAAAAATTTGCTTATTGAAGACCTTGCAACTGTAAAGGAAGATAAAGAGAGGAGATATAAAATCTTAAAGTTCTATTATGACAATGTATATTTGATTATAAATTCCGCTAATAATATGTGAATAATATAATATGACATGGCTTTTTTTTTGAAATAATTATAGGACATATTGTTGCATTTGCTTGTCACCCAATGGTGTGGCACCTGGTTTGCATGAGGGAGGTCAAGGGTTTGAAACCTTGAAGTTTGTTCCTCATTCATGCTAATCTATGGGAGATATGGTATGGTCTACTACCAGTATTAAGATGGTAATTTTTGGGAACATGCTTTGTTTCAATGTAATGCGATTTGTGAGAATACTATGCTTACTGAACATCGTGTACTTTCTCAGCTAAATGTATCAAACTGACCATGGAGTTGTTCTATACAACGTCTTAGTAAGAAATTTCCTGCTTACTTATGTATTGCTTGGCCTCATATGGTAAATATCTCATATTTACTTGAGAATTATGTCCCATCTTGAGGTGTGGCTTGAGGATTGGAGGCATGACCCGTGAGAGATGTTTATAGCATTGAAACTGTAACCTGGGGAAGATGCTCTGTGGTGAAGATCTGCTGTTGTGACGTTTTAGAGATCAACTGTTATGTATGAACTCCAATGCCCTCATTGGTATTGTTGGCTTTTTATTTTATCCTCAATCGTTGTATGACTTTCAATGATGAACTAGTAAGTTGAAGCTTCATACACTGACATAAAATTGTAATAGATCTCTCTCTGGCATGTGATGGAGAGAAACATTATCTCTTGGTATTTATTCTCGAACCTCTGACTATGAAATAGGCTGATCTTATGTATTACATAACCGTTGACAGGTTGACACAACCCATGCTGCAATAGATCCTCATAACCCGTCATGTGGATACTACTGAGATCCTCTTGCTACCGGCTGCAAATCAATATTTCTTTACACGTGTTTTCCTTTTGTTGTTTGAAAGCATTAACAGTTGGAGGACATCATGGTCACTACAGCCCTTGAATTTTTGATGCAATCTAGGGTGATGGATTTATATTTGCTGCCTTATCCATGCAATCTCATTGAAATCCGAACAACTAAATTTGAAATAGCTAGCCCATTTGATTTTCTAGAAACCTGCGGAAGGCCCTCCTTTTAGGGGCTGTTCAGGTACCTAATATATTGCCTGTGAAATATATTACTGGCAGCGTACATTACTGGTGTGATACATTACCTGGAAATGAATTGTTGCTGTTGGGGTAGCATCCACATATAACCTAGGAAACACATTGCTACTGTTTGGCTACGTCCAGAAGAAATCTGGGAAATGCATTATCCTAATTTTGGAAATATTGCATGAATTTTAGTATTTTACCCACACTATTTTACCCTCATTTAGAATTTTGGAAATATTGCATGAATTTTAGTATTTTACCCTCATTTAGAATTTTGGAAATATTGCATGAATTTTAGTATGTTACCCTCATTTTGGATAAAATATCAATTGAAAACTAAAACTACCAAAACCATCCTCAATTCATGTTATGATATTAAAAAAATCTGCCAAGACAGACCATTTTTTCATGTTCTGTGGCAAAACTAATCAACACATATTTAAGGCCAATAAGCTCATAACAACAAAAGGAAGCAATGAAAAACACCCTATGAAACAGCAGTCCATCCTACAATGTTCAAACCCCTGTAATTCATATATGCAAGTGCCATTGTCAAAAGCACAGTAATAGCTCTCGGAAAACTTTCACCAAGAGCTGGAACTTGGTATAAAGCATTGTCAATGACCCTGGTAGCCATTTCATCCATCCTCATTGAAACCCTCAAAATGGGTCCAAGGCGATGAAAGCCAAACAACATAACCTCCAATTTCAGGAAACATGGTGCCCATTTCAGCTGTGAATATGTGATCAAAGCTTCTGGGATGTTCCATATAACAGGAAAGACCAGGAAACCAAGAAGGGCTATACTATCTTCTACCCCAAATGGGCAACCGCTTACCTCATAATATATGAGGAAATTAGAGGTAGAATTGAGACTTCCCCTACTAGTCTAGTCTAGGCTCATCTCCATTAAATTCCTGATAATCTGAAGTAGTAATCCCCCCATTGGAAGAAAGTTTTGGTTTTTGGAACACTTAACAGCCTCTGTTTTAACACATCTATATACCAAAGTAGCTTTAAAGAGTTCAGTTCAGTATCATAATACAATATTTATGAATTATCTTGTTATCATCATCCACCATTAAACTTTTAGAACAAAAATTGAAAAAGGACCAAGAAGAAGAAATGAAATGAAACATTGATAAACAATTTTAACAGAAAAATGGCATATTGACTCTGCTCCCAATAATAACATAACTAAGAAACAAGTATAAAAATTCAAACCCAAGTGGGAATTACTGTTAGCTTGGTAACAGTTTATCATTTTTCTTCCTGATATAACCTGGAAGAAGTAAAGGGACAAGAAATTTAGAGAGCTAGGGCACTTCTAGTTTAGAGAGAGAAAGTTAGGGTACTTCTGGTTTAGACTTTAGAGAGAGAAAGCTAGGGCACTGTTGCAACTTTGGGCAATTTATGGTTGCCCTATTGAGAGGTGACAGAGCCTTAATTGACGGGTTGTGGATAAGTACCTTTTTCTTGGTTAGATTGTTTGCTCAGAGTGATTACTTTGAGACAAAAACTATATCAAATATGGTTTAACTACTGTTTTTGGGAAAAGTTTGTGTGCTAATAGGTGGTAAAAGCAGAGAGGAAAAGGTGACCTTGAAAGAGACTATGCTTCATAAAAGTTAATCTCACTCTGCAAAAGCTGCTCGTAAATCTGTTAGGGTTTCTTCTGCAAGGTTTTTCGGGGAGCTGCGAGGTGAGAGAGGAGAGGGAAACATGCATATGAGAGAGGGAGAGGGTTTTTAAGCGGGCCTCAAATCAATGAGGTCGATTTGATAATTTAGGTGGGTCTGCGGGGCTTTAGATTATCCATCATGCTACGTAATGGATTTCTTAGCCTTTGAGGGTGAAATCCATTGCTTGATTTTTGGGGATAATTGTAGGAATCAAATTTCCATTTCCTGCCTACTATATGCATACCCAAACGTAGGAAATGGCGAATTTCGCTGTAATCCATTACCCTGCAACAGTAATATGGGTATCTAAACGGCCCCTTAGTGAAATTTGAGTGGTAATCTAGCAATGCAACAACCATGTGTGCAACTTACTATTGGTTGCTCTCTCATTCATATTTTTTCATCTGGTTGTACAAACACGGTTTTTTTTTCTTTGTTTGAGATTTTGGTTAATTTCATCATCTTATTGTGAATTTGGAACTCTAGCAGGTTTATTTTGGTGGGTTTACTAAAATTATACTCAGAAACCCTGGTTCTGCAGCCCCTATGACCTAAACTCTGTACTGAGAGTCTGAACTCTATATTATCTAGTTCATTTTTTACTCGGAAAGTCTTCTGATGATTCTTAAGCACAACATGTTCATGCAGCACTTGTTCAAGCAAAGGGGATTTGGAGTACCTAGGGCCTTGAACTCTTGTATATCGCAATTTGACATAGTCTGAATAGAAGGCGATATGTGAATCAAATGTGCCCTTAGGTCTATTCGATATGTGAATCATTGTGCACCTTAGCTCCTTAGCTTCTGGTGGTTGTTCCACATTGCAAGTTTGTGATTACGGCGGCTGTACATCTAGTTTATACCCCTCAATTGTGTTACTTACTGACTGGGATATATTACGAGAATAAAAGGGTGGGGGAAGTCAATGAGAACAAAACCTTCTAAGCAATTTTGCAAAATGTCATTCTATCTGCATTAAGAATTTGTATTGCTAAATTATTACAAGATGCTGATTCCGTCTCCGTACTGGCAATCATCGTTCTTTTCCAACAATTGTACTTGTTGCCTTTGTGCATTTTTTGAGTTATATGATTTGTAACTGGATGCAAGGTTACTTATCTGTTAAAGTAGATGTCTGTATTTTAATGTTTTCTCTACTGCTGCTAAAATTGTGTGAAATATAGCTAGGCACAATAGAGGATGCTGACCCTGGTCTACTTTTTATATAATGCAGGGTGGATATGGCAATCTCAGTGTTATGGGAACTCTTTGTCCTCACTTTCCTGGTATTCTCGGCAATTTCTCTTTATTTCAGGTACATGAGGCTTGCCTTTTGCCTCATCTGCATTGCTACCCTCGTGCTTATATGTTTGAAAATTACGAGGCATGTGAAGTTAGCCAGGAAACGGAAGCGGAGAATGCTTCTGCCTCTTTCCATGTAAATGCTTTGGAATTGGGCCCTCTGAAGTTGGGCATTCCCCACAACGCTAAAGAGGGACAGTGTTTATAGTGGATAACCCTTTCTTAATCACAATTTATGCAAATTGTTATAATTTTTATGTTGGATGAGTTTTCTGTAGCATATGTGTTTTCATTCTGAAATTGTTAAGTTGCGATTCTTGGTTGTCCTTGAAGTCGATGATCTTATTTTGGGCATGTATACTGATCCTGCAGGAGCAATTCCTTGGGCAAAAGATCTACTTAGAACTTCCTTTAAATTTCACTTTAGGTTGACCAGATAAGGTATTGTTCCTCTGAAAATGAAAATGAACATATATATAAATGAAGATTATCTCATAAATTTTCACAAACTGCATTAATAGGAATCCATGGTTGAGGGAGGTTTGGGTGCCACTGTGGCCTACCCATGAACCGTGAATAGAAACTTGAAATTCACTAAAACTTGAACCCACTAAAACGTTCCAAATTCGTCCTTCGAAAACCCTAATCCTTGAAAGTGGCTTCTCTTTGAAAATCTAATCAATGAAAATGGCTGCTCCACATGATGTATTCCTTCTATTTCCTTCAGCCCCATTATTCATCATTGGCCATTAATGATTCTCTCCCCCTGCTTTTCTTCCTTCCGATCTTAGATTTGGCCTCTTCTCTGATCAGTGGAAGTTGAGCTGATCCTTGCAATTTTAACAATATCCTTTTGTTGAGGAACTCTGAATCTTTCATGCTTAGTCTCATATGGTTTTGTGGACCTCTCTCCCTTTTTGTGGTCCGCTATTTGTCCTTTCTGGTTCTCTCAGTTAGGTTTGGTGACAACCAAAATTCTTACACCTATGTTTTCTTGAAAGAACTAGGGTATTATGGTCTTTGGGTGAAGAAAAATTAGATTTAATGGGAAGCAAGAAACCCTAGTAATCTCTATAGTAGAGAGTCAATAAAGATATAATACATTTGCTTTTAAGAGTCGACCCTTTGGAGTCGTGAATCTCAAAGTAGGAGATTGTTTCACAGAGGGATTGTTTTTGGGGGACAGAGAGAGAGAGATGTCTCCAAGAGAGGCAGTATTCTTTTGGATTGTTTAAACTGCCACTTTACGGAGTAATTTTTTTAGTTTGCTCTCAAGGTTCTCTTTTCGGTAGCAGTGTAGCACGAGGAAGACGAGGTTAATCGGAAAAGTTTTTTGGTTGGGAGAGCGTGTCTAGAAGTATGTAATGCTTTTGCTAATATTCAGATATATCACATGTAACTTAAAATTGTAATCTTCATCGAGATAATAGATTTTTTCTTGCTGAGGCAGTGGATGTAGCCTTACGGTGTGTACCATATAAATTATTGTATTATTGGCATGCTTTTAGTTTTGCAATTTGCTTAATTCTTACACTGCATTTGTTGTTATATTGGGTGGGATCCAAGTGATTGGGATTCTTAGTTTGCCAAATGAGGGGTTCTCGAGGTTCTACACTCTCTGGTTTGATGGTCTAGCTAGTTGTGGGCTGTGCGGTCGATATGTTTATGCGTAACAGATAGACTTCTGAGCCCTTGATGCAAATGAAGGAAAAGATAGACTTCTGAGCCCTTGATGCAAATGAAGGAAAAGAAAAAGAAAAAAGAAGACAGTTAGACCTACTTTGTTTTTGGAAAATATTTCCATATATCTTATTTTTAGATTTCATTTCTTGATAAACTTAAGGTTTCAAAAAATATCTTTTAACCTTCTGACCGTTTTAAACTTATTTTGTAACTTAAACAAATGTGAGAAAGACGTGCTATTTCTAAACCCAATCTTTTATCTCTCTTCACTTATATACTCCAAACTTTTCTCTTTTCCTGCATCTCACTCTCTCTTCTCTGTTTTTTCAAGTACCTCTCTCCTCTTGGTAACTTTTCACATCCATGAAGCTCTTCTCTCCCTAGAAGTTTGGGAGGATGGCTCTTAAAAAATGTACGTCTTTTTAGATTTGTTTGGTCTAAAAAACAGGTTTAAATTAATTTAGGTGATTAGAAGAAATAAAATTTACAAATTTTATGCCTCAAAATATCTTTTAAAACTTTGGGTCTATTGTGAAATGAAACCTAAAAATAAAAAATATGAAGATATATATATATTTTTATTTGTGGGTTGACCCTCTATCTACAAATGAACATTTATTCAACAGTGGCGTTCACGCATGCCATAACAATGGTTTATTAGTGTTCAATTTTCACATACGAACTCGGCAATGAACCTAAACCATGGTTCGAGTAAGCATCCAAACATACTGTAAAACTATTAAAAAAAATGGATTTTGAATTCCTAAAATCCTGGATCTGGACTTTGTTCAATCGATTTTGTTTATGCACTTATTGAGTGCGTTTGGATCTATTTAAAAGTTAGTCCCAAGGTTACATCTCCAAATATAAAGTTCTATAAATATTCCTAGGGTTCTACCGGGAGGAGCAAATGTACATAAGTGTATTGAGATTTCAAAACACTTTCAAACAAAAGGAATTTTATTTTGAAATAACTACCTGGTATTTTTTCAAACCAAAGATACTAACATGTGCATCCTCACACACCTATGCCGAGGTTTTATATTTCTTGAGTGTGAGCATTGCCAAGCCATTATCATGATTTAGGTTTCTATGTGCACCATGATTTGGTCTAGGGTCCCTATTTGAGTTTTAGCTAGCAAATTACTTCTTAATCGTTCCACAGTACTGTGTAAACTAGTGTTTTGAAACATGACTCGGCCAAGGTACTCAGACCTTGGCCAAAGCTTGCCCGAGTCTAGCTCGAGTTAAAAACTAACAATAATGATAAAATATATATTTATAATATAGCCTTTACATCTTTGATAAAAGGCATGCTGGTTATGTATTCCTATATTGGGCCCCTCTTTTTAGAGGTCTTTCTTTTAGGAACTCCCATCCTTTCGAAAAAAAAAAAAAAAGACGGTCTCCTGGGTGTAAAATAAAAGTTTGCTGGTGGGGTTTAAAATACAATGCTAGGACATGTGCGTAGGCCTACCCAAGCGACATTCAAGTGTGTGACCCAAATTTCACGTATTAATAAAAATAAATTTAAAAACATGATGTACAACCTACTTGCTCAAAACACACAAATCTCATGTATTAATAAAAATAAATTTAGAAACATGGTGTACAACCTACTTGCCCAAAACGCTGAGTAACTCGGCTGAGTCCGAGTGGCCTCGGCCAAGTCTCAGAATACTGGAGTCTACCGATGATGAGAGGAGGAAGAGAAAAACAAAAACAACAAAAAGCAGGCCAGTCACTTAGTTTCACAATATGATTGCTTGATTGCTATAATTTACAAAATTTTGATGAATGCATCACACTCACTCTGCAGTATAGATGGATTCAAAGTCTTGGCTCAGTGGTAAGGTCTAGACAAGGACCAGAAACTACTACATCCAAGATTCGAATCGAAGAATACCCACCCAAAGCAAAAAAAAAAGAAGGAAAAAAACAACCACCTTCCATTTAATAAAACAAAGCTCCAACCATAATGCATTGTTTCGGAAGAATCACTCAGGCTTGAAGAACCGTAGCTTCAGACCAGAGTCAATGGTACTCCAAAGTCCTCCAATCACAACCAAAGTGCTCATGATTATGCCCAGGCAACCCAAACCCATGTTGATATTCCAATTTGCACTATATTTCTCAGGCTTCTTGATGAAGATCCACATGAAACAGGGGTAAGCCAATGTTATTGGTAAAGAGACCCCTCCTAGAAGCCCTGCAAGGCTTGACAAGAAGGGGAAGGCCACCCCAATGAAGAAGGCTATAAACCCAAAGAATGCTCGGAACCCTGAGCGCAGCCAACGAGGGCATGGGCGGTTGCTCTTCTTTGTTATGTCGTGCTCAAAGTCATCGAAGACAGGCATTGCATAGATTTGGAAGGAGCTTAGGCAGTTTATCACCACTAGCAAGCTTGTCAGCCCCAGCAAGCCCCTTGGAATGTCTTTCATATGGAAGCCATACAGAGCGCTGACCATCCCCCCGGCAGGTATCTACACAAATTTTCAGAAGTGGAGGTTATGTGAATGTACATAAGCTTCAAAGACAGACATCAATTTAGTAGCTTTTATATTGCGAATTACAGGCTCCTTTTAACCACTTTTGGACGGAATCAGATGAGTATGCAGATGCCATGGATAGGAAGGTGCTACACAATCTTGACCTTCCATTGTTGAGAAAGGGAGCTGGACATCGCGATTTTGTAGCATTGTGCATAAGATGCGTATGATATACTTCCATGTGCAATTGTATGGTATGCTACATGTAAGCTCCTCCATCTTTTGCTGTGACGAATGGTGGAGACCAATTGTTCCTACCCTTAAGCATGGTGAAGGAATGATTCATGTCTAGCTTCCATCATCTAGGCACAGTGCAGTCATACAACTAGTATACAAACAATGTACATGTATTATGATAGGCTATTCCCTTTCCCTTTTACTACCTCTTTTTTTTTTTTTATTATTTATTTATCTTGTCGTTGCCTTATTATGATTGGACAATTTTGGGGACGCTTATTATGACCTGATCCCTGTTTTCTAAAATATTATGCTCAGGTCCAACCGCCTAGCCCACCCATTTTTGTATTTGAATAGTAGCCAACGTCATAATGGAGTATTTTGGTAGTAGCCAATCTCTATTTCAAACTCTATGCAAAAGAAATTACAACATTCTGGTTTTTTTTTTTTTTTCATTTTATTGGAAACTAGAAAGAAAATAAGCAACCCAATTATGGAAAATACCAGAGCTTAAATACTACAGTTGTATACTTTGTCATGAGAGAACAAAATGTACAATGAATTTTTTTATACCAGGAATGATGTATATAAATTGAAGGTATGACACTTGATAGAGCAAAATGGTATAATAAGATTCATGTAGCCATCTCGATGATGATGATGTGGAGGAATGATGTACATTTAAAAGAAGTTATGAAATCTTAATTTATTAAAGAAAAAGCCTTGAAATGGTGGAATACATTTTTAAAGACTATATAAGGGCATCTTGCCCTTGCACTTTATAATTTAGCTATCTTTTCTTCTTCCAGAGGAAATATATATTCCAAATATTGGATGTTGTGTACATTTTGTAGGTGCCCAAAGCTAAGATTCTTCAGTCCTGGGAAGTTTTAAAAAGTTAAGGCTGCAAATACTTTGTGAATTGGAGAATGTCGATGTAGAAAGACTGTGCTCTATAAAAGTATGCCTTTTATTTTATTCTTATTTTTATTTTTTATTGAGTTATACTATTCTCCTACAAGAGCATACTCATCGGGGTGAAATAGCTAGTTAGAAGGATTGTTCGATATAAAATTACGGGATCCACTTAGGAATCACCGAATGACCTCTTTTTTCTTTTTTTTAACAAAAAAAAAAAAAAACGTACATTTAGGTTCTTAAAATTATCCAACAATTAGATTTTCTTGGTTCAATCCAAGGACATATATATATATATATATATATATACATTTAGGTTCTTAAAATTATCCAACAATTAGATTTTCTTGGTTCAATCCAAGGACATATATATATATATATATATATACTAATCCTGCACATGTAGATATGCGGGGTTTGGCAATAAATGTATTTTTTAAATATAATTTGATCCTAATGTTTAGAGAATATATAATCTTCAACATGGAGTCGTGAACTTTGAAAACTAGAAATAATAGTTATATTAAAAAAATAGAAAATATATATTGAGATTATTTATCTTTAATACAAGATGGTCACAATAAATCTTGACTATTGAATGTGTACTTGAGTGGTTGCATTTATTTCATTGACCAAGTTCAAAGTTCAAAAGAATTTCTCTCGAACTTTATAACACACCCAAGCTATAAGATTTCACAAAAGATGATTGTAAGTAATTGTGAAATCCTTATTCCATAGGTAAATGGTCTCATTATATACAATCTATACAATCCCTTAAGAAAATATTTGGACCGTTAGTTACAATTATTTTTAGATAAATGCTTTATACCTCTGGGCTGCATATTATACGAATACGGTCAAGCCCGGATGAAACAAATGTTCTTGTATTTTTGCCTTTTTCTTGTTCGAGTGATTAAGTGTACAGTGTACTCTTGCTGGAGTAAATTAGAGGTGCTAGGAAGTAAAATGTGAGTGGAGAGAGATGACTTACCAAGTGGCCATAGGACCAAAAACCCCCTATTGCAAGAGGGAACAAGCAGGCAGCTACGAGCACGTACCCCACTTTAACTCCTCTCCACATTGGCACGTGAGCTGGGTGCTTCAGTGTCGACGGCATCGTTGCCTGCAATCAATAGATAAAAAGAAATAAAAAAATAGTTCGAGTTTCATCTGACTCACCCAAAATAAGTTTCATCTGGAACATCTAGACCGTCCACCTCGTCAATATTATAGTTTTGTTAATCTATAATTTGCTTTGGTGGGAAAAGTTGGTAAAGTTGCTGTGATAGCATTGTAGTATTCATGAAATATTAAAAAAAGACCCGGTTTCTATAAGGCCGCATATGAAAAAATGAGGGCCTCTTAATAAATCCATTTTTGAGATGGATTTTAATATTTAATATTTAAGGACATGCCATCTCTAATATGAAGATCATGAATATGAAAAAAATAAATAAATTAAAAAATTAAAAATAATAATTCTAGTAAAAAAATATTTGAACCGTAAATTTCCATTATTTTTAGATGGAACACTTACTTGCATCCATCTTCAAAAGATGGATGCTAAGCATTATAGCACTCTTGAACAATACAACTTATTTCCTAATATTTTAATTGCTAAGCCGGGATGCTATAAATTTAATTTCAAGCCGAAAGTTTTATACTCCTGTGAAAGCAACATATACAATTTTGAAAAATATCACAAATAGATACATAGTAGATGCACTCTTGCTAAAAAAAAAAATTTAAAATTTGGATTTTGAAGAACTCCTCCATTTGAAAACACCTTTTTCATAGACCAACCTTAATAAAAAGAAATACAGTTTGCTCCTGCAGGAACATAGTAGAAGTGCTCTTGTTTTAAACACGAAAACTATCAAGCATGCCCCAAACGTCAAATGCGCGAGTGTCGACAAATAAAATCCTCAATACTCTCGAGAATTGCTAGAAGGCGTATGCCGAAAATGAATATCATCTCTACCATCCAACCGCCATTCGAAGGTGGATGTTTACCCTTCTATCAAACCCCTATAGTCCAATACTTGTTAGATGGGGGATAATCCCTGAAGCTGCCTACTTTATATAACATATCTCTCTTATCGAGGCTTAAAACAGGTTAAAGGAAAATTTAAAGTCTTCACCCTTTTTAGACCAGACCAGACCAGATGCTCCCTAAGGGTCAAGTGATTAAATCCACGAGAGTATTGTCTACGCTATCAAAGGGAAGTAACATCTTTATTTTTTAAATGGAAAGTGATTTTGTAAGCGGGCATGATTCAATGGCATATCTAATAGCCGGCATGGATGGACACCTTGGAGTAAAACCCAATAATTTTTAATTAAGAACATCAAAATTTGGGAATGTAACCTCTTCAATCGAACAACCTCAACAAAAAGTATAAAATAAAACAATTCAAATGCACTGCAAATGAGCTGGAAGAAATATCACAAACAGAGACTGTTCGATATTTGAATGGTACCTATATAAGTCTTAAAGAGCTCATATTCTAATTTTTTTTTCTTTGAAAACAATCATCTAGTATTTTCTTATAGGTCAATCCAAAAAGTTCACATAAAAAACGATCCTCCTGCTTGCTCTTTAGCCCAAGGAAGTAAGTGCACAATATGAGAGAACACAATAGCACCAGTCGTACAAAAAGTCGAAACTCAAACCTCGAAAGTCTCTATTTCGAGGCTCACCGCATGCTGGTAAAAGAGCTTCTCATTTACGGACGGCAGGGAGTAAAAGCTAACAGGTTCATCCCCCAGTGTTATGTATTGCATGCGTTCTGACCCACCAAACCCACCCAAAAAGAAAAAGTCTTACTTTTTGGCTCTTTCTCAGTAACCAAAAGTAAATATACTGTTTATGTATCATGAAAGCAACCCATCCATTATCATGATCTTGCAGATTCAATTCTCCACAGATAGAAACTCTCAGGATTAAAAATTAACACAGAAAAAAACTTCAAAAAAAAATGGAAAAGAAGGAAGAAGATACTAACCTGAATCTCAAGAACCAGGTTGTGGCCTCTAAATGCAAAAGCAATGATACCCAAAGCGTTTAAAATGGAGAAAGCAGTGGCCGGATCCGATTTCCCCCTGATGGGATCATAGGACACACCTGGTGGTCGCGGCCGGACCACCGAGAGCACCCAAATGAGAGTGCAGTAGGCCACAGCAGTGATTGCCCCAACCAGTGAGACACCAGCAATGGAGTTGAGATTGGGCAATTGAGAGAGGACTACAGCCAAACATGTGAACACCAGATACCACTCCACTGCGGTCAGGGGATCAGAGTGACACGATGATCCGCACACGATCTCGAAGAAGAGTTTCATGCTACTGCCCCCGACAATTGTCAATGCCGTGCATGTGCCTGCCGATAGGTACATGATGGGGATCTTACAGAGCCATGCTCCCAATTTCTTCCCTGATCAAACGAGAAACACAAACTAGTGAATTAAGTAAAATTTTCCCCATTTTTTCCTTAAATGAGTTCGGATTGTTTTGAGAATAGGGTGCAGATAGGTTACCGAAAGCGGCTTTAGCGAGCTGGATGTAGCGGCTGTAGCGGGTACCGGGGACAGATTCGTGGAGGCGAGTGAGGATCCAGAGGGTGTAGAGCTGCCAGAAGTAGGCTATGGACAAACAGATGATCCCCCATGTCCTGTATCCAAATGCAACAAAACATGAAAATTGAATTTTTAGCTACCAAGCACTGAAATAAGACTAAACCCAAAAAAAGAAAAAAGGAAGGGATTATGAAAGGGAGTGAATTTCAAGTCAATTTGTTCGGGAGAAGAAAGAATGGGATACTCCATGCTATATTTCAAATCAATATGTTCCATATTTTGAATCCCAAATTCCCCAAAAAGGGGAAGAATAGTCATTTCCAAAATGACTGCAATTCTAGGCATTATTTTGATATGTTGATTTTTTATTTTTTAAACTTGAACTGTACTCCAGCGATTTACTCGCCAAGGGCTGGCTGATTCGATTTATTGAACGCTTATTTTGATATATTTATCACTAAGAAGGCAACAGCCAGAGAGACCGTACCATCCAAGAAAGGTGAATGCAACAGGCAACACAAGAGCCTGAAACCCAATCCCAGCCGTCAGATTATGAAACGCAGCGTAGTAGGCATTCCCACTCCTCGACTCGGTGATGGGCAGCCAAGCATCCATCGGATCCAGCTTCGTGAGGTGTCCAACATCTTCCAAATACGACCGCATGTTCACAATTGCCCTCCTCATGGGGCTCGCAAACGGCGTCGAGAACCGTGTCCGTGGCGTGTTGCCTGTGGTCGTCGGTGTATGCAGGAGAGGCGATCGAGTGAGGGACGGAGAGTGGAGATTGGAGGGCGGAGCTGAAATCACGGGAGGAGGGCGTCGAGGGAGAGGGGGTAAAGGGGAGTGAGGGACAGGAGGCGTGACAGAGGCTGTTGATCTCGGAGTTACAGGGACAGAGACGACTTCACGTATCATCATCGTGGAGTGGGGGATCGGCGAGCGGAGGCCGCCAGGTGTTGGGGGTTCAGCCATGGAGCGAGGGGTGATGGGGACGTTCCATGGCGAGCGTGGGGCGGGAGTCGGCGGTGTCGTGGTGGTGGCTCCGGTAGTGGACCGTGGGGTAATGGGTGCCGAGACGTCCTCAAGCTCGGCCATCTCTCTCACTTTCCTCCTCTCCCCTTCAGTCTGTTCTCTTCTCCTTCTCTCACTATCCTTCTCTCTCTTCCCTTCTCTTCCGGTTCTCCCTCTCTGTAACTAAAACCAGTCCATATATGAGGGGTTGGGGAAGACGGAGGTGGGTAGTTGTTGACTGGGAGCCGCCAGATTATATGCCTATCACCCTCCAATCAGCGAATGGACGGTGATGGTGAGAGAGTGGGACCGCCACTGTAACTGATATATGTTTTTTAATAAAGAAAAGCTTGACGGTCTTGGAAGGTGGCTGAGGCCTCATTTTGTTGCTTTTTCAAAGGCCCCACTATCATTTACCCTACACAACTGGGGCAATAGAGTCTCAAGTTTGGCCTAGCCATGGCTCGAGCGTGGCGCACCCGTGGCTCGAGCGGGAGGGCGGGCGGCTCCCGCCCGACAAGGAGGTTTTGGCTTTGACGTCCGCCCTTGTCCGTTCCTCGAAATGTGGCAGGTGTGTCTATTATTGAATTTGGGTGGTGGGAGACATCATTGAATTTATAATATGAAAAGAGACAAATAGAAAGATAAAGTTGCTTTCTTTTGGCATATGCTCGTGCAAAATCATGATTTTTATGGGCTTGTAACCGAGGTAAAGGCGTGTGAGATTGGGTGAGAGTCCCATGGAAGAGAGAGAAAACATACTAAGTCTATGAGATAGACAGAGAGAAAGCATACTAAACTTTTGCGCAAGAAAGAGACGTTGAGCTCAAGAAGCTGGGAAGGTGTTCTCGAGATGCATCGAAGATGTGTATTTTGCCGTGTTCTTTTGGTCTCCTCACCACCCAAAGTTATCTAATTGGGTATCTATTGAGCGGAATTGACTGCGACCTCTTTGTATAAAAGATAAAGGATACGGTTTGTATGAAGCCTAGCCTTAAAATAATCAAAATAAAGTGTATTAAGTGTCGAGAAATATGGTTTCAATACTAAACACATTTGTGATAGCTTTAAAATATATTTTTGTCTTTAATTATAAAATTTAAAGCTTAAAAAATAATGTAGATCAAGCAGATATATGAAAACTTAAAAATCTTAAAAATTGACGGTTTGAAATTGTATTACAAGATGTACTATTTTCAAAACCCGAAATCTATTTTTGTCTCATTTCCATACACCTTGATGTCGAGATGATCAATTTGAAGATATTTGAACATCAAAACAACCTCTTCTACTTAAATTTTTGAGGTGGGCCTAATTTGATTATTTAAAGCCTTGGCTCTGTATAAACGTTTTTCAAAATTAAATGATCTGATCCCTATTATTCTTCATCAATCTTCCCGGCTCAATACATTTCCCTTCAAATTCATAAACTGAGTCATCTCTACCCCTTTGTGGACTCCCAAACGTTTGGGGTTTTCATCCGTCACAATTTCTTCTCCTAAGAAGTATGGGTGGGAATGGGCGGGGTGGCCCCACTTTGAAAAACTAGAGCCTAAGCCACAAAATGTGGCTTGAGGAAAGGGCTATAAGGTAGGGCCAGGCCGGATTGGGCCAGCCTGGTTTAGCCTGATCTGGCCTATTTGTCCTTCTATTTCTTTTATTTTTTGTTAATTTTGTTTGGCTAGATTAAGCCCAGATAGGGCGGGCCTGGGCTCTTTTGGCCCATCCAACAACCTATAAGTTATATGTGACCCAACTTCTTAGCCCTTCGATTTGAATTGAATGGCTATGATTGTTCATACCATAATGTCACACCAAACACTATTTATTTTTCATTTTTTCTACAAAACCTTGTTTGATGAAATTTCGGGCATCCCATCACAAAATTAGTGCAAATCTGAAAAAAGTTAAAAAAATATTTTCTTTAAAAATAAATGACCAAAATTCCCCTAAAAATTTCAGGGGTATTTTGGTAATTTTTTATTAGCAGAAAATATTTTTTATTTTTATCTTTATTATGTGCACCCCTGTCAAAATCTATGCATGCCCCAAATTTTACTTCAAAATTATTTACATAATAAAAATAAAAAATAAAAAACCTATGAGCCGTCTGATCAAGATCTAGTGGTTAGGAGCTAGCTTGTGACATTTTGACTCAAGCCATCTCAGCCATCTACTCAGATCTGACGGCTAAGACTAGGGGTCACATATGCTATATATATGTAGGTGGGGTCACATAGAAAGCTCCATCCTATAAGACCCAAATCTCTAGCAATGTGACCAATGTTCCGGGCAATTACATTTTATAAAATACTTCTTCTTTGATACAAGAAGGTCACGATCGTTATTAAAAAGAAAACAAAAAAAGTTACCTTCATTCTTAGTTGCCGATCTGGATGATAGGGGTTTACTTACCTTGCATAAAGTTTGAGAAAGATTTTCTAGTATTTTGAGGGCGAATAATGGCATATATCCATCCACCTCTTTTCGAATATGATAGGTGATAATAATTGAGATTTTTTTGTACCAAAACTAAAAAAATTGATTGTATACTTTCTCATGTTTTACTCTATGGTGCTGTTTGGATACGTGAAAATATATTGTCTGTGAAATATATTACGGGCGTAATACATTATTGTATAATAAATTCCTTGGAAATGGATTGTCATAGTTTGGATAGTATTTAGATGCAACTTGGGAAATACATTGCTACTGTTTGGCTATGTTTCTAAAAAATATGAGAAATGCATTATCATCCAAATATGAAAAATATGGCTATGTTTGGCTAATATGATTAGACTTTGGTTTCAACATGCTAAGTCATTGGAATAATATAATTGGAATAACATGATTTTATTGTGATAAGCCTTATTTTTATTTATTTATTACAGAAGTCTTTCAAATATCTCTCTATATATAATTTCAAATAAGCAATAAATTTATGATACCAAAATCAAAATATTTATGCTACAAGTTAAAAAATGAGAAGAAGTTTGATTAGTAAACTAGAAGGTTTGGTAATTGCAGTAGAAAATTTTGAAGCATTGGAGGAGACTAAAGATGTATCTTATTTCAATTGAGCTTTTACTAATTTTTTATAAGGATTATGTTGTGTGAAATTTTTTATTATGATTGTGTTGTTTAATTTTTCATCAATTATCAATTATTATTTATATTATTTTTGTTTTTATACGAGAGCTGATGGCGGGCTACAACCCAAATTGGAGATAGAGGAAAGTAGAATTTTTTTAATTACGATTGCAGTAGAAAATTGTCCTTCATCAAGGTCTACAACTGTTCAAATCAATTTAGATTTTCACTTACTTTCACTTACCAATTATTAACTTTTGTTTTTATATGAGAGTCAGATGAGGGCTACAACTCAAATTGAGGATAGAGGGATGTCAAATTTTTTTTTTTGTGATATCCCCTACTTTCACTTTCTACTTACCTTAATAATTATACAATAGAACATATACTGGAGAGAGGGAAATGTTTTTTTTTAACAGGGATAGGGCAGAGAGACGCAGGCGAAAGATTTCTAAAAACTACCTGTCAACCTCGTAATCGATTTTTCGCTCCCGTGATGAATTTCGTGATTTTTACCTGTCAACCTCGTAATATATTTTTCGCTCCCGTGATGAATTTCGTGATTTTTTGGAAAATCTCGGGTAATCTGGCATAATGGCTTTCTATTTTTTTACTATTAAAGTCTACCCAAATAATGTAAATGTCATATTTCCTTGTAATATATGGTCACGTAATCGATTTCCACGTTCCAAACGACCCCTTAGAAGCTTCACACGGTTTTGACAGGTGACATCATAGAACACATGGGGTGTATGATATATGATCCATGGGCCATCTGTTGCCCATTCTCAATGGACAAAATAGTGTAGGAGAAAGGTTGACAGGAGTTAAATTCAATTTTTTGTCTTTCGCCGACATTCACTGGTCACTGCAACTTGCATTTCATTCCTTTTATCTATTGTTTAGAACCGATAATGTGTACCTAGTTTGAGACCGCCTCCTGAGCTTCATAAGCCCAGGTTAAATGCGGCGTGTGAAAACTTTATGTAGGGGTGGAAATGACCTGAGCCAGGACATGAAGGGTAGACCCAATCCGGGTCTAAATATGGATCAAAAAATTAGACTCGATAGGTTGGGCCTGAATCCAAATCTTGGACCCAAACACTATTTGGGTCTGAACGGTCCGTCTGGGTCCAACCAGACCCTACCCAACCTGACCTTCCCACCCCTACCTTTATGGCTATTGTACATTGACCTTATACATCTGCACTAACTCATGATTTTCTCCCCAATTCTCTCTTTATGGCTACATGCACATAGATACCTCACTACATATATTGTATCTCACCTGAGGTTAATTTTGTATATCACATCGTTAATATATGCATTATCATAGGATATTACTTTGGTTTTAGCATACTGTGTCAAGTATTCCATGTCATCTCACGTGTTACTCCTTTGCTAACATTGCATAGTGTTAGTCTTCCTTTGCCTACCAGTTTATTTCTTCCACACAACCCAAATTAGGCTTGATGCATAGTACTCCAAAAACTCATTAAAATTGTAATTGAATTTTTTGCCCTTTTGACAATTTAGGAAGAGTCTTTGTATTGAATCTACGATATTGGCTTATGGGGACTTATGGCCTTTTAAGTCCCTATGTGGGGATATGGAGATTTATGGTTTCACTAAGCTATCAAGACCAAGATTTATGGTCTAAGTAGCTGCCATTTGGTGTGGAAAGATACACTATGGTCAATTGGTATGAAAACATTTCCACATCTAACCACATGAGCGAATCTTTTCACGTAAAAAAATTTCCTGAAAAATATTTTCACGGTAAACAAACGTGCCCTTATATTTTCTTGTTTGAATGGCATAAATGGGCCCTTCATCAAGCCAATGATCAAACCAAAAGTCAATTTTAGATTCGTCTCCTATAATCCATCAGTTGCTTCTCATTATTAGCGAGAGATTGTTTCATTAACTTGTTTCCAAGCCTATGATTCACTATTGTGGCCTTCCCCAAATATATTTCTTCTCATTAGTTGGGTGAATAGGGGTTAGCCTTCACTTGTCTATCCCCATCCGGTTTTGGCTTGTAAGAGCATAGTAATGCTTTATATATTTTGTTCCCCAATCCACTTTTTATTTATTTATTTATTATTATTATTATTGTTATTGTTATTATTATCAAATGGTGATCTATTACGCTAGGTTTCAATTTTTGTGCTTTTCAATATTTCTCCATAGAAAGTTCATTGAGACTCATTATATAGATTCATTGTGATAGAAGGTAGTTCGGCAAAAGAAGCACCAGTGGGTTGGAATTAGGTTAAGGAATGATGTAATCATGGTGCCTCTGCTAGGGTGTAATCAGGTTTCAAGTTTTCAATATTTGAGTTTAGATGAGGATAGGTTTTCTAGAAAATGAGTTGGCAAAGTCTAGAGGTGAGTCTACCTTGGAATACTTGCAATCTCAGACACGTAGAAGGTAGTTTAGCAAGGTTTCATTTCATTTCAATAATCAGGTTACTACAAAGATAGAAGAGTTGAAGAAATACATGTTTCTCTGTGGAGTTTTTCTCAAGGCCAGTATATCAACAAAAAAAAATGGTATGAGGTTGATTTTAGGTATTGACATAACTTTGTTAGCCTTATGAAAGATGGTTATATCATTCATGTAAAGTGGAAAGGTTTTTCCCTTTTTTTTTTACTGTGAATATTAGTGGGAAGGTTTGTTTCCAGTGTATGAAACTGTTGATGTTGGAATCACTTATTATCAAGGTTGGACTCGCTTATTGTAAGGAAGTGGAGCGAACTAAACATTTAAAAGCCCCAAGAAAGATTTCTCTCTTTCCTGTCATGTTATATTACGGTTTGGAGGCAACTGATCTCATGAGTTCACCGGTGGCACTAGGTAAAGTTATCCCAAACAAGCGTTCTAAGACTAGAAAATTATAGCAAAAGATTTGAAAAATTGGGATACCATCAAATTAGAAAAGGTAATATGTATCATTATCATTAGATCTTCTTACAAACTAATTTAGGTTGGCTACACGAATCTTAGTCTGTGATTCTGCTCTATTAAAGACTACATCTTTAGTGAGGCCATAAATTCTCATATCTTTCTCATTACTTCCAATAATGCCATTTTGGGCCTACCTTTTTACCTTTTTTGAGCCTTCCACTTAAACAAACTTGCATCTTTTAATAGGTGCCACACCTAAATTCTCTTGACTATATTCATTTCAAATTATATCCCTTCTTGTCTTGCCACTCATCCATCTCAAAATCCTATATGAGCTACATTCATTCGATGAGTATGTTGTTTCTTGATCGTCCAACATTCTGCAACATAAAGCACAGTACTCTTACAAGTGTCCTATAGAACTCGCTATTAAGCTTCATTGGTATGCGGTGAAGAAAAAAGAGTATGCATAAGATTAAAAATAAACAAAAAATAAAAAAATAATAAAACTCACTTAAAGTTGGGCCCATTGGGCCCCCACCCAATATTGTAGCCCATATCAACCTGATGGTCTTCGGTTCCCAGCCCTCTCTACCTTGAAAATGTCTTGCAAGAATTAATTACTCATACTTAGAACTTAGGCCTTTATGGGAAGGTTGCTTGTACTTGAATAGTGGTAGTTTTTAGAATTGTAGGGTCAACGGAGCTAGAGGCAGAGTTCAAAGGGCTAAGTCTAGGGTTGTGACTGTAGTTTAGTAGGGTTTGGCAGTTTTCTCCAAAAGGGGGTCCCTGGAGTAGTCATGTTGGGGTTCTATGTAGAGATATCAAGTGCAACTGCAATCACAGAGGGCGTGGCTGAATCTAGGCCATTGATCCTTAAATGACGCAGCGCAGATTATTGCGCAATATTTGGCCTTGGTTGCTCAAGGGAGTTCGGCATGTACCCACATGTTTTGGCCATTTAGGATTTTTTATTATTATGGGAGGAATTTTGCAGGTCATTCTCATGTTCTCCCATCTTTATGCTTAAGTTCTTTCTATTTAGGCTCCACAATCTTAATTTTGGATCATTATGGTCTCTAATGGGGCGATTAAGGCCTAATTAAGGTCTATCTAGGTTGGGAATTCACTTAAAGAAGTTTAGGTAGGTTTTAAGATGTTCTTATGATTGAATTAAGTGATTTAGGTTAAATTAGGTGGGTTCAGGTTTAAACTATGTCGACTTAGCTAAATTAGGAAACTTTCCTAGGGTTTAGCTTGATCCGGAAAGTTACACCTACGGATTAGCTTAGGATAGGATTTGTTTGGGATTCTTAGAAGTGTTAGCAGCCTAGGGAATGTGGGGCCATGATGCTCCATGGTATAATATGGACTATCTTGATCATAGGAGTCCATAGCTATGATCTAGGTTAAACTTAACTGCTTTCTTATAGAAGTAGGGGGTTAATGCCTGGGGCTCTAAGAATAAGGTGTAATTAGGTTCAGTTTCAGGGACCTAGAAATTTAGTCAGGTCAAAAGGGTATCTACACTTATTACTAATTTCTCATCCGAGGCCGATTGATGACAGAGCTGAACGAGGAATCAAACACTAGAATGCAACCCATGCAACTTATGTACTCTTAGATGTTTTTATCATACCCTAGAAGCTACAAAATAAAAGGAATTTATATATCAAGCACCCAAACAAGCTGACCTAGCATTTCCTTGTTTTTTTTAAAAATAGTCAATAATAATAATAATAATAATAAGTGATTTACATACATACTCTAAATTTTTTTCTAAAATATGAAATTCTCCGTTTATAGGTGGAAATTACAAAAAGGATTGATCAACTTGTTTTTTTTTATTTTTTCCAAAATTGCTCTTTGGTATGAAGATGGAATCCACTGTCCGAATTTTAATTTTGTGTTTTTGTTTTTTGTTTTTTGCTTTTTTATGTTAGAAGGGCAGTGCCCAAAGCTTTATGGTAGTGGCTTACTAATGAAAAGGCAAAAAAAAAAAAAAAGGGTCCGAAGATGTCCATTGACCGAAAGCAACTTTGAAAAAAATAAAAAAATATGGGTTGACCGACCTTCTTTGCAATTTTCACCTAATAATAGAGCATTTTGTATTTTATAAAATTTTTTAGGGTTTATATGTAAATCAAGCTTGTATATTTCTACCAAAGTATGGAATTTATTACAAGAACACATACATTTAGGGCTCGGGCTCGGGGGAGCTGGGTTGAAGAGGGAAGGGAGGACAAAGAGGGCTTCTTCTTTCTGTGGTTCAAATCCATAAAAGAATCACTCGTAGTTTTTTTTTTTTGTGAATGTTAACAAAATTTTCATTGAGGGAATGAAAATTATCTCACAGGGTTTACCTAACTTGTATAAAGTAACGCTATCCATCTCCAATACTCTTTTGACTGAGACTTGGTGATAATCTGAAAAATAAAGAGAGGATAAAAAGAGTTTGTATCTCAAAAATAGAGAGCTGAGAGAAAACATGGTAAGGATAAAGATGTAGCCTTCTTCTTTAATAGAGAGCTGAGAGAAAAAAATATATTTTTAGTTATAATATATTAAACAATATTCTGGGCCGTTGGGCTCATTTTTTCCTGTGAGCTAGTGGGCTCACCCTAGCTTTTTTCTATA
>NW_006495273.1:5826804-5841727 GCF_000471905.2 Amborella trichopoda | reverse complement strand
CAGATAGTTCTTGTTATTTTTTCATCGAACATCTAAGTCACTGCTTTTGTGCCAATCCTTATGAAGGCTTCTAACAAGTAACAACTTGCCTCCAAAATGGTTGGCATCCACATTTTCTAGCTTCTCTATTTTTGAAATTTTACTTATATGCTGGAGTTACACCATAGGGAAAATGGTTTGGGGGGTTATTAAACACCATAGGGGAAATTGTTTTATACATATAAGCAGAATTGTTTCATACTTATAGGGGAAATGGTTTGGGGAGTTATTAAACACCCCCCCAAGCCATGCTATTGTGCTTCGAATTAGATGGCTTTGTTTGTTGTGGGAATTTTTTCTTTCTATCTTTCTTATACAATTATTAGGCTGATCATTGATAGTGATTCAGTTGCAATTGGTTTCTTCAAATGTCATGGAAATTCATGTAGAGTTTGCATCCTTCTGTCTCAGTTTTTTCGCATTTTGCATTTGTCTTGAATCTTGATTGTTATGACCTTAAAACCTTGATATTATGATGTTGATAGAATTGCCTGACCACTGGAAGGGATTTTGTAATCTGTTTATAATCCATCATTTTCTTCTTGCTTTTGATTATGATAGTAAAAACATGATTGCTCATATGTATTTGCTATCTAATTATAATAGTAAAAAGCATGATTGTTCATCTTTATTTGCTATGTAAACTAAATTGCTTGGGAATTTTCAGAGTTTTTGTGATGCTTCCGAAATTGTTGACATATAACTAATGTCGTTACCCTTTGAATGATTGCCTCGTGTCATCTTGCAAGATTTTGACAAGAAACTTATATATCTCTCTCTTCTTCTTCTTTTTTATGCGAGAATGTGTGTGTATCCATGGTTTTGGGGAATGTTTCTGTTATGAGTAGTTTGTCAACGTTTCTTTAAAAGCAAGCTAGGATCGAACATATCTGTTAACTAGTTAGAAAATTTTTTTGTGAAGTCTAAAAGCTTTCAGATCGTTCGTTTTATTTTTTCATCATTTAATCGAACATCTAAGTCACTGCTTTTGTGCCAATCCTTATGAAGGCTTCTAACAAGTAACAACTTGCCTCCAAAATGGTTGGCATCTACATTTTTTAGCTCCTCTATTTTTGAAATTTTACTTTCAGAATTGTTTCATACTTATATGCTGGAGTTACACCATAGGGAAAATGGTTTGGGGGGTTATTAAATACCATAGGGGAAATTGTTTCATATGTAGTAGCATAATTGTTTCATACTTACAGGGGAAATGGTTTTAGGGGTTATTAAACACCCCTCCCAAAACAAAACATTTTTTAACTGCATCCCTGGCTTTTATTGGATTGATTGAATAAAAAAAAAAATTGGATGGAAATTTTATTTGTTGAAGTTCTTTGATTTGTGCATTTGTTGATGCTTGGTTATTGATTTATATCTTTTGGGTGTTTATTTGAGCAAATTTGGACAAACTTGTGACAATAAATTGAGTGTTTGTAACTTTAAAACTCTTTAATCTTCATTGACTTCTAGTTTGTAGTATTTTGTGATTTCAATGTTTGTGGTTGCATATTTGTGCTTATGGTTGTTGATTGTTGAATATTTTATGAAGCAAGTTTCTAGTTTCTATCAGCGAATAGTAGATATAGAATCTTCGATAGCTAATACTTTTGGAGTTAATGAATAAACTAAATACCAACTATCACATATATCACCACCATATTATTTTCTATTTATTAATCTATATTGTTTAGATTTTTTAGAATTTTTTTATATTTATTGACCGCATTGCCACGATGCACATCCATCCAGACTGCATCGAGCGGCATCATCGCATCGGCCCCCCACCGTTTTTGGGCTCATCCCACATTTTAAAACACTGCACCTAAAAGTTTTTTTAAGGTTTCTGGAAGGTTGGGACTGTGACTATGGACAATAGAAAAGGTAGACTATGATGTTGGGGTAGGATGGTCTCTAAGGTTTTACTGAGCATTTTAGGGCATTTTTAAGTATTTAAAAATTAAAAAAAATAGAAAATGGGGAAAGAAAGTGCCAATTTCAAAATGGGACGTCTACAATTGCCTCTCTCTTGCGCCCCATGTGAATTGGCAGGCGGCAAAGAAGTAGACACTTGTTGTTAATTTCAAATTTACATTTTGCGTAATCTCAAATGGTCAAAGGGCACACCGGGCCTTTTTAGAGAAGGCGGCAGCGTGGTAACATCATTTATGGCCAATCCAATAGAACTAGGAGTTCGGGGAGTACGATTCTAAAAATAAAATTAAAGTTTAAAAAAATACAATACACTTGAGAGAATTTGAAAAAGTGAAAGATATATTTAAAAATGAAGTTTGTTAGCAGTTTTAGCTCCAGTAATCATGGAGCCCTCTAAGCAGCTTAATATCATATGTAGTGATGGACGTAATCATCCCGTCAGTTTAACTTCATGTGGTGGGGGCGTGATCAACCCGACAGTCTAACATCATGTGATTGTGAATGTAATCAACCAACAGTTTAACATCATGTTTGATGGGCAATATTTTGAATACACTCGACCATTTTATGTCAAATGATGACCTTGGGTACTTTTGAATAATCTAGAAAAGATGGAAAAATGTACAAATAACTATTTATGGCCAAAAATATTGTTCAAAATGATAGAAAACATATCTCAAATGAATTTCTTATTTTTTAAATTTTTTATGATTTATTTTAAATTTTTTTTAATATCCCCCAGTTGGTTACCCAACTGGGGCATGGTAAGGGCCTTAGCCGACTTTTTCGAACATATTCGGATAAAAAATCTAGACCTTGCAATATATCGGGATTCGGCCATTGAATTTTTTAAAACTTTTTTGTAAAATTTATTTGATTGTTTTTTTGAATATAAGCAGTGGCTAAGCCTTTTATAAAGGCATTTCTTTCCATAAATGGGACTCTCTTCCGGTTATTCCCTTGAAGTACTGTGAGCTGCACGAAATTAATTTTTTGCTTGGGAGTCCCATTTTGCTTGCTCTTTCTCCCCGCTCTCTTCCCCAACCTTGTCGTCCCTCTCTCCTAACAACCTCTCCCCCTTTACAAAGTTCGTTCCGCTAATAATTTCTCTAAAATTAATACCACTAAAATTTCGTATCTCGCTCTACTAAGTAGTACAAACAACTAATTTTACTGAACTTTTTTCTCTCTCTACTAACAACCTCTTTCATTAAATTTGATTCATATGGATTTCTTCAAAATCAAAACTCTCAAATTAATATAATAATAAGATAAACAAAAAAATTGAGTTAGAGGTTCATTTTACGGTCATGTTGCATTTTAAACTTTATTTTGATTTTAAAATAAAATGTAATAGACAACAACACTCAACATGAGACATGTTCTCAATATTTATGTACTTTTGACACTATTGTAAAATCATAATATAATTGCCACTATTTCTTTTAGAAACTTAAAAAATTAAAAATTTAAAAAATTATAATGTTTTATTAAAATTAGTTTTGGCCGAAACCGATTGGTTCTCCGATCCATCAACCAGACACAATTTTTGGAGTGGCCGATCTAGGTGACGGATCCGTTTTTTAAAACCTTAGGTCTTCCCGAATAGAACCAATTAACCAAACAGTTATTGTTGTCAAACGAAACAGCATCTAGAGACTGTTGCCAAATAGTCCCATCTGGGGTCTTACAATAGAACCAAACGGGGTTTATCCTATTGTCAGTTCAAACAGGGCCTAAAGATCTTTTCCCTTCTCCATGACTAAAACGATCGACCGGCCGCCTCCCCCCTCTCTCGCAATAAAATCTTCCACCTTGCCTTCAAAGAACAAAATAAGAAAAGAGGGAACAAAAAAAATTGCTTCTTCTTTTGCTTCTCTATCTCTCTTGCTTGTTTTCTTAATCGCAGACTATTATGGGCTCGGTGTCTTAGCCCAGAATTGTGGCAGAGATAGGGGAGGAGCGGTGTGCGCAGGAGGTCTTTGTTGCAGCAAATGGGGTTTTTGTGGAAGCATTAATGAGCACTGTGGTGAAGGTTGCCAGAGCCAGTGCACACCTCCTGGTAGTGGTGTTGCTTCTCTTATATCGCAGTCTCTGTTTGATCAAATGTTTAAGCACAGAAATGAAAATTCTTGCGAAGGAAGAGACATTTACACTTACAATGCTTTCATCACTGCCACTAAGTCATTTCCTGCATTCGGAACTACCGGTGATACGACCACCCGGAAGAGAGAAATCGATGTTTTCTTGCTCAGACTTCGAAGGAGACCACTGGTATGCAAATCTCTTCTCCCTCTGTCTCTTTCTAGTTGCATTTCATTCTCCGTCTGTATTCTTTGTTCTTCAGTTTTGGCGTAAATACAAGTAATTTTGGATGTGCAGGTGGGGGCAGATGCACCTGATGGGCCTTACGCCTGGGGCTATTGCTTTGTCAATGAGAGATGATTACTGTCAAGCTAGTGCTCAGTGGCCTTGCGCTGGCGGCAAAAAATATTACGGCCGAGGACCCGTCCAAATCTCTTGGTAAATCTCTCTCAATTTCATGAATAAATTTTGCACTCACGACTACAATACGAACCATTTACCACCCTACCTTAAAAAATCGAGACGTTCCTTTCATTCCATAGCAATCACATGATGCAGAAAATGTAATTCGTATAATGGTCCAACACCTCTCACAAAAGCATGATCGTCGTCATTTATAGAAAAATATGGTTTCCTGCAAAAGCTAAAGGAGGCACCTCATTCCAGTCGCACATCTAATCCAGTAACATTTAAAATTAATTTATTTTTCATATTCATGATCTCTAACGCATGTCTTAAGACCAAATATCCATCTAAAAAATAAATTTTTAAGAGGTGAGTCATTTCTACATGGATTCTCGAAACGGTGTTATATAAAACGGTGTTATATATGATTTAGAAAGTAGGTGTCAAAATAATAGACCTCACGTGGTGCATGCACATCAATATGTACGACATTGACCCATGGTTCAATGTAATGTTTTCTCTCTTGAAAGGTCGGGTGCAGTTGGCGTACGGATGAGAGGTAAGTTGCACCTTCAAATTTTATCATAGTATATAATTTTGATGTGAAATGTTCTTAAGATTATTTCAAAATTTATTTTTATATCTAATTATAAAATTTTAAATTTAAAAAATGGTTAAAATCAAGTAGATCTATAAACATATGAAAATTTTGAAAATGGACGGTTTAGATAATATGTCGTAAAAATGCACTATTTATGAGACTTAAAATCTTTTTATTTTTCATGGTTATACATCTCGATGTCGAGATGATCAATGAAAGGGTTTTTCAACATTAAAACTACCTTTTTCCGATGGATTTTTGAGGTGCATCCGTAGTGCTATATATAAGGTTGCAACCTTATATAAACTTTTTCCTTCAAAAAAAAGAAAATTGTCTCACGGACCGCATTTCTATATATGTCGTCCAAAAAATGTGAAGCATGCGAGTAGTTGTTCCATCTAAAAACAATGAAAACAAATGGTTCAAGTGTTTTTTTACTAGAGTTTTTAGTTTTTAAAATTTATTTATTTATTCATATTCATGTTCTCCATATTAGAGATTACATGTAAAAATATATTTATTAAGAGGCATGTATTTGTACATATGAGGGCTTGGTCGGATCGAAACCGGTCCTTATATCTCATATTTTCTCGGTCAGCAACGCGTCTTTTAAAGTCAGAAAGTACGTTCTTATACGATGTCATGGAACTCCCTTGTTATTTCTTTCACATATGGGTTGAACGGTGATTGAGTGACAATCTGATCCGCCAAAGTAATTTTGATGGTAGATTTACCTCTCCATTACCATCCAATCATCGTGACGAGGGCCCTCTTGGTGTTTAAACGCTTGTTTGTAACACACTCCTAAAAGTTCGAATCCTTCAACTAAACTACCCTAAAAAGAAGACAAGATATCTAGGATTTTCAATTTCAAATTTAAAACCCCAGAAATTTGGAATCTCAATTTCTTCTACTTTACTTTGTGATCCACCAAATTGTTATAGTGTTATGTTAGGGGTTTTCGTACCAACATTTTGATTCCCATGGCAAATGATTTGGTCGAGAAATGAAAGGAAAAAATTACCATATTTTCATGAAAAATCGGCCCAAATGAAAATTTTTATTAAAAAAATGAGTTTGGAGGATAAAAGACATCAATTTGTGTCCAAATGGATTAAAATGGGGATAATAGATAAATTATTGGAGGAAGTAAAGTAAAGAAGGCCGAAAATACCACTTTTTACCTATTTTTGAAGTGATAGAAGCCGGGCGAGACCAGTACCCTACGAGGCCCGTGTTGACTGGGCATGTATTTTTTGTGGTTTTGATTGATAGAAGATGCTTCCCCAAGCTAATGATAACATGGAGCAAAAGTATTACTATGATGACTGTCATCCATTGGAAAATAGACCTTCCCTAAGTTTCATTGTGTGATTCTGGGAGGTACTAAACCTTACTATATGTAGTTGTCACGTTGTGGTTTTCAATTATAATTTTGGGAGGCACTAAGAATTGCCGTATGTAGTTGTCACGCTGTAGTTTTCAATCTCACTAAGACTTACTTAAAGTTAAGTCCTAATATGTTTGAATAAGTGGGAAGGGATATGTCTTCCCTATTAAATTACAAAAGGCCTACATACCGGCCATCGTATATGATGAACGATGGTGATGAATAGCTGGCACGTGTAGTGGTATCTAAACTGTCAATCTGGGCATACGCATACATTTATTTTTAAGAGGTATTGTTGGTGCAGGAACTATAACTATGGTCAGGCTGGGAGAGCAATAGGCTTCGATGGTATCAAGATGCAGTGGCCACCGACGCTGTCATCTCATTCAAGACTGCCTTTTGGTTTTGGATGACGCCGCAGTCTCCGAAGCCCTCAGCACACGCTGTCATCACCGGTGGATGGACACCATCAGCTGCGGACTGCTCGGCTGATAGGGTCCCTGGGTACGGTGTCATCACCAATATCATCAATGGTGGTGTCGAATGTGGCCATGGAAGTGATGACAGGGTGGCTGATAGAATTGGATTCTACAAGCGCTATTGCGACCTCATGGGTGTGCCCTATGGTGACGACCTTGATTGCTATAACCAAAGGCCCTTTAATGGTTAGAGGAAAGATCACACCTGTTTGTGGTCTTGTCTTTCAAATAAGGATATAAACTCTGTGTGGAATTTTATAGTTAGAAGTTTCAAACCTTGCCAACGGGCATTTCAATAATAAAAGAGATGACGCCTTTGCACCACATGGTGTGGTAGTTTGTATCTTGGGATTAGGATTGAATTAAAGGTTTGGAACAACGAGAAAGGGCCTATTAATATTAATAGGAATTGGGCTATTTGATTAAAAGGACATAGCTAGGTGAGCTATGGCGTATTTAAATGGAGTTAAGCTCCTAATACCATCCGACTAAGATTTATATGAACAGGAAAAAGAGCATGATCTCAAGGACATTGGTTGACTGTGTATCCACCTTCTTCACATACCTAGGCAAATACTTTGGTGAGAAGAAAAAGAGACTTTTAAATATTAAATATCTGAAAAAAATGGGTGAAATGGTAAAAACTCGAGAAATAACCCATATAAATTGGAGAAAATACTAAAACTCTGCAAAAGATGTTATAAATATATGAGGCTATAATATAATTCAATTTTCAGTATCTACAGAATGGCACCATCGCATGAAATAATTTCAATAAAGGGAAAAAATCCTTATATTACTAAAATAGGCACAAAACTTAAAGAAATGAAGTCAACGAAGGGTACCAAGGTCACTGCATTTTCATAGTACCTTGTCATGTTATTTTTATTTTGGTAATTCATCGTTAGGAATTGAACTTGGAATGTAGTGTTTTACTTTACGTAATATTCTTTTTAATACATAGGAAGTCATTACTCCATAAACGACTGTTCCTTGATATTTCAAGGCAATTCGTTGATAAAAAATTTATATAAGGTTGACACCTTAAATTCTAGAATTAAGGTGTATTTCAAAATTCCATCGAAAGGGGTTGTTTTGATGTTGGAAAACTATTTAATTGATCATCTTGACATCGAGATGTATGGATATGAAAAAAAAAAAATATAGATTCTAAATCCCAAAAATTTTCATGTGTTTATGGATCTACTTCATTTGAACTAAATTTGGAGTTTAGAATGTTATAATTAAAGATGAAAATAGATTCTAAAAAAAGTAGATATGAAAAGTTCGGAATAAGTAACAGAAATCATTAAAAGTCTACAATTGCAAATTAGGATTTTTAATTCCTAAACACTTAGATTTAACTATCCAAAAAATGGATAGCCTCTATTCAATCACAAGGTAGTAATTTCTTATGCACATATATAATATGTGATTCTTATTTATTTATTTATTTATTTTGAGAATGGTCACTAGCTGGAGGAGCTGTATTCCAAAAACTTTTAAAGAGTCCTAGAAATACACCTAAACAGGGTTTTATATGAGGGAATGGATCTTCTTTTAGCATCAAAGTATGGTTGAAGAAATTCCCGTAATGATAAGTAGGAAAGGAAATCAAAGCACACAAGACAAAAGTTAATAAATATATGTGGTCATGATATAAATACGCCTAGATGACCATTACTAACCAATTAATGGAATGAGATGGTCAAGAAGGGAGAATGAAACCTACCAAAGATGACCCGACCCGAATGTCTGGTCTGACACTTCATAAATGCGATATCACATTTGACCCCACATATCTTATGGTGGCGTGGATCATGTTATACTTTAGAAAGCCTCCAAGAAATGGTGTAACCTTGTTAAAATAAACTAAAAATTGAGATTATTGGGAATGGAAAAGTATATAAAGAGACCATATTTTTTTAATAAAAAGATGTCACAATCATTTGTATCTCTTACTTTTCAAATCGGGTAGTTGTGAATGCGTTATTGACTAGATTTAAAGTTTAAAAAAAAATTTCTCGAACTTTATGATATACTTGAAACTATCCAAATTGACATCTAATGACTAATAGCAATTGTGCCCTTCTTATAACAAAGATAAATGATATATTGTAGGATGCGATTACATTAGAATTTAGAGGTTGTTGCCTTTTTCCCTAACATAGCAATAACGTAAGGACCTTCATAAACGTTTGAGTATATGACCTTCATAAACCTTTGAGTACATGATATATGTGTTGAGCTACCTCTAACGATATGGAGCATAAAAAATTCATCTAACAATCTTTCCCTCCTCCCTTGCTCTGCTCTCTTGTTATTTTTTTGACGATTTTATGAAGTTTTTATTGATAAATTGTTGCAAGAGCATGAAATTACAATGATTGAATTAGATGAACAAAAATAGAAAGGGAGGAAAGAGAATAAAAAGGGAGGAAAGAGAAACACGGAGCTTAGCTAAGCAGTATCTCGATAAACGTGGAAAAAGAAAACTTTATGGCAAAGTAAAACACAAATATCAATGATCTTCAACCAAAAAACATAAAAGGACCAAGGGATTCTTTGCTCTTGATTACACCATTTGATAATATTTAGAGAGTTTCTTTCAATCATAATAATGCTTTCTTTTGAAAGTAATGTTTGAAGCGAAGATAGCGCCCCAAAACCCTAGATTAGAGAGGGTGTGCTGTGAGGCTGGTGATCGCAGAGCTTGGATTTAATTAGGAAACCCTCTTCAAGAGAGAGAAGATAAGTTTTCTGGAGGCTCTGTAATTTGTTGTGTATTTGTTGTGTCTAATCTCCTCTCTCTTACTTTCCATTTTTATATGAAGAAGATAGGCCAACATTCCTTTTCTTCAAGGGGCTTCTGAGAAACTAATTTTTTGATCTCATAGATTCTTATCCAAATGAACATTGAAAATATCTTTAAGAAAGTAAATTATTTATTTATTTATATTATATTTAACAAAAAATTATTTATAAATGGATATACCAATACCTTCCATAAAAATAGTTTAGATCCATATAAATAGGTAAGACAACGTGAGGCCTCGTGGCCATATGTGCCAACATCTTCTCCCTCTAAGATAAGAAAGACATGAAATAAAGGACTAGGAAAACCTCCATGAGATTAAACAACCAACCCCAACAAGTATCTAATTCAATTGGGGTTTGAACCTCACTCTTTGGGGTCTAATGGCTACTATCACATATGCACTTATAGATGTAGATATCAATTCCCTGGGTATGGCGATTTAAATTTTTTTATAAAAGACTAATAGACGCCTTTAGTTTTAACTAGTAATATGCACGTGTGTGATACGTGATGTAAAATAATTGAAAAAGACTCATTCTTGAAAAAATATTTTCGAATAGCAAGAATTAATTAGATGAATGAATAAATAAGTCATAATTAGACCAATTATAATAATAAGTAACTTACTATATCAAATAAATAATAATAATAATAATAATAATAATAATAATAATAATAATAATAATAATAATAATAATAATAATAATAATAATAATAATAATAATAATGACAACAACAATAATGATAGATATAAACTCTACCTAGATTAAATAAATAGAAAATATGAAAAGCAATTTTAAAAAAATTACCTAGATCAACCAGAGTACGATTCATTTTGGGATTGAAGACTCCAACCGTAAAGAAGCTGTCCGGGGTGCTTTCTTTGATAGCTTAGATACTTTGCACAATTAAATGCATGAAAAAAAAAACATTTAGAGACCAACTATTGGACTTTAGAAATATTTTGGGATAATCCTTAAGACATGTTTATAGAGAAGTTAATGGTGTGGCTCGTGATCTGGTGAAACAGAGTATCTCCGACTTAAATCTGGTGGCGTCTACTGGTGGTTAGGGATGTTTGATTTGGCGTGAGTCCTCTCTTTAGTTAATAAAATATTGTGATTTCATTAAAAAAAAGTAGAAGTCAAATTGCAAATTGGCAGACTTGTAGTACTGCTTGTTATAAACAAATGTTATGCTTATAAAACCTATTATATATTAAGGGGTAACGCTAACATATATTATATTATAATATTTATTATCTATTACTTAATATTAGGCAAATCCTAAAATCCTATGACTGACCTTGTAAGATGGAACCTTTATTAGCATTATCCAATAACCTCAGTCTTTTGCATATCGTTATATCACCTTAAAAGGATATTAATAATTTTTTATAATTGCATTAAGCAATCGATCTTAAATAGTTGAGAAAAGCTCGGATGATGATGATGATATTCATCTTGAACATGAGTTTTATAACGCCTTTAGGTCTCTTAATAAAAGGAGTTAGGTGTGCATGTACATGCTTCGCAGGACTTATTAAAATGTTAGACTTATTAAAATGTTATATGTAATATGATGTGCTAGAGCTATTATGAGAGACAATATAGTGAATGAGAAAATACGACTATGGCTATCTCTTCATGCTATTATATATTTATTTAGCGAAACGACTAATTTTTTCATGTAACAATTTATGATAGTGCACAAACATTTGATATAACATTTTCAATAGTAGAAAAAGGAATTTTTTTTTTTTTTAGCAAGTGCGAGAATTCATTAAGGTGATTCATATTATCACTATTAATGTGTATATAATTACAAACTAACGGTGATAGTTTTGTTACTACAATATATGATCACATAATTACTTGTTTGACTGTATGACGTCCAAAATATTTGGTCACGATTCTAATTATTTGGTCAAGTATTATAATATTCATTATAATACTATAATTATATTACTAACTATGATAACTTTGAATATTATAATAATTTAGAATTAAATATTTCTACTAATAGAAATCATATTAATTCTCGAAGATGAATAATACTATAGCTTTTGTCATAAATTATAAGGGTTAAAATAATTTCATTATTTAGTAATGAAATTATAAAATTTATTTGGATAATTACAATTGATTGATCAGTATTTTATTATAATTTTCTTGATTAATAGTAATATTGTAAAAATATCAGCATTCAAATTAATGGGGTTGTGGAAATTATCATAATTCAAATTAATTAGGATTTGTGCCAGGTAATTCCATAATTATCACTTGTAAATTTATTTAAATAAAACTAATCACAATAGGTGTTACAATTTAGGAGAAAGAGAATTTTGATATTACAATGATATTATTAATTAAAATTTTTTAGTAATGATGAAAATACGAATAGCTTTTGTCATTCTAATAATTAATTAAGAATAACAATTTAAAGTACTAGGGACACATGTTTAATTATAATTCCCGTAGTATGAGTTTTGATTTTTATTGCATATTAACCTTGATTTGCCCATTATAAAACCCTACAGTGAGTTTTGAACCATTTGTGAGAATCTCAAGTGAATCGATATCACCTCGCTTTAGAGGGCTTCACAAGAGAAAAAAAGCCAGTAAGCATAGGTTGGCTAGCGCATCATTTAGTGCATCCATTTTTTTTCAAGAAGCAACAACGAGCTTAGTGCAAAAACCGTTGCGCTAATGCACATCCATTTTTTCGCACTCACACACATTGCATTGCACGTTTTTTCAACGAGGACTCGACCAAAAAAAAAAAAAAAGCAACCTACCCTGCTATGCACCAGTACATACAATACACCCACATAACCTCTATTACTTTCCTTCACATTTCCAGGCACATAAAACCCCATTCTTTTTTAAAATATAATATTCACAAATATACCACTTAGTGTACTCTTGGGAAAGGTTTCTATACTCTTCTTATAATATAGAAGATTTATAATTCTCCCCCATCCACCAGTCTAATTTAGATCAAATAAGTCACTGACCATTTGATCTAGATATGGCATCTCAGAGTATTTTATTTTTAATTTTTTTTATATATATTATATGAATATTAAATTTGGTATGTCTCATGTACTCAATGAGGTGCACCTTAAAAAAAATAAAAAATAAAAAATAAGTTTTTGATAAAGTATAATGACTAAAATGCCTCTTGAAAATTTTAAAGGTATTGTAGTAATTTTATTTTATTGAAAATATTTGTTTTATATATTTTTTAAAATTGCGAGATTAAGAGAGTAGTGGATGCCCAAATTATGGTATCAAAATAATTTGTAAAAAAAAAATTAAAAATAAAATAATATAGAGATATGACATTGTGATTGTGGCTATCTCGATCGTCCATTCAAAATGGGCTGTTCGATAACAAAAATATATAAATTTTATGCAGTAGAAAAAGCATAGAAAGCTTGTCATATACTCTTTATCCTAAAAGCTTTGAGGTTCGAATATTTGTAAGCACATTCAACACGGCAACAAACTCAAAACTTGAAAGGCTAAAATAGAAATATAGAAACCTTTCCTACAAAGCACTCATGATGAAAGATACTACACTCTTCTAGAGTGACATGTCACATACAGTAATGACTCATCATAGATAGTGGAGAGATGAACGCTATAGAAAATATAATGATCGTGCAAGATCACGTATCATTACGAAAGCAAGACACGAGAACTACCATACGCACTACATCACAATTGGTAGACACGAATGGAAAAACAAGATAGAACAGGAGGAAAAAAACTAGGACAAAGAAAGAAAAGAACATATATATGTATGAAAAAAGTTTATATTAATACGAGGCTCTAAACAATCAAATTAATATGTAACTCAAAATTTTATTGAAAAAGGTTGTTTTAATGCTGAAAAACCTTCAATTCGATCATCTCAACCTCAAGGTGTATGGACAAGAAAAAAAAAAGTTTCAAAGTATTGAAAATAGTACATCTTGTAATGTATTATCTAGACCATCAATTTTCAAGATTTTCAAACGTTTATAGATCTGCTTGATCTATACAATTTTTGAACTTTAAAATTCATTATTAGAGATAAAATAGAAAATTTCATGCCATCATAAATATTTTTAATATTAAAATAATATATTTTGGCACTATTTAAAAGTGCATCCTATATTGATTGTTTAGAGCCTCAGCCTTGTACAAACTACACCATTTATGTTGTATATTTGTATGAACGAATTCATACAAGTAGGCATGGAACCATACCTTTTCTACTAGTTCCTTATTTTATATTTCTCTTCCTGTTCATCTGTGATTGTTTAGATATAAGTATTTTTAGATATAAGTATTGATAAGGCATCCACGGATACGTTAGAATTATTCGATCCTTAGAAATAAAAGAAAACTATGTTTATGGATATATCTTGACATAGTGATTGTTGAATTCTTTTAAATTTGTTTAGTATCTATTGCATATTTTACCTTAAAATCATCCTAACTCTCTCTCTCAAAAAGGGTGTGGAGATCCATCCTTGTCTCCATATCTATCTCTTCCAAACGAGAAAGATGTGAGAGAGACACTAAGGGCTTGTTTGATAATTGAAAACAAGTTCATGAACTGTAAGTCGGAAGTTCTTGAAGAACTGTAAATTAAAAATTACATAAAAAGTTCATGGTTTTTGTGTTTGACAACCTCCATGGGAAGTTAAGAAGTTCATAGTTTATGTATTCGATAACTCCAGGGATATATGGGAAATATCTTATATTTATATTTACATTGATAATAATTTAAATATAAATATATAATATATGAAAATATCTTATATTACATAAATATATAATATATAAATAAATATGTTATATAATATATATAACATAGTATAATATATAAAATATTGTATTTTATATTTATTTTATTATATCATATATAATATATATTATATAATAAAATATATTATATTGCATAAATTTATAATATATATAACGTAATAATGTACTTTTTATTTATTTTATTATTATATATTTACATAAAATAATATAGTATATTGTACATTGTATTTTATATTTATTCTATTAATAAATATTTTTATCATATAATATTATAAATATATACTACATTTTATAATATTTATAACATACTATACTATATAATATACAAAGTATCTTATATGACATAACTAT
>NW_006495273.1:5793242-5826572 GCF_000471905.2 Amborella trichopoda | reverse complement strand
TATAATTACAATTTCAAAATAAAATATTACATTATAATAATATATATTATATATTATACAATAAATATATACATTTTTAGATATGGGAGGGTAGGTTCATAAAAAAGAGTTCCAAGTGTAACTTCCAACCTTTGGGTTGGAACTTTTTTTTTAAAGTTAGATTGGAATTTGAACAGTTCTTTGAAGAACAGTTCCTTGAAGTTTTGTTTGAAATTCAATTTTTTTATCGAACACAAAACTTGAACAGTATTTGGATGTTCTAAATTTCCATAAAGACACTTCTTGTTACCAAACACGTCCTAAGGGAAGGGGTGAGAGATGTGAAAGAGAGATATTGAGAAAGAAAAACCCATGTGAGAGATACCAGGCAGAGAGAGATGAGAGAGAGATACCATGGAAGAAAGAAACGGAGAGATTAGTGGAAGAGAGATACAGAAAGAATACGAGAGAGATTAATGGGAGAGAGAGATTAATGGGAGAGAGAGTGACGCAATATAATATTATCGATAATTAATATTCGGAAAATTAACCGTATGGGGTATGAATATTCCTACACGGGCCCACAAGTATAAAATAAAAAAAAAAGCTAAAAAAGAGCTCTCTACAAAAATAAATATTTTTTCCATTAACAAAAATCAATCTCTACAATAACGTGAATCCCTTTTATATAGGATTCTCTTTCTAAATCTCCCAAAAAATACTTACTTTATGGATAGACTTTCAACTCTATCCCCTCCTATATCCTTTACCAAAATATAGATCTCTTATAAGCTCCTCTTGCACGTAAATCTCAAAGATCTTCCTTCTAAAGGATAACCTCAACTCATTATTTCCATCTAAACACGATTATTCCTTAAAAGCTTATCCTCCAAAGTATTACTGCTAAAAATCTTACTCCTTAACTAATAATAAGTAATAAGTAACGTCCCAACATCATCTCTACGTCCAATACAACCCAAAAAGATAAATCTTCATCTAATAGAAACCATTCCTAAAAAATGACTAAAGGGTATGTTAAAAGATGGCTCTTCCTATCTTATTAAAAAAAGGGACTCTTTTAAGATAGTGACCATACTAAAAACCCACAGACTTTTTATCTTAAAAAAAACTTATTAAAAAATATATTTTATCAAACCAACCTAAAAAAGGTTCTGCTTTTAATAATTAACCCTAATAAACAAATAAAGAATCTACCTATATCTCTAAAAAGTGAATTAATAAAAATAAAATTTATAGCAACCAGATATTGATTTGTCATGAGAGAAATATAGATAGTTGTTGGGGGTAGCAAGATAAGGGCAAGTTTCTCTGTTTCGCCTGCAACATAAAACTTATATACTTTTCATTATCTAACTGTTCATTCTGAATGGAGAGCTAAGATTGTCCCAATCACAATGTCACGTCTCTACACTACTTTATTTTTCTTTAGGGAAAGTATAGAAACATTTCCTGGAAGAAAAAGACATGAAAACAGCTCTCTTTTGGTCCCATGACTAACCAAAGCCCTTTTTTTCATTATTTTTAATTTACTTTTTCCAATTTTTTTATATCGGTCACTAAGGCAAAAGTCCACTTAGACTCACCTGGGTAACTGGTCTCCAGCCTCTGTACCTCGCCCAAGGCGATCTTTTAAACTCTGAAGCAGATAATAACCAGGTATACACGAGCTAAGCAGCAGTTGTAATAATGGATTAAACTAAGACCAAAATTATTTTTTCTTTTCATTGGATTGCAAATATTAAGTTGTCCAGAAAAGAGCATGCAAAAATAATCGCGAGAGAGCATGTCATGGAACAGCAACAAATTAATTGAATTATAAGTTTGACCTGGTTTCTATTCGGCCAAGCCCGCATTTGCAGAAATACAGGCTTTGTAATAAATCTATTTTTGAAATGGATTTTAAGACTTAATTTTTAAAGACATATAATCTCTAAGATGGAGATCATACATATGAAAAACAAATAAATTTTTAAAAATTAAAAATAATAATTCTAGTAAGAAAACAATTGGATCGTTAGTTTTTATTGTTTTTATCTGGAACACCTACTTGCATCCATCTTTAAGATGGGCGCTTTACACTTTGTGGACTGGATATGTAGAAATGCGGTCCAGTTCACATGAAACAATTTTCTTTATAAGTTCCAATGGTACTAAAACAACGCAAGAATTTTATGGGAAAGCCCTATAAACTTATGCTAAATATTTATGAACCTTTAAAATAATTAATGTATTTTCTGAGACTTTATGAATAGTCTCAGCACTCAAAGTTCCTCTTTAGCAAACTTAAACAATAAACTAAAAAAATTAAAATATGCCAACATTAGCTTCTTTAGGAAAAGAGGTGGAACTATCAAAACTCTCCCTGCATCCTCAAAATTTGAATAATATGCACATGTTACTAATCCTTTTAAATTATTTTGCAACACCAAAGGTTCATGTACAAAACTAGAAACATCCTCGCACCTAAATTTGATATGCAAAAGAGTCTTAGCCTATTGGAGAAAGCGGAAGCCTTGTACGCAACTCATGTGGCCCCTGCAAATTAGACCATAAGATGAACTCTAAAAGTAAAAGGCTTAAATAAGGTGTAAACCTTATATTATACAGGTCATGTGCATTTAATAAATCAAAAAAGAAAAGAAATTAAGTCTTCGAAATAGTGCATGTTGTACAGAATTATGTAGGCCATCTATTTTCTAGATTTTCAAGTATTTAGAGAACTTTTTTATTTGCAAATCTTTAGAGCATTAAATTTTATAATTAGCAGTAAAGATAGATTTCAAGCCATGATAAATATTTTCAATACTGAAAATACATCTTTCAGCATGATTTAGAGGTGCACCTTACTTCAATTGTTTAAGTCGGGCTCCTCACCTATGCCACATCGAAATTGTAGCATTCGGGAATCGAATTTAAGACACACCTCTAAATTTTATCAAAAATATAAATTTGGTATAAAAAATTCTTAGAATGACTTGAAAATCTATTTTCATCTCTAATTATGAAACTTTAAATTTTAAAAATAGTTCAAATTAAGTAGATCTATAAACTCATAAAAATCTTGTAAATAGACGGTCCATATAATGTGTCGCAAGATACATTATTTCTCGGACTCAAAATCTTTTATCAAGGGCCCTAAACTTCTTGTTCTTTGTTTTTTTTTTTCTAAGTGATTTACATATGAATCCTAAAATTTTAAGTAAAATACAAAATTATCTATTTATATGTGAAAATTACAAAGAAGGTCGGTCAACCCACCTTTTCTATTTTTTTTCAAAATTGCCTCTTGGTCAACATGAATTTTGATTTTCCTTTTTTTTTTAGTTTTTTCGTTACTAGGGCCGTGCCCCAAGCTTTAAGGCACTACCCTACTAACAAAAAAAAATAATCAAAATTCAGGTTGACTGAGGGGCAGTTTTGAAAAAAAATAAAACAAGTGGGTTGCCAACTTTTTGGTAATTTTTACATATAAGTGGAGCATTTTGTATTTTACCTAAAATTTTAAAGTTCGTAAGTAAATTATATATATATATATATATATATACATATTAGGGTTAGGAGTCCAATTTTACATTAGTACGTTGATAGCTGCCCACCCAAGACCAAGCACAATTCCTATTTTTCTCAAGTGGTGGGGCCACCTACTAAATTTCCGGCAAAACCATGAAATTTCCCACCTTGGCCCATGGACATATTTTATGTTTTGTCTACTGCAACATTGGGCTCTTGTTGTTGTAAACCAATATATTTCATGGACTACGTATTGTTTGTGATGTTCGAGTTTTGTTTGTATAAAAATTAGTTCTCTTTGGAGCACGAAAATAGCGCACCAAAATTCATAGAATGCAAATGATTGATAGTTCCAGCAGAAGGTGGACTCAACACAATTTACAATTGTATAGGGAAAGCAAAACAACAATTACAACTCTCCATAAGACAAAAGACCAACTCAAATGACAAATAACGAGAGAACTGAAAATTAGGACCACAAAAGCATTACTTAATAGAAACCCAGTAGTAAAGAGGGGACTCCTCTATTCATATGGGTGCAATTCATATGAGTTTAAGCTCCAAATGTGTTGTGAAATGGCAACAGGAAGAAGAGCAATGAAGGAAGCATGGTGCAGATGTAGATGACACAGTGCCATTGTGCAGGTGATCGCCGACAAGCACGATCACCGAGTATAAGAGAGAACCCTCACAAGGTATGGTGAGCCCTCCTTGTTGGGTGTACCCGAACTCTTCCTCGGCCATTCGAAGTAGGAGTGCGAAGAAACGGTGAGCAAGGAAGGCCAAGGGAACCACGAACCGGCTCCCATCCTTGCCTGCGTAAATCGCGAGATGGCCCTTTGCGACCATTTTTCTCTCTCTCCAAGCTCTAGCCACCTTCATGGGGTTCATGGCCATGATCCAACTTGATGAAGATATGAATGGGGTAGACAAATACTAGCTCTGGCACATAAGATGTCTTGCTGCTATTCTTGTTCTTATATATGTGCATTTAGTGCAGGAGAGAGAGAGAGAGAAATAGACATAGGCATGTGAGTTTCACGTGGAAATACAGTGGCCTGAGGAGGACTTTGAATGCCTAACGATTTGATGTTAGCAGGAGGTTTGAGAGAGAGAGACATGCTATTGAGTTACCACCTCTTTCCTGTTCAATCTCCAACATTCTAGACATTGTCCTCACTAGGCAGTGCGTCCTGTGAGGAGAGAGGACATATAGCGACATGGATATTTCTTTCTCAAAAACGGGCGGGTCAACCCAGACCAGCGTGGTTTGCTCGGCCCCGGGTCAAGTTTCGGATATAAAAATAAAAATTAAGAAATTTATTTGTAATGTATATTTTTATGTCTATCAATTAGACGCAGATTGAAAAGTATTTTGTGAATAAAAAAAGTATATAATGAGATCATTTACCTTTGGTACAAAGTGGTTATAATTAATCTTGATCATTGAATGTGAAATTGGGTGGCTGTATTTATTTCATTGGTCAAGCTCAAAGTTCAAAAGGAATTTTTTCGAACTTTATGACACTATTAAGCTATCAAATTTCATATTAGTTGGTTGTAAGTAATTGTGACCTCTTTATATCAACGATAAACGATCTCATTGTATATGTGGCTGAATGATTTATTTTTTTGTAATTGTTTAACACTTTTTAGCCTGAGCAATACTTGCGGACCGCTTCGCATTACCCAAGGCAGGTTGCCGTGGTTTTCTACCATGATTTTTCTTATGTTTCTTCGTTTTATTTTATGAAATTTTCATTAATTTTTAGTGTGAGAGATGTTTGGGTAATTGGGACTTGAAGACTCCTCTGCAACCCTCGGGAATACATGTTGCTTCGGGGTTGGGAGTGTTTGGAAGTGATGAAATGTAATTTCCCAAAATAAACTACAACGACAAGCGTGTGTGGTTTGTAAGTGTATAAAAAAAAAAACAAACAAATAAACCTCAACATTACACTTTTTATACAACTTACACCAATCTAACTTTTCTCTCTCTTTTTTTTTCCAAAATGCACTCCCTATGCAAATACCCCTAACCAAAAAAAATAAAAAAATATCTAAACTACTCTTACTTATTTTTTACTTTACCCATGTCTCTCTCCTCTATCCCACTAAAATAGCCTCCGGCACTTAATAAAAAAAATATCTAAACTACTCTTCCTTACTTTTACTTTACCCACGCTCTCTCTCCTCTATCCCACCAAAATAGGCTCCGGCACTGTTTAAATGCGGTCTCCTCTATACCACCAAAATATCTAAACTACTCTTCCTTACTTTTACTTTACCCACGCTCTCTCTCCTCTATCCCACCAAAATAGGCTCCGGCACTGTTTAAATGCGGTCTCCTCAATACCACCAAAATAGGCTCCTGCACTGTGTAAATGCGGCCCAAAGTGATTTTTGTGTACGGGAATGGTATTTCCGTCTAAAATAAATAAATTTTGTCTTTTGGGGCTATTTTCATAGAAATTTGTTTTAGGGAAAAAAGTGAGAGAAAAGGTTTGGTTGGGGTAAGTTGCATAGAAAGTATGGTCTTGAGGGTTTTTTGTAATTTTCCTTATAATTTATTGAATAGGAGGAGTATTTTAAAACAAGGCGGATCGAACCAATCTAGTTTGCAACCTGGCTGGCAAGCTCCTTGAAAAAAAAATTGTTTATATTTTTTAATAAAATACAATATGGAATTGTATATTATGAGACTATTTACCCTCGTTACATGGGGGTCATAATCAGTCATAGCCATTAGATGTCAAATTGAATGGTTTTGAATGTTTAGAGAAAATAGAGAATTTTTTTTTAAAACAAAAAACTTTAAATCAAAATAATGACACACACTTACAACCACCTGATTTAAAATAGGAAAAATGTTTCTACAAAGTTGCAACCTTATACTGTAGAAGTAAGGTGCGCCTCAAAAACCTAGTAGAAAAGATTATTTTGACATTGGAAAACCTTCCAATTATTCATCTTGACCTCGAGATGTACAAGTATTAAAAAAAATTGTGATAAAAATATTTCCTCTTGTAATAAGTTATCTTGATTGTCTATTTCAAGATTTTCAAGTATTTGTAAATTTGCTTGATATATGCTATTTTTGAAACTTTAAATTTCACAAATAATATTGAACATTGATTTTCAAACGATCGCTGATACTAGAACTACATCTTTTGATAAATTTATAAGTGCACCTTACTTGTATAGTATAAGGTGACCACCTTATACAAATGTCACCCTTTAAAATATGATGCATAAGGGGGATTATAACCTCTTTGTACTAGCACTAAAAAGTGAATGGATAGTCTTTTCAGATACCCTTCCCTAGCAAAGTGGATAGTCTTTTTATATATATTTTAAATACCAAACAGTGGGAACCAAGAACGGATAGAACCCGGGGGTCTTGGACCCATACCAGTACCCCATTGGCTCTAAGCCAGCAATTTTAAAAACACTAATTTAGTATACAGGTTGTTAAGGCAATCCATACAAAAAAATGGAAATTTGTGACTAGGGGTGGTAATGGTCCGAGTGGTATGACATGGCCAGTTTGACAACTTAAAAAAATTAGAGCTTGAGCCACAAAATATAACCCAAGGACTAGGGCCAGGGCAACCTGTTCCCCATTTCTTTAGGTTTTATGCTTTGTTTTTTTCAATTTTAGTCGGCCATCGGTCTGGCCCACCCTTATAAGGCCAGGCCTAGGCCTAGGCCTAGGCCTAGGCCGGCCCTCAGGGGAATAAGGTGGTCGTTGACAAAATAAAATAGGATGTATATGGTATTTCCATCTATGTTTGGAGTCCCAAAATAGAAAACATTGGTTGGATATAAAACAAAATATTTGGGGAAAAATTTACTGAAAATGGAATGGGTAGAAAAATTTGCTTTATTGGGTAGTTCTGGATGGTGAGTGGCGAGGCTCACCATGTTCTTTAGGTTGGTGAAGGCCCCCTGCTCGCCTCTGACGCCAATGGATCTCCACCGACAAGCAATTTTCAGCATAAGCCCTATTTTTTGCTTCCCATTTTTCCATGCCTTAGCACCGATTGGCCCCTATTACACGTCAAAAACTTCTTAGAGTTTATGGAAATAATGCATGGCTATTTTGAAGTTTTCATCATCACTAGCATACTTTGTTTCCATGTGTGGCCATAGGGCCTCATGATACCATTTTATTTTCATTAAAAGAATCTTATTATTTGTTTTTTATACTTATCTTTTGTTAATTTTTTTTTCTAAATATAATATATTAATAAATAATCATTTTTTTAAAGGGTTTTGAAACCGCCATTTGAGATGAGGAAAAGCTCATTCCTGATATCTAGGAGGTTGGTTTCCCAATACTTATTGAGAAAAAAAAATGTTGGACTCTCTAAAAAGGACTCTTCAAACAAAATTCGGGTTGGACGATCACAAGCCTCACCGCACATCCCGCTTACAGATATGGGATTGTGGCAGTATCCGCATTTCAAATATCTTGCTTTAGCTGGTATGAGAACCAACCAGGTTTCATCTTTCTTCTTTTCTTGACATTCATATGTGATGTTTTTTGAATTTACAATAAGCGTGCTTCCGCTAGATACACATCGGGTTGTAATACCCAACACCTTTACCCGTTTTGCTCTTTTAACTATTAAAGGGGTGCTTTCCCTTTTTCTTTCCCAAGGTTTAGAAAAATGGATTGGTGATCTGGATCGATTGTCCTAAAAACTGTATCTGGATTGGAGAACTGGCCAATTTTGGCCACAAAAAAATTGAAAAAATAACTACCAATCCTTAAAAATAGTGTTTTTTGAGTTTTTTTTTTTAAAAATAGAGGTGATGCAAAAATAGTGTTTTTTGAATTTTAAAGAAACAAATAGCGGTGATGCATTATGTAGTTCCATTATTTTGCAAAAATAATTGGGGGTGGTGCGTAATGTGTTATGCAGTGGTTTCTTTTTCGACCAAAATGATAGATGCCATTCTCTCCCTCTCAAGTCTCAATTACAATGTAAGAGAGCAGCTCTCACTGTCTCGACAAACATAAAGATGACACAATTTACTACATTCTATGTTTAGCAAGTTAAGCAATGATTTCTCTCTCAACTTAAATGACGGATACCTATTCTCACTCAACTGAAATGGTAATTTTATCAAAACATGGTTAATTCTCTCTACTCATCTAAAATTATCACAATATAACCAACTATAATATTGTTCTCTGAAATTGAAATTACTAGTATATAATTTACAACCATCTAATTTTAAAAAATCTTAACTATAACTATAATAAAAATAATACATTATGAAAAATTATAATATAAAAAAATTAATAAATAAAATACGAGATTTGCTTATTAATATATAATATAATATAATATTATAATTTTGCATCAAACATGAAACAAAAACTATTAAAAACACTACCAAATTATAAAAATAAAGTAGAACCCCTCATAAATATCAATGTTATGAAATTTCAAAAAATATCTTAAAAAAGCGGTTTTTCACTAGAAAAATTACATAAAATTAGAAAAATAAATAAATTGAATATCCCACCATATGACTCAATAGCCTAAACGCATCAAAAGCCTTTATTTCTTCAGAAAATTATTATTTTTTGAAAAAATAACACACACACACACAAACATATCCGTTATATTTAACACTATTAAGGAATTACCGTAAAGTTTCCGTTATTACATGTATACCTATTTTTCAACTGTATAATATTTTTTAAAAAAAACAGGCTGAACTTCACTTTTTGGTTTTTAAAAAACTGGAAAATTAGCATTTTCGATTTTTGAAAAGCTGAAATAATAAATTTTTGGATTATGAAAATTCAAAATTATAGTTTTCAGTTTTTCAAAAACCAAAAAATTGTTTTTTTGTTTTTTTTAAAACGAAAAGCTATCTTTAATTTTCTAGTAGCTCACTGGAAGAGACAAATTTTAGGTTTTTGAAAAACAAAAATGTCGCGTTTTCAGTTTTTAAAAGATCGAAAATTGGATATTTTCGGTTTTTCAAAAACCAGAAACTATCTTTCATATGTCAGGAACTTACTAGAAAATTTACTGAAAAGAGACAAATTTTGGGTTTTTGAAATGCCACAAATGTCGTGTTTTTGGTTTTTGAAAAATTGAGAAATTAATTTTTTCGGTTTTTGAAAAACTAAAAAATAATAAATTTTGAAAAACTGAGAAGTAATAAATGTTTGGATTTTTTGTATTTTTTTTTTTGTTTTAATGTTATGAAGCTGAAAAAATGAGTATACATGTAATAACTGAAACTTTGCAGTAATTTCGTAATAATGCTAAATATAATGGATATATATATTATTTTTTCTTAATTTATTTTTACTAATTTTGAAAAAATGAGTTCTCAAAATCCCAAAAGCCATGTCCATATTTTGATCCAAAATCCATCTATTTCTGATTTCTATACATTATACTGGATCTGTAATATGCAAAACAAATTTAATACGATCATTTTGATTCGAGTTGCAATAAATTTGATTTAAATTTGAGGTGGAACAATTTGAAATGGCGGAAACGCTAATTTCTGCTACCTTCATGGAAAACAAGTTGTAGAAAAAAAAGTACAAAATGCAAATGAAACCAAATCTATATCAAAGCCAACGCCTATTGAAATTTGAACCAAATCAACCGGAATACTCGTTGATTTGTTCGATTTTTGTTGACCGTTAAAAAGTTCATGAGCTTTTTGATTTCTTGGATTTGTAAGCAAATCGATGGGAAATTTTTGGAACAAATTAGCAATAAAGATTGTGTAGGTTTTAATTATCTCCAATAAAACTAAATTTCAGGGAATTTGATGATAAATCAAAGCTAAAATCGATAGAATGGTGGATTTCTACTAAAGCTTCAACAAACCCCTAATTTTGGTCAATAAATCTGATGTTGTTTTTCAAAATTGATAGAATAATGGTTATATAAGCAATTTGTCATCATTTTAGAGCAATAATTCTCGGCAAAAGGCCCTGAAAATGGATTAAAATTCTTGAAGACATGTGACAGTGATTCCACTATACCAATTGGCTACTGTAGAATCGGCGATTCATGGAGTACACAGTCGGATCCAGATAAGTCGACTTCTCTCCGAATTGCCAAATTTTCACTTTGATCTTTCGTAAGGCCCAGTCCGCCGTATCTCCTCTCTCTCTCTAAAAAAAAAAAAAAGAGCTGGGGCCATTTTTTTTTCTCCTTCTTTGAATACCTCCTCTTTTTTTTTATTTTTTTATTTATTTATTTATTTATTATTTTTTTTTATAGTAATGGTCCTCTAAGACTTTTCCCCACCAATGTATGCAGGACCCAAAGATCACCATTAAAATTAGTATGGATCTCTAAAAAAGTTATCAAATGGGTGTGGGACTTTACTTTTCTATAGATCCGTGCTAAATTTAATAGTGATCTTTTGAGGTCCAACACACATGAGTGGAGGAGGGTTCTATAGAATCAATTTTTTTTTTTTTTTACTGTATTGAACCATAAAAGATTTGTGAGCAAGTCAAAGTCGGATTTTTTTTTTTTCCGTCTGTTTTAATAGGAGAGACATCATGCTAAACCGAGTTTGTAGTTAGAAGTATTCTATTACTACCTTTAACCGTATGTGTGGCTTTGGAGCCTTTTTAGATAAATAAAGAGAAATTCTAGAATGAAATCATTTACCTTTGGTATAAGGTGGTCACATTAATCTTAACCATTGGATGCGAAGTTGAGTGGCTGTAATTAATCCATTGACCAAACTCAAAATTTTTTTAAAAAATTCTCAAACTTTGTGACACATTTAATTATCAAATTTCATATCAGATAGTTGTAACTAATTATGACCACCTTGTATTAAAAATAAATAGTCTCATTGCATAGAATCCCTAAAATTGCTTATTCGCTTACTGCCTACTTGTAACTGTCACAAAATAATGTGTCCAGTATGAATGCACATGACGTATTTGTATGTAGCTCTCTTTATATTTGATTTTTGGTATATATGGTGGGCGTAATTCATAAGATTCTTTTTCTTAATTCTAAATTTCCTCTTTTGCATGCATTTAAAAATAATAGTAATACATGGATTAGCTTTAGTAACCGTTTAAAATAGATTTTTTTTTTTCTAATTCAACCATTTAAAGGCATAGGTTGAAATTTGAAGTTGATTGCAAATTAAGTTTCAGCCATTTGAGCTGTAAGGGTAAAGATTTTGATGGTTTTGGATTACTTAAAAGATCAAATGTTTTGGTTGATGCTAGATAAACTTTTTTTTTTTTTTAAAGAATCTCTTGATAATTAGAATTTAGAATTTATTGCTAAGTGATTGCAATTTGTGGCAAAATCTCTTTTTTGTATAAACAACATATTGTGTAATTTTTGTTGGCTTCTAGATTAGTTTTATTTAAGAATTTAGAAACTATTTAGGCTGCTCATACATAACTCAACAAGTACTATAGCTAGCAGAATTGTAATGGAAAAACTCTCTAAAATAAAAAAATTAAATTTGGACCAACTTCACTGTATGGAACATGAAGATGTAATATATCTCCATCCAAGATAGAATTTTATATGTATCAAAAGATGACCTATCAATCATTAATGACAAAGGCATTAAAGAAGAAAAGAACAAATTAGAACAAAGTAATGACCAAGGCATTAAAGAAGAAAATAACAAATTAGAAAAATTACTAGGTGATGACCTCATAGCTAAGTCGATGCTAATATTTATGCAAGATGTTCTTATTATGGTATTTGAATGTTATGATACATCTGAGAAAACTAAAGGCAATAAAGACAAAATATGATGCAACATTAGAGACTTACCTCAAATTGCTCTTAGAGAAATACAACTCCTTTAAATTGAAGGATAGAGACAATGCAGTGGACCATGTAAATAAAATGCTTGTTATGGCTTAGGACCAGGCCATTGCAAGGAATGAGGTTCTCGACCTTATAAAGGTTTTCACCATTTTAAATGGCCTTCCACTTTCATGGAGGATGGTAACCTAACAGTCAGGTTAAAAGCCAAATCCTTTACTTTAGGGGACCTACCCATGTGTCTAGGCTTAGTACAAGAACACATGAACAAGGATAAAAAGAGTGAGTTCATGCTTACGCAGGGTCCTCCTCAATCTAACCAACCCAAGCTTATCAATAAAAAATGTTAGGGAAACTTTGATACGACGAATAATCGTTTCAAAAATATAGGAACACAGTCTCATAACTAAGAGATTAAACAAAGGCTACAAAAATGCTTCGTATGTGGTTAGCTAGGTACTTAAAAAATCGGGACTCACTAAATCGAAACCTGCAAAATTGGAAGTATAGCAAAAATAAGAGTAAGAGGTATGAAGTCATTTGTGTAATGACGGAGTGCTTGCTTGCAGCGATGACATCAAATGATGGTAGGTAGACTCGGGCATTGAAAGTAACGTTGTAAGCTCTGAAAGCCTTTTCGATGACTTCAAACAAATAAAAGTTGGCCGAGAAATGAATCTACATGGGGCACAACACCTACTTTGTATTTGGTATAGGAGCATGTAGATTCCATGTAAGGACAATCGATCTTGTATAGAGTGATGCATATTTTCTGCCTAGCAAGTGGCGAAGTATTGTATCTGTCCCTTTCCAATTTCAATCATCAAACGTATCAATCGGAAAGTGTAGTCAAATTTATGCTTGGGGACGCTTAGTTGGCAAGCGCAATTTGTTCCTTCTTCATGTAAACGGGTACTCATTTATTTCCTACATCTTCCGTAATAAAAAACTATTATAACTAAAACAATGGTGTGGTTTGCATAGAGCCGAGGCTTTGAACAATCAAAGTGGAGCCCACCTTTAAATAGTGTCGAGAAATGTGGTTTTAACATTGAAAATCTTTGTGATAGTATTAAATTATATTTTCATCTCTAATTATAAAACATAAATCTTCAAAAACAGTGTTGATGAAGCAGATCTATGAAAACTTGAAAATCTTAAAAATTGACGGTCCAAAAATGTATTACAAGATGCACTATTGCCAAAACTGGAAATCCAATTTTTTATCATGTATATGCATCTTTATTTCGAGATGATTGATTTGAGGATATTTGAGTATCAAAACAACGTCTTCTAGTGAAATTTTTAAGGTACGCTCTTATTTGATTGTTTAGAGCCTCAACTCTATATAAACGTTTTCTTTAAGAAAAATGTTTATATAAGGTTGCAACCTTAAAATGTAGTAAAGAAAACGTTTATATAAGGTTGCAACCTTAAAATGTAGAATTACATATGCACTTAAAAAATCCATCGAAAAATATTGTTTTAGTGTTGAAAAGCCCTCTAATTGATCACCTCGACATCAAGATTAATAAATATGAAAAAAAAAAAACGATTTTAAGTTCCAAAAATAGTGCATCATGCAACACGTTATCTAGATCGTCAATTTTCAAGCTTTTCAAATGTTTTTAGATTTGCTTGATTTTAACCCATTTATGGAGTTTAAAATTTTATAATTAGATATAAAAATAGATTTTCAAATAATCCTAAAAAATTTTTACACCAAAATTATATGTTAGCATAAAATTTGGAGGTGCGCCTTAATTGGATTGTTTAAAGTTGCAACCTTATAGAAACCACACCCTATAATTAATAATAAGCAACTTTATCTCCTATTTATTAGATATATTAGATATCCATGAATGTTTTTAAGTCATTCAATTTCCTACATCTAAACATAATATCTATTAAGATATATATATATATATATATATAGACAATTATTAAAAAACTTATCATAGCTCACAATTAGTTTTAATTCCATTAATTTGAATTCCAATAATTAATTCTACAGTATTATTGATTACTTAAGAAAGTTATAACAAAGTATACTTAATAACAACTGCAATTATTTAAATAAATTTCATAAGTTTAATACTAAATACTAAAGTTATTGTTACCAGTATAATTTTTCATTATAACTATAGTATTATTAGTCATTGAAAATTAAAATTAATTTAAAATTATGTTTTTATTAATAGAATTCTTGAAGTCAAAATCAATATAATATTACACTAATATTAGAAATATAATTATGATATGTAATAAAATCATTGGAGTCATAATTAAATATTTTTGATATGTTACATTTCCATGTACTCTCTCATTTATCAATTTATAATTATCTATATAGAAAATTACCTATATATCCATCTTTTTACAAAATTATGTAAATCTTATATCATTATATCCATACCCATTTTCTATCTATTATTACAGTAATACCTCATAAATTTTTTAAATAACCAAATGACCATTTTGAAGATTTTCAAAATTTATTTTAAAATTTTCAGATGTTTAACATTACAAAAATTACATTTTAGAATGCGGAATGGTGGCAGGACTGCTAGAAAATTGCTTCCATACATCTCGATGTCAAGATGATCAATTAGAGAGTTTTCCAACATCAAAACAACCCCTTTCGATGGAATTTTGAGGTACACCTTAATTCTACAATTTAAGTTGGTGTCGACCTTATATAAACTTTTTGTGAAGGAATTGCCTTGAAATATCGAGGAACAGTGATTTAGGGAATAATGATTTTCTATTTATTAACAATAATATCAAGTAAAGTGGAACACTACATTCCAAGTTTGCTTCCTAACACTAAATTACCAAAAGAAAAATAAGATGACCAGGTACTATGGAAGTGCTATGACCATAGTACCCACTATTCACATCATTTCTTCAAGTTTTGTGCTTATTTAATTTATATGAGGAATTTTTCTATGTATTGCAATCATTTCATGAGAGAGTACCATTCTGTTGATACTAAAAATTAAATTATATTATAGCTTTATATATTTGTGACATCTTTTGCTAAGTTTTAGTATTTTTTCCGAGTTACATAAGTTATTTTTCGAGTTTTTACCATTTCTCCCCTGTTTTTTCACATATTTAATATTTAAAATTCTCTTTTTCTTGTCACCAAAGTATTTGGCAGGATATAGTTATGTGAAAATGGTGGATACACAGTCAACCAATATCCTTCAGATCATGCTCTTTATCCTTTTCATCTAACTCTTAATCGGATGGTATTTTGCAGCTTAGCTCCACCATATAAATACGCCATAGCTCACCTAGACGTTTCCTTTCAATCATATAGCCTAATTCCTATTAATATTAATAGGCCATTTCTCATTGTTCCAACTCTTTAATTCAATCTTAATACCAAGATATAAACTACCACACCATGTGATGCAAAGGCATCATCTCTTTTATTATTTATAAGCCTGTTGGCAAGGTCTGGAATTTCTAACTATAAAATTCCACAGAATTTATTTCCTTATTTGAAACACAAGGCCATAAAAAGGTCTGATCCTTCTAACTAGTAAAGGGCCTTTGGTTGTAGCAATCAAGGTTGTCACCATAGGGAACACCCATGAGGTCGCAATAGCGCTTGTAGAATCCAATTCTATCAATCACCCTTGCATCACTTCCATGGCCACATTCCAAGCCACCATTGATGATATTGGTGATGACACCATAGCCCGGGACCCTACCAGCTGAGCGGTCTGCCGCTGATGGTGTCCATCGGCCGGTGATGACATCGTGTGCTGAGGGCTTCGGAGGCTGCGGCGTCATCCAAAACCAAAAGGCAGTCTTGAATGAGATGACCGCATCGGTGGCCACGGCGTCTGGGTTGCTGATGCCGTCGAAGCCTATGGCTTTCCCAGCCTGACCATAGTTATAGTTCCTGCACCAACAATATCACTCATAAATGAATGTATCCGCATGACCAGAATGAAATGAAAGGCAAATAACCAAGTAAACTAGTGAGGGACTTGATAGTGTAACTTGCGTGCAGAAAAGGAACTGCAATCACTGTCCCTCCTCAAAAGAGACACAGTAGATACCACTAGATGATCTCCATCTTTCATCATATAAGATAGCTGGTATGTAGGCCTTTGGCAAATAACATATTTTTTTCTTTATTTATTGATTGGGTAATTGAGTGGGGAATACATGCCCCCCATTTGAAAGCCTATTTTCTAAATAGATTAGGAGTTAGCTTCTTGAATGTATCAGTAGGGGGTGTACGTGAGATTGGAAACCACAACCATTATTCGGTCGATTAAACTTAGCATTGGCCGTTTCTGGATTTGATGATCCAGCCGGGTATATTAAAAAATTCAAAAATATATATAAAATCCCAAAAAATAAAGGATTTATTTGTATTATGTTTGTGAATGTTTTTATCAGTTCGGCAACGATTGGAAAGTGTTTTTCCCATGAATACATATTTTTACATTTCTTCCATCGTTTTGAAAATTTTCAAAAAATACCCCTATGCACAGATCAATTTCTTTAAGAAAAAAGTTTATAGAGGCTCTAAACAATCGAATTTGAACATACCTAAAAAATTTCACTAGAAGAGGTTATTTTGATAGCCAAATATCCTCAAATTGATCATCTCAACATCAAGATGCATGGATATGAAAAAAAAAAAAAAAAATGTATGTCAAGTTTTGTAAATAGTACATATTGTAATACATTTTTGTACCGTCAATTTTCAAGATTTTCAAGTTTTTATGGATTGGTTCGATCTACACAATTTTTAACCTTTAAATTTTATAATTAAAGATAAAAATATATTTTAAGGCTAGCACAAAGATTTCAAGTATTGAAACTACATTTCTCAATACGAATTAAACGTGCGCTCTACTTTGATTGTTTAGAGCCTTGGCTCTATAGAAACCGCACCTTGTTTTTAAACCCTTTTTTTCCACTAATTTTCAAGTTAATTTAGATGTTTTTTGTTTAATCATGTTTTAAATATATTTTTCTTATTTTTTATATTTTTTGTATTGATTTTTTAACATTTTTCTGACTGGCCTGAGCTTGTCCAGTTTAACAGGCCGATTTATCAGTTAATCGAAGCTGGTCAGTTTGATTTTTCGAACACTAACCAGAGCAGAGTAACAAGGTACTGGGGTGCTACCACCATCTATCCTCCAAAACTCATTCTTTTAATAGAAAATTGCACTTGGGCCGAGTTTCCATGAAAATATGGTCATTTTTTTCTCTCATTTCTCAACCAAGTGATTTGCAGTTGGATTCAAAACGTTGGTACGCGAGTCCTCTAGCATAACCTTAAAACAATTTGTTGAATCACAAAGTAAACTCGAAGGAATCGAGATTCCAAATTTTAGGGTTTTATATTGAAATTGAAAATCCTATATTGCTTTTTTTTGTTTTGGGTGCAGTTGGCATATAGATGCGTCCGTAGCTGTAGAGGTAAGGTGCACCATCAAATTTTATCATGGTATACAATTTTGATGTAAAATGTTCTTAGGATTATTTCAAAATCCATTTTTATATCTAATTATAAAATTTTAAATTTCAAAAATGGTTAAAATCAAGTAGATATATAAACATATGAAAATCTTAAAAATGGACGGTGTAGATAATATGTCGTAAAATACACTATTTTTGAGACTTAAAATCTTTTTATTTTCCATGGTTATACATCTCAATGTCGAGATGATCAATCATTAAAACCACCTTTTCCAATGAATTTTTGAGGTGCATCCGTAATTCTACATTACAAGATTGCATCCTTATATAAACTTTTTCCTTTTATTTTTGGGTATAGTTTAATGGTAGGAATTGAATTTTTAAAACATAGTGGGCCAATCACAAATAACTAACCACTCAAGCCCAAGCACAATTTTTAAATACTTTTAGATTTCTCTCTCATGTTTTCACAAAATTCATTTAAATTTGTCGTAAAATGTTCCTAACGCATTTATCTACAAAAGCCCTAACCAAGTTCTTTAAAGTCGAAACCAAAAACTTTCAAATATTTGATTTTTGGACCACTTTTTATACCATTTTCAAAGTTTGAGGGTCAGCCAAGTCAACTTGACAATTCAGTCGGTTTGACTTGGACGTGTTGATAGACCTACCATCCAAGCGTCTATAGACAATTCGGGCATCCCAAAAAGCGATCCGGATCGATCAATCGGCTATCCAGATCGAGAATCAGGCAGAATCGCTCGGATTAAACCTTAAAAAAATTCAAAAAAATTATTAAAATTCATTATAAATGTTGTTTTTTAAGAATTCAATAAGAAATGGGGGTGCTACAACTTTCATTGTTTTCATCAATTTATGAATATTGAGATGTTCTTTCCTTGTATGAACTTACGTTGACCATTAAATTTACATAACACAAAATAAATCATAGAATTATCATGGATTAAATATATAATCATATATGGACTACAATAAAGAGTTCACTAAATCGATGAAAAATTGGCCACTAAAATCTTGAATTGACGAAAAACCCTAATCCGCTAAAAAAACCAAAATTATTACAACCTAACTAACTATAATATTATATACCAACAATATTTTATAATTATTTTTTTATATAAATAATAACAAATCCAAAATATTTTATAATATCATCTAATTTAAAATGTATTATTGACAACTGTAAGAAAAATAGTACACAACATGATTTGCAATACAAAAATTAATAAATAAAATAAAAGATTTGGTTATCAATGTAGAAATTATTAGAATACGTGCCAATTTTTTTTAATTTTTTCGGTTTCTAAAATAAATTTGTGGAAGAGATTGTTAATAGAAAGAGAGAGATTACAAATAGCCTCATTGTATGAATCCTATCTTAAAATTAATATTACTAAATTTATGTTATAGACCATCATGTTATAAAAATAAAAAATATAATTAGACTATTTATTCTTAGGTTGTATTAAGAAACACCTTTTATTTTTTTTACAAGAAATACTTATTGTGTTATCTTTTATTTTTTTTTAACAAGAAAAATATGATACTTGTTATCTTTTTCTTTTTTTTTTGACAAAAGAAGAAGATGTTGTACGGCATTTTTTTTTGCTTGTTGTATTACTTTTTATTTTTTTTATCTATGAAGTAGTACTAATTTTTTAATTAATCCTAATTAACTAATTAATTAATTAGTACTCATATAATGAAATAATACCATGACATAATAGCTTAATAGAGTTTTTATGTTTTTTTTGTTAGTAAATTTAAATTTTTTTGGTGAAAGATAGGGTGATGGGCACCTAATTATTGTTTTTAATAATTTTTTCCTTTTTTTATCATCAAATTTCATTACCACAATCGGACATACAACTTTCTTATTCATGACGGGCGTATACCGTCGTGCGTATACCGTCGTGCGGCGTACACCATCTCCCTGCAATTTATCCCAAGCTAATAATATTTGCCAGCGTTTTTTCAACTCATAGATATATCCCACATCGAAGCGATGTAAGAAAAATGAATACTATAAAAAAATCCAACGATCTAGTTATGTTGAATGTTGCTTGGCCATGTGAAGCGTGCGTATTGCACGTTGAGACTTTTTAAGCACGTTGAGACTTTTTAAGCTGACAATCTTGTGGGGGGTGTAAATTGAGACTTCTTTTAAGCTGGCAATCATGTGGGGGGAGTAAGTTGAGACTTTTTAGCTGGCAATCACGTTGGGGGGTAGTAAGGAGAAAAAATTTGTCAATCACATTTGGCAATCACAAGGTGGAGTGCCAATTGGTATAAAAAATTGATAATCACATGGGGGGAATAAGGTGGAGTGTGCTAGTTGGCATAAAAATTTGGAGTGTGCTAGTTGGCATAAAAATTTGTCAATCACATTTCAAAAAAACCAGGGCGGGTGTATAAAAAGAAAATCAGATTGAAAAATAAAAAAATAGGAACCACCTGGTTTTACTGATACTACATTTTTTGAAACACAGATTTAAACGCTAAGGAGGGCCTCGTCATCCATGACGATGGTAATGGAGAGGCAATTCCACCATCAAAATTACTTTGGCAGATCAGATTGTCACTCAATCACCGTTCAACCCGCCATATATGACAGAAATGACAAGGGAGTTAACATGACACCATATGAGAATATACTTTTTGAATTTACAAGATGCCTTGGTCGACCTAGAAAATATGAGACATTTATATTTCTTAAATGAAAATATGTGACATTTATATGTATGAAGGAAGAAGTTTATATATGGTTGCAACGTTAAAAATGTAGAATTACAAATACACCTGAAAAATCAGACAGAAAAAAGTTGTTTTAATGTTGAAAATCTCTCAAATTGATCATCTCGACATCCAGATGTACGAATATAAAATAAATAAATAAATAAATTAAATTTAAAAAATAAGGCATATTGCAATATATTATCTTGACCGTCTATTTTCAAGATTTTCATATGCATATAGCTCTACTTGATTTTAACCATTTTTAAAGTTTAAAACTTTGTAATTAAATATGAAAATAGATTTCCAAATAATTCAAAAAAAGTTTGCACCAAAATAAAATTTGTAGGTACGTCTTAATTGGATCGCTTAAAGTTGCAACCTTATAAAAACCACATCTGGCTTCCGAACGACCTTTTCAAACAGTAAAAACTTTACATTGACCCGTGGATCAATGCCGTACTATTATTTGACACCTACTTTCCAAATCATATTTTCATCGAAAGAACTTTCAAATCATATTATCAAAATCTGTTCATTTAAAATATGAGAAAATCTATTTATGTAAAAGATCAAAGAAAGGGGAAGCTAAATTTATGGTAAGAGGTAGGTATTATAGTCGTGAGCTGTAAAATTGTTTGATGAAGTTTGAGAGAAAGATTTACCAAGAGATTTGTATGGGTCCTCGGCCGTAATATTTTTTGCCGCCAGCGCAAGGCCACTGAGCACTAGGTTGACAGTAATCACTTCCTCCTTGCTCATTCACAAAGCAATAGCCCCATGCGTAAGGTCCATCAGGTGCTGTTGCCCATCCACCTACACATCCAAAATTACTTTTATTTACCCTAAAATTGAAGAACAAACAACACAGACGGTGAAGGAAATGCAACAAAAATATGGCTAAAGAGACATAGGTGGAGAAGAGATTTGAATACCAGTGGTCTCCTTCGAGGTCTGAGCAAGAAAAGCTGCGATCTCTCTCTTTTGGGTCGCCGTATCACCGGTAGTTCCGAATGCAGGAAATGACTTGGCAGCAGTGATGAATGCACTGTAAGTGTAAAAGCCATTTCCTTTGCACGCAGCATCATTCCTATGCTTAAGCATTTGATCAAACAGAGATTGTGAGATAAGAGAAGCAACACCACCACCCCCACCGCCACCTCCACCTCCACCTCCACCTCCACCGCCACCGCCACCGCCACCGCCACCGCCACCACCAGTGCACTGGCTCTGGCAACCTTCACCACAGTAGTCATTAGTGCTTCCACAAAATCCCCACTTACTACAACAAAGACCTCCTGCGCACACGGCTCCTCCCCTATCTCTGCCGCATTGCTGGCCTAAGACGCCGAGCCCATGCTCGCCTGCGATTAAGAAAACAATCAGGAGAGATAGAGAAGCAAGAGATGAAGCCATTTTTTTGTTCTCTGTTTTCTTAATAACTTTGTTCTTTCAAAGCAAGGATGGAGGTCTTAAATAGAGATCAGACCCCTCAGACGCGGCATGTGGAAGATTTTTAATGACAGAAGAGGGCGGCGGCTGGTCGATCTTTATTAGTCATGGAGAAGAAAAAAAAGGTCCTTAGGCCCCGTTTGATTTGACAGTAGGATAAAAGCCCGTTTGTCTCTATTGTAAGACCCCAGATGGGACTATTTTGTAATATTGTTTAGGTGCTGTTTGTTTGTTCAACAAAAACTGTTGGAATAATTGGTTCCATTACGTAAAACCTTATATGGGACTATTTCGCCGTTTGTTCCTTTTGAGTATCTTTTCGGATCCCGCTTGTTTGAAAAATGCGGCCCCTAATTGTATTTAACATCTATTGTCAAACAGAAAAAAAAAAAGTGTTTTTAACCACACCAAAGAAGACTTTGTTTACGGCTATTCATACTTCGTCAATCCCAAGGCTCAAAAATATCAGCATATATGTTTACAACGGTCTTTGAGAAGTCGGCTTTGTAGGGCTTTGCCGAGCGTTTCCAACTCGGGATATTAAAAAAATTTTAAAAAATCATAAGAAAATATTAAAAAATAAAAAATTTATTTGAGATATTTTTTTTATGTTTTGTATGATTTTGGCCATAAATTTTACATTTTTTCACATGTCTTAGATTATTTTCAAAAGGAAAAAGTTTGTATGAGGTTGCAACCTTATACTGTTGAGGAAAGGTGCGTCTCAAAAATCCTAAAGTGAAGTGTGTTCCCACATAGGAGAACCCTCCAACTGATCATTTCGACCTTGAGAAGTATGGACATGAAAAAAAAAAGACTTACAAGTTCAAAAAATAGTACATCTTGTAAAAAATCATCTGAACGATATGTTTTCAATATTTTTAAGTATTTATTGATCTGTTCGATCTGTACTATTTTTTAAAATTTAACATTTCTAATTAAAGATAAAAAGAGATTTGAAGTCATCATAAGATTTTCAACACCGAAACGACATATCTAAGTAAATAACGAAACGACATGTCTAAGTAAATTTTATATAGGTGCACTCGACTTCTACAGTATAAAGATGCAATCTTATGCAAACCTCAGCCTTTTCAACCTCATTTTGATGTATGTTGCTTAATCTTGCTTTAAACGTGAATTTTTTGTTTTGTTTAGATTTTTTTTGTATTTTGTATAAATTTGTAATTTTTTTTGTCGCTACAGTACTCGGCACGACTCGGGCGCAGCAGTCTTTTTTAACACTGGTTTATAGTGGTGGGACGCACAACTGAAATAATATAGTAGATGCCAATATATCAGGAATAAAACTCGAATAAAAAATGTCCTTTAGAAAAATTTAATTTTTTATTGAAATTTATAAGGGATATATATGTTTTTTTTTTTTTTTTGACATATTAGAAAATATATATGCAAAGGCCATTTCCTTTTAAAATAAAAGATAGAGTAATGATCTTATAGGACCCTCATCTACCCATGTGTATAGGACCTCAAAGGATCACCATTAAAGTTAGCACAAATATCTAGAAAAGTTATCACATGGGTGTGGAATTTGACTTTTTTACATACCTATGCCAAATTTAATGGTGATCTTTTGAGGGGTCCTACACACATGGGTGGGGGAGAGTCCTATAGGATCATTTCTCTAAAAGATATATAACGGAGCTTGTATCACCTATTTTTTCACCAGATTTCAATTTTACCCACCCATGTAATAGTTGTTTTAAACACAATCGATAAAATCTTGATCAGTTTGACCAAGACCAGACCCGGTTTAGAAATTAAAAGTAAAACTAAAAGGGAAATGTTTCTATACTTCCCCTACAACATAGAAGTTCTGTCTTTCTCCTACCATCCAACCATCCAATTTTGATCAAGAGAGCCACTCACCGTTTGATCTTAGATCCGACGTCTCAAAGTATTTTATTTTTATTTTTTTTATACAAATTATATGAATATAAAATTTGATACGTGCCATCTTCTCATTGGGGTGCACCTATAAAAAAATATTAAAAATAATTTTTCGATAAAATATAATGACCAAAATACCCCTTTAATCTTTCAAAGGTATTTTGGTCATGTTATTTTATTGTAAATATATTTTTTATATTTTTCGCTAGTGCGAGCTTATTAGAGGAATGGACTTTCAAAATTTGGTGTCAAAATATTTTATAAAAAAAATTAAAAATAAAATAGTGTTGAGAGGTGACATTGTGATTGAGACAATCTTAGCCCCTTATTCAGAATGGACAATTTGTATAAGGGGGAGGATAGAACTTATATGATGTAAGCTTATCCTAAACTAAAAAAATCTCATTTTAACATATTTAATACATATATTTTTTATATATTATATACCGGGAATCATGCACCGTCACCCGTAATTGACATGTTAGGTGTACAAAACATGAATCCAGATCCGGACCCAGAACATGACCCGATTGCCACCATTAGCTCTACCGTCTGTCTACCACATAGATGTCCAAAGGCGAACATAACGTCTAGAATTATTTGAACGATTAAAAACAAAAAAACAGGTGGCTACATTCAAGATTTTCTCCGTCTTCATTAACCACAATCAATCTAAAATGAGCCGCAGCACATGGCGTGATAGTAAGAGAAAAGGAAGAACAAGTCAAGTCAGTCAAGATTTCCACGAACCGTCTCCATTCTTATCCGGGCATTCCATCATGGATGGATCTATCTCGGGTCTAAGAAAAGGAAGAAAACAAAGTTTGGTAAGTCAAGTCAGTCAAGATCAGCAGACGCTGACGTAAAATTGTGGAAATTAGACCCACATCAGCACGAACCGTCTCCATTCTTATCCGGGCATTTCATCATGGATGGATCTCTCTCGGGTCTAACTCTTCACCTGGGCGCGTTTGCGATCGGTCTCTGAGGAATCTCATACCGTGTGGCCATTAATTTCTTTGTAGGGCCACCGGTCCATCCACCAAATTTCGTCGCCTCTAAATTGTGATCAGTAGATAAGGCTTATCTGTACCTTTTAAGATAGGATACTGACCCGGATTCGAAAAGAAATTAGGGGACGTGCACCCAACCGAACCTGAAGTTATCGGACCCGAACTTGACTGTACCTAATTGGACCTGACCCAAAATAAAAAATATATATTTAAATATTATCCTAAATACATGGGTGCGGTTTGTATGGAGCCGAGGCTCCAAACAATCAACGCAAAGTGCACCTTCAAATAGGCTAAATGTAGTTTTAATAATGGAAATCTTTATGGTAGCCTTAAAATATATTTTCATTTTTCATTATAAAATTTAAAGCTTAAAAAATAGTATAGATCGAGTAGATATATAAAAATTTGAAAGTCTTTAAAATTGACAGTCCAAAAATATGTTACAATATGCACTATTTCCAAACTTGAAATTTATTTTTCTTCATGTCCTATATCTTGATATCGAGATGATCAATTTGAGGATATTTCGGCAACAAAACAACCTCTTCTAGTGAAATTTTTGAGGTGGGCTATAATTTGATTTTTTAGAGCCTTGGCTCTATATAAACTTTAGGTATTTAGGAAAAAGTTTATATAGAGCCAAGGCTCTAAACTTTAGGTATTTAGGAAAAAGTTTATATAGAGCCAAGGCTCTAAACAATCATATTAGAGCTCAGCTCAAAAGTTTCACTAGAAGCGGTTGTTTTCATCCTCAATATCCTCAAATTAATTATCTCAACATCAAGATGCATGGACATGAGAAAAAAATAGATTTCAAGTTTTGAAAATAGTACATCTTGTAAAATATTTTTTGACTGCCAATTTTCAAGTTTTTATAGATTTGCTCGATCTACACTATTTTTGAAGCTTTAAATTTTATAATAAAAGTTAATAATATATTTTAAGGCTATCACAAAGATTTTCAGTATTGAAACCACCTTTCTCGACACTATTTAGGTGGGCTCTAATTTGATAGTTTAGAGCCTCAGCTCTATACAAACCGCACCCCACTTTTTATATTATAACCAAAATATATAGTTATATTTATTTAAATATTATTAAAATATTATATGTAAAATTTTATTTAAAGAATAGCACTATTTGGGTCAGGTCCACATGAATCTGAACCCATACTTGAATAATATTGAAGTCCAATATTTGGATCCGACCCGACCTGTCGGGTCCATGTTTTGGACCCAAACCCAGGGTCAGTCCGGCTATAGCCTCAAGGGGTGGATACGGGTTCATTGCCACCCATGGAAATGAACCTCATTTTTCTTATCTTTCAGTGCATTTTAACAAAGATCGTCTCTCTCCCTCGCAATTACTTAAAGCGATGCACAACGAAATTGTCCAATGATTAGTCCTGTGTTGGGCTCATTCAGTTAGAGCCATTTTGCACGAATGCGAATGCGTCCAGTAAAACCAGGAAATATGGAAAACAAAATTATGCAGTAGTTGGTGTGTATGTGTATAAGTGGGAAAGCTATGTAATAAAGCAAATAAATAATAAATCTTATTGACATCAAGAATTTTATGTGGTTCACCGCTACGTCCACAGGAGAAATAGAAGAATCCACTATTAATTCAAATGTTATAATAATCTTTCAAAAAACAACTTTTCTTGAGATCACCGATTTCATCTAAAGACTTCTCTCTCTAAGAATTCCCTCTCTGATATCAGAGATTTCTTTTCTTTCTAAAGGTTTTCTCTCTCTAAAAGAAAATATTCTCTATTTTTCTTCTGTTTTTTTTTTTTTCTCTTCTCACTCTTTTCTCTCAGCAAAAAAAAAATTGTTTAAGAAGATGATCACCGGCTCTCATTTATCTTCTTCTTCTATCTAAGAAGAAGGATAATTCTCTTTCTCTCTCTTATTCTCTCTTCTGAAAAGAATAACTCTCTCTCTTCAAAAAAGGATAAACTTCGCTCTATTCTTTTTCTCCTCTGCAAAAGAAGGCTTCATATTTGTCTGATACACCAAAACTCCTCTGTAAAAGAAGGCTTCATATTTGTCTGATACACCAAAAATCCTCTGCAAAAGAAGGCTTCACGAATCTCTGATACACCAAGAAGAGTCCGTGCAAAAGAAGGCTTAAGGCTCCATGTATCTCTGATATACCAAGAAGAGTCCGTGCAAAAGAAGGCTTCATGTATCTCTGATACACCAAGAAGAGTCCGCCCAAATATTGACTTAAGAGAGGTGTATGCCCAAAATGACCCAAGAGATATGGTACTAAAAGCCATCAACTGAGACTCTTTTCTATATTTTCGAACTCCCATTCATCAAAAAAACAATTTCATTTGTGTCCCTCCCTCATAGGATGGGACGCCCAACATCCAGCTGATACCACAAAATTGTTCTGGCATCATATACTATGAGAATTTGATCTTTTCTATGAGGAGGTCATAATTACTCGTGTGAATTTGGATATTTCGGGGAATGTTATGAAGGTCCAAAAAATTTGAACTTTGATTCTAGCCATCTACATCCACCCTTCTTAAAATGAGAAATGTTTTTATACTTTCTCTACGGTATGAAAGTTTTATACTTCCCCATCCAACCGTCCAATTTAAATCAAATAAGCCATTGACTGTTTCATCTAGATCTGATATCTCAGAGTATTTTATTTTTAGTTTTCATTCTACAATTATATGAATATGAAATTTGACACGTGCCATCGTGCCATCATCTCAATAGGGTGCACCTAAATTTTGTTTTTTTGAATAAAATATAACAACCAAAATACCCCTGAAAGTTTAACGGTTGTTTTGGTCATTTTATTTTAGAGCAAATATTTTTATTTTTATTTTTTTTTGCACGATCTTAAGAGAGCGGTGGACACTTAAAATTTAGTGTCAAATTCTTTTATAGAAAACATAAGATAAAATAGTGGAGAGGCATGACATTGTAAACGGATCCATCTCATCCTTTGATTCAAATCTGACCGTCAGATGAGGGGGAAGTATATAACTACTATACATTAGGGGAAGTAAAAAATGCTTGCCCTTTTAAAATCTGATGGATAAGACTAATCGTGACCTCCTTATACCAAAAGCATGGTTAGCAATTCGGCGAATAATAAAATATTGACAAGCCAAACCATTGGTAATAAATTGGATTTTTTTTTCAAAAAGTCAGAGAAAAATTCAGGTAAAAAATATAGATCCCCAAAAAATAAGAAGTTATAGAATCATGAATATTTTAGATTTGGTTAAAAAAACAGTAGTGGAAAAATCAAATATATAAAAATGACACAATGCATGATTATGATTTGCAGCTATTGTATAAATATATTAATGCCATTAAACAATAATTTTATTGCCCTACTAGTGTTATTAGAGTAATACTTGACAATGCTTTGTTGAAACTCCAATAAATGCAGCAACAATGCTTACTCTATTGTCACAACATAAAATATATCGTAGGTTTATTGGGAACATAAAATGAAACAACAACATCAATGCTAAATGCAAGAATTAGCAAATAACTATGAACCAAGGTATACGATTATTTTTCAAAGAAAAAAAACCAAAGAATGCCTTCAATTTAGGATTGCAGCTAATTAAAAGAAATGCAAATATCCAAATATATAAAATAGTAGTCCAAGCAAGATTCTATGTTGTATACACCAATGAAATAAATATTTAAAAGTAAAATATGAAATTAATCAAACATCTCTATGCATAAAAAAGCAACAAAATGCTCAAGCAGATTCGAATCTCTCATTGAATTCCTAGCTACCTAATCCTTTAGTATCGTTGAATCTCTCTATTGATTTTTATAAGGACACTTTGGGTTTAAAGAAAAACAATATGTTTCATTGGATTACTCTTCTTCTAATTCAACTTAGTATTTTCAGGTATACAATTTTTTTTATTTACATTTTTTGGTGAACATATTGCATTTATATTTTCGGATACTTTTTTTCTAGGGTAACTCATTAATGAAATTTTTAGTTAAATTGAGATTCTTAATTTACTCCTGATGTTTAAATCAAAATTCAAAAATATTAAGTTATTGTTGAAATATAAATAATAGGGAAGAAGTTTTTTTGAAAACTGGCAGATCATAAACACCCACCCCTGCGATAACACTTTTGGAGAAAATTACAAACCTTAACAAATATAGTAATTATTATATTTGTACTATATGGTATAGTGTAATATATAAATTATTTAATTATATACAATATTATTATATTATATTTATATAATATAATATATTAAAAAATATTATATATAATATGATAATATATTATTATATTTTAATAATATTATATAATATTAATATATTATAACATAATAATATAATATTATATTACTATAATATAATGTAATATACATGTACAAGATAAATGGTCTCTTTGTAGACAATCCCATATTATAAATATTGTAATCAGTTATGTTAGGGTGCTCACACTATAGAACATTTTATAATTGTACTCCCCAAATTTTGGACACTTGTATATCTTTGTTTTGACATTTAATAATTATTTTGTAAGATTACTTTTGATCATTATGAAGGGTGTGACATTATCCACATTGGGTGTAGCATCTACCACATGAACCATTAAATGCCACTAGTGTTTTTATATAGGTGATGTCACACGCCATGTGGATGATGCCACACCCTCTCCTAATGACCAAAAAATACCATTGCTAAACACATGCTCCAACTACAAAACAAAGGTAAATAGTATCCAAAATCTGTCGAGTATAATTTTAAAATGCTGTATAGTGTGACCACCCTAACATAAACCATAATATATATACTAACTTTCCCAATGATGAACAGGTGAAATAACATCACTACAAATTTATCAAACAGGTCCCCAATTTTCAGGCTACTAATTTTCATCTGCTTCTTAGAATCTAAGAACGTAGGCTACTAATTTTCATCTGCTTCTTAGAATCTAAGAACGTTAGCAACAGGGGGAATCTCAGAGAAACTCCAAAAAATGTTGTCAAAATGCACCCTTGATACCCACCGTTGCCTTCATTTCGGTAAGTTATGCGCTTATTTTAATAATATAAGGAATTTTTCTTTTATTGCTATCATTTCATGAGATGGTGCCATTCTATAGATACTGAAAATTAAAAGATACTGTAGCCTTATTTGTTTATAACATCTTTTGCTAAGTTTTAGTATTTCCTCCGAGTTACATGGGTTATTTCTCGAGTTTTTACCATTTCTCCCTTTTTTTTCACATATTTAATATTTAAAATTATGTTTTTCTTCTCACCAATGTATTTTCCGAGTTACATGAGTTATTTCTCGAGTTTTTACCATTTCTCCCGTGCTTTTTCACATATTTCATATTTAAAATTATGTTTTTCTTCTCATCAATGTATTTGCCAGGATATAGTTATGTGAAGATGGTGGATGTACATCAACCAATGTCCTTGAGATCATGCTCTTTATCCTTTCAATCAAATAGCCCAGTTTCAATTAATGTTAATAGTATTGGGTGAATGTGGTCATTAAAGGCCTTATGAGTGCTTGTAAAATGAAATGATATAATGGAACATGAACTTAGTGGAAGTGTTGTCCCTCGTGGATTATATTATGCAAAAGATGTTTTTTGATATCGAACTGTGCTTGACGGTTGGGAAAAACCTGTGTTACCTGGGCATAGAAAATTAACCAACAAGGGTTTTAATAGGTTATCCCTTGATGAGGTCAGAGTATGCCCGAATAAGTAAGCCGAAGGACTGCGTGACCCTTGTGTGTGATGGTGGCCTTCAGAGACGAGGGCCAAAGCCTCATCTATGTACTATCATACATCATGCATAATGATAGGCCATTTTGGAAATGCGAACCACCTTTTAGGGTGAAGCTTATACATGTGCGAGAGATACCCATATACGTCATAGGAGCTGTGGTCGCGTCAGGTCTTGTGACCTTGATACGTCTCTAGGGGAGAACCTGAAATCCATAGACTGGGATTGCGACCCTTTAGCTCATTGGCCAGATTGGGGTGACCTACTAATGAGCCCATGCATTAACTGTGGGTCATGGAAAACACTGGATCGGTTGATAAAGCAGGTGTGGACTGTAATCCATAGTTGAAGGTAAAGTGCCCTAGATTATTTATTTCAAGATAATATGGATCCTTATCACATCTAATGAATTTAATTGTATATATTTTATGATAATATGATTTTAGAATTATTTTTTTAATTTTTTTAGATTTCTAGATATTTTATTTATAAAATTTGGATTCATAAAAAAAGATATTGATTTTTAATATTTTAAATATTCAAATTAATTTTAAAATCATTTATTGATTTTTAAATATTTAAAAGTAGCATTAGGGCTTTGTGCACATGGGCTTACCATGCCCTAAATTGGTGAGAACAACAAAGCCACCACATCGGTAGCCAATTTTTGGGGCTTTTGATTCCCATAGGGTGGCACACCTCACTTTTAGGAGGTTTCCTATCTTTTATGAGATCAGTGGTTAAAGTAGATTTAAGTGAATCTTTTAAAAGGGGCATATGTATTTTTTAATAAAACACAACATTATGATTAATATTATTTTATTTGATTTATATTGATGGGATAATGGTCAAAGGAAAAAGGGGATAAAGGTTCTATTACATTTCATAATGTTGATAGCCTATCTATATAATAGATGGCTCAAATCTCTCATCCCACAAGTCACTCAAGATCAATGGTTCATATTCATTCTCACAAAAAAGAAACAAGTCTAAGGAAAACCCTAAGAAACGCTAATATTGCTTAAAGCCTATTAAAAGAGATTGTTTGTACTCAAAATCTCTACACCTTATCTTTCTATCTCTCTCATAAGAAAATTTTTTATCTCCCTCATGAAAGCCTAAAAGGGATACGCCCCACTCTCTCATCTTTGATTTCTCTCTCTCCCACATTATAAAAAGATGACAAGGGTTTAGGCTATGGGGTTATTCTCTCTTCATCTCTCAGCTATGGATTTATGGATAAGGGTTTTAGGATATAGTAAAAAAAAAAGAATTAGTCTCTTTCAAACTAGGTCCCTAAGGGAATTCATCTAGCGTTTGAGTTTGTGATCAAAGGGGTTCATGTTCTATTGGTGTGACTTGGCCTAAGCTTGCTTTCCCTGTTGAGATTTAAGGTTGATCATTGATCGGTGGCGACTCGGTGTGGAGTGTAACAAGCCCGGTTGAGGTAATCTTTGACACTCCCTTTTAATTTCTTGTTATATTTAATTATATTGGTTTTATATTCAGAAGTATAAGAATTGTATATATTTTCTTTCTTTAAAGAAAATTGATTTAATGCTATCAAGGTTTTTAAGATCTTAGATTTGTTAGTTTAATTTTCTTTGAAGCAAAAGTTATTGTAACAAGCCTAATTGTAAGTGATTTTTGCCAAAAGAAAAAGAAAAGAAAAGGGGTGAAAAAAAGAAAAATAAAAAATATATATTTCCCATCAAGATCACAAAAAATAAAAAATACATATTTCTCAGCAAGATCACATTAGTCTATCTTTCAAATAGGCCATTTCTCACTATTCTAAATAATTAATTAAATCCTAATCCCAAGATGGAAACTATCGCATAATATGATGCTAAGGCATCATCTGTTTTATTATGAAAGGTGTGGTACTTCTTAACTGTAAAGTTCCTCTGAGAGTTTATGTCCTTATTTGAAACACAAGACCACAAACAGGTATGATCTTTCTTCTAACCATTATAGGGCCTTTGGTTATAGCAATCAAGGTTGTCACCATAGGGCACACCCATGAGGTCACAATAGCGCTTATAGAATCCAATTCTATCAGCCACCCTGTCATCGCTTCCATGGCCACATTCCAAGCCACCATTGATGATATTGGTGATGACACCGTACCCAGGGACCCTACCAGCCGAGCGGTCCGCAGCTGAAGGTGTCCATAAACAGGTGATGATGTCATGCGCCGAGGGCTTCGGAGACTGTGGCGTCATCCAAAACCAAAAGGCAGTCTTGAATGAGGTGACAGCGTCAGTGGCCACGGCGTCTGGGTTGTTGATACCATTGAAGCCTATTGCTCTCCCAGCCTGACCATAGTTATAGTTCCTGCACCAAAACGTAGAGACAATACCTCATAAGTAAATGTAAGGTATGCCCGGATTAAAAAGAGAGGCAAATAATCAAATAAATTAGTGATGGTGTAGACAGTGTCTGGTATGAAGTAAACCTACTACAATCACTGTCTCTCCTCAACAAACGACAGTGTGGGTACCACTAGATCTGCCAGCAATTCATCTCCATCATTCATCATGTAAGATGGCGGGTATGTAGGCCTTTGCGAATAACACAATTTTAAGAAGACAGGCCCTACCATTTTTTTACAGTAACTTAATGCAAGTTATTAGTGGGATTGAAAAACATAACATGACAA
>NW_006495273.1:5759178-5773147 GCF_000471905.2 Amborella trichopoda | reverse complement strand
ATATATATATATATATATAAGAAGATACTAAGTAACGCCTATAGGTGAAAATGAACAGTGATTTCTCCTACCCTCATCACCGTCCAAAGTTCATTGTGCAGTCACGATTGTCCGATAGTGTTTCATTTTTTATTTTTTTTCTACAATTCGGAATAATCTGAAATTTGTAACGTTTGTTCATAAAAAATTGCAGAATCTATGAAAAATATCAAAACAATATTTTACATAAAAAACATTGACTAGAATACCCCCAAAAAATCTCGGGGGAGTATTTTGGTCAATTTTGTTTTGGTGAATTTAATTTTTTTTTTTTTTTTATTTTTTTTTTTACATTTTGGTCAATTATATTTTTCTATATGGAAGAAGAGTCTTCCCAACACCTACAGGCAAAATGAACGATGATTTTGCTTACCCTCATCACCGTCCAAAGTTCATCGTACGGTCACGATTGTCCAGTAGTATTTTATTTTTCATTTACTTTTTACAAATCATATTGATTTAAAATTTGGAGGGTATGTACATATCAGTAAGGCACACTTAATAAAATTATAAAAAATTTATTTGCAAAAAATAAAATTGACCAAAATACTCTCGAGATATTTTGGGGATATTCTGGTCAATTTTTTCATGTAAAATATGTTTTTGTAGATTCTCCTATTTTTTATAAAAAGAATCTCCAAATTTCATATCATTCTTATTTTTAGAAAAAAATGAAAAAATAAAACACTACTGGATAATTGTGACCGCGTGATTGTAACCTTAAACAATTCAATGAAGGCGCAGCTCCAAATTTTATCATAACATGTAATTTTGTTGTAAAAAGTATTTCAGATTATCTTAAAAAATATTTTCATATCTAATTACAAAATTTTAAACTCCAAAATTGGTTAAAATCGAGTAGACATATAAATATATGAAAATCTTGAAAATGGACGGTCTAGATAATGTGTTGTAAGATTCACTATTTTTGGGACTCAAAAATATTTTTCTTTTTAGTATTTATACATCTCGATGTTGAGATGATCAATTAGAGGGTTTCTCAACATTAAAATAGCCTTTCCAAAAGACTTTTGAGGTGCATATGTGATTTTACGTTTTTAAGGTTGCAACCTTATATAAACTTTTCCCTTTTATCTTTTTTATAAGGAACATAATTTCAATAGTTTGGGGAACGTTACGAAGGTATAGGAACTTTGAACTTTGAGTCTAGCCATCTACAACCACCCTTTTTAAAATGGGAAATGTTTCTATACTTTCCCTACCGTATAGAAGTCTTATACTTCCCATATCCAGCTGTCCAATTTTGATCAAGTAAGCCATTGATCGTTTCATCTGTATCCGACACCTCAGAGTATTTTATTTTTATTTTTTATACTATAAATATATGAATATGAAATTTGGTAAGTGTTATCATCTCAATAGGGTGTACCTAAAAAATAATAATAAAAAAATATAACAACCAAAATACGCCTAAAAGTTTCACACCTGTTTTGGATATTTTATTTTAGAGCTAATATTTTTTTTGGTGTGAGCTTAAGAGAGAGGTGGACACCTAAATATTAGTGTCAAAATGTTTTATAGAAAACATACTAAAGATTAAATAGTGTAGAGACGCGGCATTGCAATTGGATCCATCTCAACCGTTCATTCAAATCTGACGGTTAGATAAGGGGAAGTATATAACTATTATACATTAGGAGAAGTAAAGAATGCTTGCCCTTTTAACATCTTATGGATAAGACTAATCGTGACCTCCTTATACTAAAAGCATAGCTAGCAACTTGGGGAATAATAAAATATCGACAAACTAAACCATCTGTAATAAATCGGTTTTATTTCAAAAAGTTAGAGAAAAAATAGGGTAAAAATTATAGATCCCCAAAAAAATAAGATAAGTTATAGAATCGTGAATATTTCACATTTGGTTAGAAAACCAGTAGTGAAAAAATTGGATATATAAAGATGATTCAATACAAGATTATGATTTGCAGCTATTGTATAGATATATTAATGCTATTAAACATAATTAGTGTCATTAGAGTAATACTTGACAGTCTTTTATTGAAACTTTCAATAAATCCAGCAACAACGCTTATTCTATTGTCACACATATCGTAGATTTATTGAGAGCATAAAATGAAACAATGTCAATGCTAAACACAAGAACTAGCAAATAACTATGAACCAAGGTATATGATTATTTTTCAAAGAAAAAAGCCAAAAAATGCTCTCAATATAGGATTACAGTTAATTAAAAGAAAATACAAATACCTAAATATATAAAATAGTAGTCCAACCAAAATGCTATATTGTATACACAAATAAAATAAAAATTTAAGAATAAAATATGAAATAAATCAAACATCTCTATGCATAAAAAAAAGCAACTAAGTACTCAAGCATATTTGAATCTTGCAATGAATTCTAAGCTACCTAAATCTTTAGTCTTATTGAACCTCTCTATTGCTCTTTATAAGAACACCTTGGATTTAAAGAAAAATATATATTTTTCATTGGGTTACTCTTCTTCCTGTTCTACCTAGTACAGTTTGTATAGAGCCGAGGCTCTAAACAATCAAAGTAAAGCCCACCTTCAAATAGTATTGAGAAATATGATTTTAATATTGGAAATCTTTGTGATAGCCTTAAAATATATTTTTATCTTTAATTATAAAATTTAAAGCTTCAAAAATTGATGGTCCAAAAATGCATTACAAGACGCACTATTTCCAAACCTTGAAATCTATTTTTTTCTCATGTCCATGCATCTTGACGTCAAGATGATCAATTTGAGGATATTTGGGCACAAAAATAATCTCTTGTAGTAAAAGTTTTGAGGTGGGCTCTAATTTGATTGTTTAGAGCCTCGGCTCTATATAAACTTTTTCCTTTTCAGATATATGATTGTTTTTATTACTTTTTTTTGGGGAATAATATTGTTTTTCTAGGACAACTCATTGATGAAAGTTTTAATGAATTTTTTATTAAATAGAGATTTTTAATTTACTCTCGTCGTTAATATACTTATCTTTAAATTAAAGGTCAATAATATTAAGTTAATAAAAAAATAAAAGTTATAGCGAAGAAGTTTTTTTGAAAATTGGAAGACCATAAGCACCCATGCGCTGCAACTTTTGGAGAAAGTTACAAACCATCAACAAATATATTATATTATGTATATTGTAATAACATTTGTTAGGGTACTCACACTATAGAGCATTTTATAATTGTTCTTACCAAACTTTGGACATTTATATATCTTTGTTTTGTAATACAATAATTGTTTAGTAAGGTTATTTTTGTTTATTAGGAAGGGTGTGACAACATCCGCATGGGATGTGACATCACCTGCATAGACCATTAAATGACATTAGTGTTTTTGCTCCAGGTACAAAACAATGGTATATAATATCCAAAATTTGTCGAGTATAATTGTAAAATGCTTTATTGTCTGAGCGCCTTTCAGGCTACTAATTTTCATTTGCTTCTTAGAATCTAAAAAAGTTAGGAGCGGGGAAAATCCTAGAGAAACTGCAAATAAAGTCATGAAACGAACCCTTGATACCCACTGTTGACTCCATTTCGGTAAGTTATGTGCTTATTTTAGTACTATAAGGAATTTTTGTTTTTATTGCAAGCATTTCATGAGATGGTGCCATTCTATAGATACTAAAAATTAAAGTACATTATAGCCTTATATATTTATAACATCTTTTGCTGAGTTTTAGTATTTTTTTCCGAGTTACATGGGTTATTTCTTAAGTTTTTACCAATTCTCCCCTGTTTTTTCACATATCTAATATTTAAATTTATATTTTCCTTCTCACGACCTCAACCCCATTCTCAAAAAAAAAAAATGGTTAGTCATTTGGAATTTGGGCTCCTACCTTTTGGTGAAAATGGAGTCACAGAGCTCACCACAGAGCTCGGTCATACTACCGCCAAAGCCTCGAGTCATTCTAAAAAAAGAAAATATTGGTAAGTCGATGGGGATTTGGGCCCAAACCCTTTGGTGACAATGGAGTCAAAGCCCTGACCATAGAACTCGGCAATACTATTACCAAAACCTTGAGTCATTCCCATAAGTAAATAAAAATATTGATATGTCAGTGGGATTTGGGCCACCTTCGGTGAGCACAAGATATAAAGTTCATAAACCACCACACCATGTGATGCACAGCAATCATCTCTTCAAAGGAATCATCTCTTTTATTATTTTATATGCCAGTTGGCAAGGTGTGGTACTTCTAACCATAGAATTCGTCAAGGGAGTTTATTTCCTCAGTTGAAACAGGTGGTCATAATTATGTGTTATCCTTTTCCCAAAATTAAAGGGCCTTTGGTTGTAGCAATCAAGGTTGTCACCATAGGGCACACCCATGAGGTCGCAATAGCGCTTGTAGAATCCAATTCTATCAGCAACCCTGTCATCACTTCCATGGCCACATTCCAAGCCACCATTGATGATATTGGTAATGACACCGTACCCAGGGACCCTACCAGCCGAGCGGTCCGCAGCTGAAGGTGTCCATCCACCGGTGATGACATCATGCGCTGAGGGCTTCGGAGACTGCGGCGTCATCCAAAACCAAAAGGCAGTCTTGAAGGAGATGACAGCGTCGGTGGCCACGGCGTCTGGGTTGTTGATACCATCGAAGCCTATTGCTCTCCCAGCCTGACCATAGTTATAGTTCCTGCACCAACAATACCACTCATAAATAAATGTATGCGTATGCCCAGATTGAAATGAAAGGCAAATAACCTAGGAAACTAGTGATTGTGTAGATAGTGTATCTTGCGTACAGTAAACAAACTGCAACCACTGTCTCTACTCAAAAACGACAGTGTAGATACCACTAGACCTGCCACCTATTCATCTCCATCGTTCATCATATACGATGGCTCGTATGCAGGCCTTTTGTAGTTCAACCGGTAAGACAAACCCCTTCCCACTTACTCAAACATATTAGGATTTAGCTTTTTGAAGGTTTTAATGAGATTGAAAATCACAACGTGGAAACTATGTATGAGGGTGCTACCACCACGACTCAACCCTTTTTTCTGAATTATACAACGAAACTCAGGGAAAGTCTAGTTTCCAATGGATGACAGTCATCATAAATAGTAACACTTATTGTCCTATGTTATTTGCTTGGGGAAGCATCTTCTATCAACCAAACCCACAAGAAATATATGCCGAGTCAACATGGGCCTGGTAGGGTATCCGTCTCGCCCGGCTTCATTATCACTTGAAAAATAGGTAAAAAGTGGTATTTTCAGCATTATTTACTTTACTTCCACCAATAATCTGTATATTATCCCCATTTTGATCCATTTGGATACAAATTGATGCCTTTTTATCCTCCAAAACTCATTCTTTTAATAGAAATTATCATTTGGGCCTATTTTTCATGAAAATATGGTAAATTTTTCCTCTCATTTCTCGGCCAAATCATTTCCCATTGAAATCAAAATGTTGGTACAAGAACCTTCTAACATAACCCTATAACAATTTGGTGGATCACAAAGTAAACTAGAAGAAATCGAGATTCCAAATTTCTGGGGTTTTAAATTTGAAATTGAAAATCCTAGATATCTTTTTTTCTTTTTTGGGTGGTTGTGTAGGATTCGAACTTTTAGGACAGTGCGTTCCAACCAAGCGTTTAAACAGGGCCCCTCGTCATCGACGACTGGATGGTAATGGAGAGGTAAATCTACCATCAAAATTACTTTGGCGGATCAGATTGTCACTCAATCACCGTTCAACCCGCCATATATGTCAGAAATGACAAGGGAGTTGCCATGACATCGTATAAGAATATACTTTCTGATTTTAAAAGATTAGTTGCTGACCAAGAAAATACGACATATAAGGATGCCGTTTTTATGCGGACAAGCATGCATATGTAGAATGCAGGCCTCTTAATAAATCTATATCTGAGATGGATTTTAAGGCTTAATTTTTGACGACATGTAATTTCTAATATAGAGATCATAAATATGAAAAAATAAATAAATTTTAAAAGTTATAAATAATAATTCTAGTAAAAAAATATTTGGACCCTTGGTTTTCAGTGTTTTTAGAAAGAGCACCTACTTGTATCCATCTTTAAGATGTATGCTTTACACTTTCTAGACCGTATGTATAGAAATGCAGTCCAGACCGTATGAGACAATTTTCTTTTGTTTGGATAACCTTTCAACAAAGAAAACTTTACATTGATCCATGGGTCAATATCGTACTTATTGATGCAAAAGCACCACGTGAGGTCGATTATTTTTACACCTAGTTTCCAAAATTCTATTTTCAAGATGGATATTTGGACATAGGACATTGTAATCTCTAACATAGAGATCATGAATATGACAAATAAATTAATTTTAAAAATCAAAATAATAACTTTATTAATAAAACATTTGGAGCGATAGTTTCAATTGTTTTTATGTGGACCACTTATTTGCGCCCATCTTTAAAATGGATGTTTTATATCTCATACATAAATGTGGTCTCCATAACTTTAAGATGGATGCTTTATATCTCATGTAGAGTCCCCGCAACATGAAACAATTTTGCATCATAGATTCACCCAATAAACTTTCAAATCATATTATCACTCTCTATTGATGATAGGGAAACTATAAAAAATATATCTTAATTTTAGATTATTGAAAATAAACCCCAAACTTTCTAAAACCTCTCCCATACCTTTTTTTTTTTTCTTTACCTTTTGTGTTTTGTTAACCAAAATCGTCTTCATTGGCATTCTTAGGAAGTGAAGACATCATGGTCCTAAGACTACCATAAAGGCTATTTTCATCTACTTACACAAAAAGGGGCTACGGATGAGGTTACATAAAAAAGGGCTACGGATGAGGTTTTGAAAAGTTTGAGGTCTATTTTTAATAATAAAAAAATAAAGGTATATTCTTTTATAATTTCTGAAATTTATTCATATATCGGATCAACATGAACAAAGTGAAACTTGATTGAGAGCTTATAAGCGGGGTCTATCAAAATGGTTGAATGGGATTTGTGCAGCGGACTCCAAATACTTAAAAGATAAATATCCCGCAATCACATGGGGGAAGGTTACTAGATTAGATGTGTGAAAGGACTGTTTCTTTTAGCTTTTGCAGGAAATCATATTTTTCTATAAATGACAACGATCATGCTTTTGTGAGAGGTGTTAGACTTTATTCGAATTACATTATCTGCATCATGTGGTTGCTATGGAATGAAAGGAACCTCTCGATTTTTTAAGGTAGGGTGGTAAATGGTTCGTATTGTAGTCGTGAGTATCAAATTTATTCATAAAATTGAGAGAGAGATTTACCAGGAGATTTGGATGGGTCCTCGTCCGTAATATTTTTTGCCGCCAGCGCAAGGCCACTGAGCACTAGCTTGACAGTAATCATCTCGTCGCTTCTCATTGACAAAGCAATAGCCCCATGCGTAAGGCCCATCAGGTGCATCTGCCCATCCACCTACACATCCAAAATTACTTGTATTTATGCCAAAACTGAAGAACAAAGAACACAGACGGGGAATGAAATATAGCTTTAGAGACAGAGAGGGAGAAGAGATTTGCATACCGGTGGTCTCCTTTGAAGTCTGAGCAAGAAAAGCAGCGATCTCTTTCTTTTGGGTGGTCGTATCACCGGTAGTTCCGAATGCAGGAAATGACTTGGCGGCAGTGATGAAAGCATTGTAAGTGTAAATGTCTCTTCCTTCGCAAGAATTTTCATTTCTGTGCTTAAACATTTGATCAAACAGAGACTGCGATATAAGAGAAGCAACACCACCACCACCGGGAGGTTTGCACTGGCTCTGGCAACCTTCACCACAGTGCTCATCAGTGCTTCCACAAAAACCCCACCTGCTGCAACAAAGACCTCCTGCACACACCGCTCCTCCCCTCTCTTTGCCACAATTCTGGGCTAAGACACCGAGCCCATGCTCGCCTGCGATTAAGAAAACGAGCAAGAGAGATAGAGAAGCAAGAGAAGAAGCCATTTTTTTGTTCTCTCTTTTCTATTAACTTTGTTCTATGAAGGCAAGCATGGAGATCTTATATAGAGATCAGACCCCTCGGACGCAGTGATTTTACTCGAGAAAAGGGGGCGGCGGCTGTTCGATTATTTTAGCCATGGAGAAGTAAGACGTGTTTAGTTGCTTTTTTATTTGACAATTGTAAACCCCAGATGGGACTGTTTGGCAATATTGTTTAAAGGGGTGCGGTTTGTATAGAGCCGAGGCTCTAGACAATCAAAGCACAGCGTACCTTCAAATAGTATCGAGACACCTTCAAAAGTAAAGCGCACCTTCAAATATTGTGACAGCCTTAAAATATAATTTTATCTTTAATTATAAAATTTAAAACTAAAAAATTGTGTAGATCAAATAGATCTATGAAAATCTTAAAAATTGACATTCAAAAAATGTATTACAAGATACACTATTTTCAAAACTTGAAATCTATTTGTTTTTGGTGTCCATTCATCTTTGCGGAGATAATGAATATAAGGATATTTGGGCAACACAATAACCTCTTCTAATAAAATTTTTGAGTTAGGCTCTAATTTGATTATTTAGAACCCCAACTTTATATAAACTTTTTGTTTTTATAATTCCACATATTTTATACGGGGAATCATGTACCTGATCCAGACGCAGACCTGACATGCTAGGAGTCGTGCACGTGCACAGGGACCCGACCTGCCGGGTAGATTCAGATCCAGACCCAGACCCAGTCAACCTGACCCGATTGCCACACTTAGCTCTCGAGTTTGTCTAACACACAGGTGCAAAGGCGAACAGAACGTCTAGAAAGAAATTTATTAGTCTTTATTAACCACAATCAATCTAGAGTGGCCCGCAATGGGCATGGGAGACGCTGTGAATGTTTGGCAGAAAGGGAGATAAAAAATGAGCAGCCTTCTGGAAAGTGCCACGCGTCAGCCGTTACCGTTTAAGACCTTAGTGCGTTTACGGTCGGTCGCAAAGGAGATTCATACCCTCTGGGCATTGATTTCTGTGGTGGCTGCGGGTCCACCCACCGAATTTGGTCTTGGGCCATTGTGATCAGGCTTATCGGTATCTTTGGATCCAAAAATAAGAAATATTATTTAAATATAGGAAAATTTTATACGGAACTGAGCTCTAAACAATCAAATTAAAGCCTACCTCAAAAACTTCACTAGAAGATGTTTTAATACCACATATCCTCAAATTAAAGCCTACCTCAAAAACTTCACTAGAAGATGTTGTTTTAATACCACATATCCTCAAATTGAACATCCTGATATCAAGACACATGGACATGAGAAAAGAATGGATTTCAAGTTTTGGAAACAATGTATCGTGTAACACATTTTTGGACTGTTAATTTTCAATATTTTCAAGTTTTTATAGATCTGCTTGATCTACGTTATTTTTTAAGCTTTAAATTTATAATTAAATGTGAGAATAAATTTTAAGGCTATCACAAAGATTTTCAATATTGAAACCACATTTCTCGACACTATTCGAAGGTGCACTTTACGTTGATTGTTTAGAGCCTCAACTCTATACAAACCGCACCCTTTAAATATTATATTGTTTAAATATTATAATTAAAAGATATAATTATATTTATTTAAATACTAATACATATTATTAAAATATTATATATAATTTTATTTAAATAATAACACTACTCGATTCGGGTCCATATGGACCAGCACCCGGACTCGAATAGTATTTGATCCAATATTTGGACTCAAACCTGACCCATTGGGTCCAAATTTTAGACCCCATACCCAAACCCGGTCGGGTCCGGATCCATTGGCACCCGTACGTTTATCCATGGAAATGGATCTTAGTTACTTTCTCTTTTTGGGCACTTAAACAAAGACAATCATCTCTCTCCCGAATACTCGTAATTTGATTTAGAAAATTGATAGAGGTATAATTCTGCGGGAAATTTGGAAAGAGAAAATAGAAGAATTTTCGATGGCAATTGTCTATCTTAGAGTTCTCAATACTATTATACATTATGTGTGGTGTTGGTTATCTGTTACGAAGAAGGGTTGGGGCATTTCAGAGGTGGATGTAATGATTAATCTCTATACTTTGTTATCTTTGAGTGTTCCTAGGAGTATACCTAGAAGTATTTGGATTCCAATATTCAAGAGGGTATCAAACTCAACTTTAATGATAGCTCTTTAGGTAATTTAGGTGTGGTTGGAATTGGTGGGGTCCTTCGGAGTTGGAATGGGGATATTCTTTTTACTTATGCTAGACCCATAGGAATCGCTACTGCCAATCTTTTTGAGATTCTTGCTCTTTTACAATGACTGAAGGTTTTTATCAGTAGGAGTTTGGGTAATTGTTGTGTAACTAAAGGTCATTCGATGACTGTCATTAGATGTTGCAATAAAGAGCAAAGAGTTCTTTATGGCTTTAGATCCATGACATGGTAGAATTTATGACCATATCGTTTGTCCATGTGCATAGGGAAGCAAACGCTTTGGTTGACTCACTGGTCGAGGGTGCGGCTTTGCTAATCCCTTCTATAGTTTCTTACGATGTAATCTGTTTTATGTAATTTTCTCATCAATAAAATAGGTAACATTCATAAGAAGAAAAAGTTCACCTCTCTCTCTTTTGTAATTCGCTTATCAATAAAATAAATAACATTCATGAGAAAAAAAGTTCACCTCTCACCCCCGTGGTGACTAAAAGTATCAATTCACAACAAAAACCTATTCATATGGATGTGACGATATTGTTTTGGATGATTCCCTTCGATGCCATGAAATTGATATGGGATCATGTCCTATGAGACAATTCTGTCTTTGTTATAAGGAGGTCACCATTTCTCAGGTTAGTATGGATAGTTTGGGCAATGTTACCAAGATCAAGAAAGTTTGAATTTTGAATCTAGCCAATGATATTCTACAATCACCCTTTTTGAAATATGATGGATAAGATCAATTGTGACCTCCTTATACCAAAACTGAATGGTCACTTTGGATATTTTTTTCAAATTATTTTAGGCCTCTTAATAAGAGATAATGAGTCTGAAGAGTAAGTTATGTAGGATAGATGTGCAACCAGCTTTGCTCTATATGTTAAAATGTTGGGCAGTCAAAAAATAATGTAGCTATAGATTGAGTATTGTTGAGATGCATGAGTGGCAAGACAAAAAGTGATCAAATTTGAAATGAATATATTCGAAAAAATTTAGATGTGACACCAATAGACGATACGATAAAAGAGATTAGACTTTAGATGGCTGGCTATATGTGGCACAAACCCAATGCAACACCTGTTAAGAGGTGCGAGTTAGTTCAAGTGGAATGCTCCAAAGGAGCAAGGGGTAGATCCCAAAAGACATAGATAGAAATAATAATAAAAGATATGGGGATTTATGACCCTACTGAGGGTATGACCTTTATAGAGGAAGATAGCAGACCAAGATTTGTATAGCCGACCTCAATTAATTAAAAAAAAATTGACGATAATGATGATGAATAATGAGAGATACGGTTACATCTTACTCTGTCCTATACACTAACAAAATCATTTGTTTGAAAGAGTAATAGAACCATCTTAGAGATGGCTAGTTTTATGATGACTTGTGTTAATGTAACTAAAACATTATGGGAAAAACATTGAGGACAAACATGTATATCCTCAAAAGGCTTTTAATCAAAGCTATAGACTCTACATCTTACAAATTATGAATTGGTAAGAGATATTATTTAAGCAACTTAAAGAAGAGGGGGCCAATCGCTCACTTTCTAATCTCATATCAACTTTGATATAGTCCAGAACATAAATCTTTAGGTTATAATTATATAGGACGCCCCAAAAGTTAAAAGATTTTCAAGTTTTACGATATGAATAAGTCGCACTGAAATTAGAGATAACGAGTTTCTCAAAGACCATAAGTGAGATAAGTCACCTTTGGAGGATGATAATGATCTACTTAAGGATTTGGGCGATTTAGATCACCACCCATATTGGATAGTAATCATAACCAACATGATGGTATTGAAACAACATCACATCTCCTGCTAAGTGGTAAAAAAAAATCTAGGTCTTGCCCATAAAATCTTAGTGACGTTTATGTCCATTGAGAAACAAATAACTATATTGACCTTGACGAAATTGATGATTTCTATGACTTCAATAGCATACTAAACTGGCAAGCTTTTCAAAATTTGCTCAATGCCATAAAAGAGATTGATTCAATTTAGAGGAATCAAATTTCCAATCCATGTGATTTACCTATAACTAGGAAGGTTATTGGTTGCAAAAGGTTATTTATAAATAATCTAAGAGTTATTTACGGACCTTAAGTAAGTTAGGAAAAGACGAGTTGCTCTTTTTATACCCGAAAATTACAATCAACGTCGGTCAACGTGATTTTTTTTTTTTTTAAATAAAATTAACCCCTCTGTCCGAAGATGATATCTTCGGGCCATTTTTTTCTACTTTCAAAATAAGTTTCGGTCTGAGGATGGCATTCTTGGACCGCTTTTTATTTTTCAAAACTTAAGTTTCGGTCTGAGGATTTAACCTCAGACCGAAACTTAAGCTTTAAAAAAAAAATGGTCCAAAAATGCCATTCTAGGACCGCAACTTTATGTTTTGAAAAAAAAAAGAGGTCAGAGGATGGGATACCACTTTTCTTTTTTTAAAACTTAAAAGCGGTCCAGGGATGACATCCCCGGGCCACTTTTTTTTTCCAAAACTTAAAGTTGCCGTTCAATGATGGCATTCTCGGACCAAAACTTAAGCTTTTAAAAAGAAAAGAATCCCCTAAACCGCTTTTTAATTAAAAACTTAAAGTTGCGGTCCGAGAATGGCATTCTCGGACTGAAACTTAAAGTGGTCCGAAAATGCCATCCTCATACCGTAACTTAAGTTTTGATCCAAAAAAAGCGATATCCTCGAACCGAGGGATAATTCTATCAAAAAAATCGCGGTGATCAATCCTGATTGTAATTTTTAAGTATAAAAAGAGCAAGTCATATTTTTGTAACTTATTTAAGGTCCGTATATAATTAACTCATAATCTAATTTCAAACGGTTTAATTGATAACTTAAAGGGTAGTTTAGTGGTACAGGGATTTAATCAAAGAGAGAGAGTTGACTTTGTTAGTACACGTTCCCTGTTTCCGATTTCATATCCATTATAATTACCTTGGCATTTGTTTATTAAGACTAGTAACTTTATTAGATAGATATAAATGTTACATTTTGGAATTGGGAGTCAAAAGCAACCATTAAAATGAAATAACATGAAGGCTTAATAATTGAGAGCCAAGGACGTAGGTTACATATAAGTTGAAGAAATCATTATATGACCTAAACCAATCTTTTACAAATTTGTTTTACCTTTGATAATCATATGTGTAAAAAAAGGATATGATCAATATGCCATGAAGATTTGGGGTAAATTAAAATCAAAAACCAAGATTTGGGGTAAATTTACAGTACTTCTATTGTTTGTAGGAGATATGCTATTGGTTAGAAATGATGAGTTTGTAGACTATGAGACCATTTATCTTTATTACAGGAAGGTCACAAAAATTTCTAGCCATCCCACTTCAAATTAGTGAGCTTGAGGTTTTCACACAAAGTTCTAGAAATTTTTTTTAAATTATAAAGCTAGTCAATAATACTCTCACAACCGCTTGATTTGAAATCCAATAGACAAGAATGATTATGGCTTCTTTTTACCATTAGTAAATGATCTCTTTTTATATTTTTTCGGAAATGATAGATAAAATTAAATCAAGGAAAATTTTCTCAGTTTGAGACAAAATACCTAGGAGAGGCATCATAAACCTCTAGGAAAAAAAATTAATAGAGATAGAAAGCCTAAAATGCTTTATTCTGAGTTAAAAACTATATCTTGACCAGTTTTCCCTCGATTTCCATCCTCGTCCAACACATCGGAGATCGGGGAGATGGATT
>NW_006495273.1:5743688-5756687 GCF_000471905.2 Amborella trichopoda | reverse complement strand
GTGCGATGGCGGAGGAGATGAGAAAGGAGATTATGAGTAGGGATGAAGCTTGTTTGATGAGGAGGCTTGCCATTTTTAGGGGTTGACGGAGAATTGTTTAGAGGGCAGGAGGAGGAGGAGAGATCATGGGAAGAGAAGGTCATGAGGTAGTGTTTATAAAGATGGTGGTGGCGGTTGTGCATGTGGAATGTGAGGGGTCAAGAGAGTGGAGGCCTTTGTTTGAACGTTATTTGTTAGTGGGGAAAGCAAGGAGGTGGGCGGAGTGAGGGTGTGTTTATTTGAGGGAGTTACATGAAGGGAAGACGGCAGTGCTAGTAGAGAGAGAGAGAGAGGAGAGAGAAGGTGTTTTTTTTTATGGAAATGGATGCGACGCAACAAAAATAGAGAGATTTGCAATAACATAGCATGAGCCACCCAGCACGTTTGCTTCTTATGAGCGACACTTCTTATCCTAAATTATTTCACCATGAGTGATTTACGTACAGACACCAAAATTTTAAAATTTTATGTAAAACACAAAATGCTATGTTTTATAGGCAGAGAAGGCAGGTCAACCTAACGCTTTTTTTTGTCAAAATTGCCACTAGGTCAATTTGAATTTTAATTATTTTTTGGTTTTTTTTGTTAGTAAAATTCGGATTATACGATAGTTAATTTTGAAAGAAAGAAAGCGTGTTGATCGATATTCTTTATAATTTCTAGATATAAGTGGAGCATTTCATATTTTACCTAAAATTTTAAGGTCCGTACGTAAATCACTCTTATTTCGTATGGTTCTCATAGCTCCCTTCCTATGAAGTTTTATTAGGGGTGGCAATGGACCCGATGGGTATACCCAACCTCGAGTCCAGGTATGGATTCAAATTTTGGACCCGAAAACTATTCGGGTCCAGTCGACCCGACACGTAACCGTAGTCCTAGGGTATATGATGGTTAAAAAAAAGCCAAAAAAAAAAAAAGCTAATAGTCATAGGGTGGCAATGGATCCGACCAAACCCAGGACCCGACAGGTAGACCCTGGACCCGACTGGCCCAAGTTCGGCTAGACCTAGACCCGACCGTTGCCACCCCTACCTTTTATAAAAGGGAAGACTCACTTTACTTATAGGATGGGGTTTCTATGAGTCGGACTACTCATATATACATATGCGGCCCCTGACTAAAATTTATTTTAGATGATTTGTTTTTCTAATATATATTTTTTTAGATTCATCATCTAGGCCAAGATAATCATAAATATGAAAACAAAAATAAAATTTTAAAATTAAGAATTTGACTTTTTTAGTATTTTTTTATGCGACATCCATAGCTTATTTATGGACAATACACTGTAGATAACTGCAATAAGTTAGGGGGCTTGCGCCTGCTGACTCATGGAACAAAATTTTCATTACTTATATTGGTGGACACCTCCCTTGGAAGTTCTATAGTAATAGGAGACACACTTTACTTATACGATGGTAGACAACAAAAAGGCCAAGGCGTAGGGTATAACATAAGAGCTGCTCTTTTTATGGAAATAAATAAGTGAATACGATGAATGTCACAACTAGGCATACATATGGTAAATGGCAGGTATGATCTTATTAGGCTATAAGGAGACTTTTGTTTGACAAAGGTTACTAAAAAAAGGGAACCATTTTTTTTACTAATCAGCAAAGCAAATATATCAACCAAAATAAGCTTAAAATAAAAAAGAAGACGAAAAAAAGGGAACCAACACTGGTAACACGGATCATATATGCTCTGAACACCAATAAAGAATCATATAAGCTCTGAACGCCAATAAAGAATCATATAAGCTCTGAACACCAATAAAGAATCAAATGAAGAAAGCCCCCAACTTAGCCAAAAATCAGCCTCTTCATTAGTCACTCGACATGGTCAGAGGACACATCCAATCTTCTTGACATGGTCAGAGGACGCATCCAATCTTCCACAAACATCATGATCTCAAATGATCAAGTTCTCAAATTCCACAAAATTCTCTATTCCTTCTTATGATGTTATTAAGAGTCACCTTCCACATCGACGACATTACCAATACTGTCTTCCACCAAATTCCTCAACGCTTACCAATACAGCCTTAGCCTCTGCCACACTAGCAGTAGCAACGTTCTCAAGGTTTATTGGCTATTAACTATTTCCTTAGATTTCCCTTTAGGTGTCCAAATCACAAATTTTTCTTTTTTTTAATAACCCCATAATATAAATAGAACTTAAGATACTCTTTTAACCTATTTATGTTCCGTCTAGTGGTAATTTCAGTTACTATAATGAAATTTCCAGAGATCAATCAAAGCAAAGCAGTGCATTAATTTTTTGTGTCAACTTTTTTGAATCATCTAAAAGCTCATGAAAACTAATAGTATGTGCTCTTGAAAAATGTAAAAGTTAACGACACCTTGCTTTCTTTTTTCTTCTTCTTTTGGAGAAAAGGTTGACATTGGATCAAGGAAAGAAATGGAGCAGTAGAGACATCTGAGAATCTACTACATTCCGTTTTTTTGGTAGTAACAAATAGTGAGACTCGAGACAATCCAACATGTGAGACACACATCCCTAGCAAAAGAGACCCTGCCCCTCAAAATCCATGCAAAACCAGTCAGCGTTATCAATACATTCAGGAGCTTTTAAGGGACACCATACCCAAGCATCAGTTCATAAGACAGCATTTAACACAGTACCTGTCAAGAATGCACATTAAACAGAGATAGAATGTTCAGCACTGACCATAGTGTAATATTATAGGAAAATATAATCCACAATTATTGATGCTACTTCTGCTTTTTGCAAGGTCCGTTATGCATGAATAGATATAAATTTGGAGTGTGTGCTACACAAGATTACAGCATATATGACCCTCCAAATTAAAACAGAATATTGATTTTTCTAGAGGATAATAGACCAAGGTAGTCCAGCAATTATGAAAAATCGAAGCACTTCATAAACTATAACACAATAGCCCCAGCTTGATACAAACAGGAAGTCTGGGAGGGGGACAATAGGAATCAAGCAAAGAATAATTTGGAGGCTCAGGAAAAGATCAACGTCGGAAGAGGAACAGGAGATATTTTCAATTTGGTATGATAACTAAAAGGTTTACAGAAGGTAAGCCAGGATAATGAAAACTAGCTCATTTTAGTCTCAAATGAATAAACTAGGAGTTGAAAGACCTCTACCCATCTGTTAAAAGGAAATAAAAGCAAACAATGTATTCCATTAACAAGACAAAGATGATCATCACCTATACATGAAATAGGTAGTTCAAAATAAATAATAAATACATCCATCCAACCGTGTCCCCTGCAAGATACCCATATACATAGTTTGGGCTATGAGCAAACCACTACCACTTGTTCGAGGTAACAATGGCATGAGTCTTATACTTGTCATTGAATGCATGAAAGAATGCCTTTGAATATCTATAACTTTTTGCATGCATAAAACTTTGAAGGCTCAATGGTTTCACATAATTTTAGGTCATTATTTTTGAGACACACGACTTAATAAAGGTATATTTTCTACTTAAATAATATTGGATCATTGTTATCTTATCGTTTGCAAATACATATTATGCATATACCAAGTTTGAGACCAGAAAATATATCTGGCCAAAAAAATGGGGCTCATATCCAAAACATGTTTCCCCAAACAGCCCAAACCTTGAATATGCCTATGCAAGATTAAAAAAAAAAAATGTTGTAGTTTTCCTATCATGTTTTGCTAATTCTCGATTAGTCTTGAGGCATGCGTATCCTCTGTCTAACCTGTCTTCATCTCTCTCAAAGCCCATTTGCAGGCCATCGTCTCTTTCCCCCATCTCCTCCATTTCTCTGTGCGTCTGCACCGAGCCTTCACCCGTCACTTCTTCCTCTTTCACCATTATATTTCCTCCTATTTCTGCTCCTTTTGTCCGCCATTTTTTGCATAGAGAGCATTTAGATAGTGCCTCCACGTACAGGAAATCAAGATTGAGCAACCAGTGTAGAGAAACCAGATGTTTTCACATCAGGTAGGATTAATGGCCAATACATTATAGAGGGCCTTTTTATAGTTTCGTATTCATTATTGGAGGAGTTGGGCACAACGGGGCTCAAAGAATTTGGTTTTCTTTTGCATAAACTGGTATTGGGTCCATGGTGATTTTCAACGTTATGAGTATGCTCTTTATTTGCATCAAAAACCCTGATTATCTCAGGTAGATAAGAGAAATCATCATGCTCCAGGCTTTAGGGTTAGGGTTTGCCCAAGAAAATGTGCTCGATTGGGAATCTGACTGTTATATGTGTATTTCCTATTTGTTATTAGGGTTTGTTGACGTTTTCTGTGGTCCTTGAGGCAAGGTTTGGTGATTAAGGAAAACTTACTTTACCTTTGATTTGTTCTTTTGCCCCTGATAGTTTTTTATCATATGCAGTAAAGGGTAACAGCAATCCTTTGGGCTTAATTGAAGTGATTTAGGGAAAGGATGACTAATCCACAGAACAACTGTGGGTTGTTGGGTTCTTCCTGCTTCATTCTCTTACCAAACTTTTCTCTCTATTTTGTATGATCCCTTTTACTGGGTTCTGTGATCTCTATATTTTGAATTTTTTTTGGTTGAGAAATTGGGATAAAGAGATGCTTAGAGAGGATGCACAAAAGAGACCTTCTCCTATGGACTTCACTTCTTAATGGGGAATTGAAAATGGAGCGTGATTACACAAGGCTATGAGCTTCTATTCAGGATGTGAGAGAAAGCGTTCACCCCAACATAGAAAATCTGCCATTTTCTGTGACAAATAACAAATTTTAGGTCTTGCCACTTAAAATAACAACATAACAAATTTTCTATGACGAATAACAAATTCTGTGATTTGTTCGTGCATACAATTAATTAACTGAGAAATAACAAAGTTCTGTCACTTCACTTCTTAACAGGCTCCTGAAATTTGGGCTTGATTATATGAGGCTATAAGCTTCTAGTCTCCGATTTAGTAAGAGAAAGTACTCAACCAAACTAAAAAGTTGCCCTCAAAAGTGGATATGGGAATGCATCTGGATATGGGAATGCATCTGGAAAGTTGCCCTAAAAAGTTTGTTAAGTGTTCCATGGAAAATAATATCTGCATTAAAGGTTATCTTTACATTGTCTAATATGATCTGTCAATCTGATTAATATCTTGATTTTTCACAACATCATTTGGTATTTACTTTAATTTCTGTTGGATTGTGCTTCCATCCAATCACCATTAAGTTGAGGTTTTTTAATACGTAACTTCTGATTAAAATAAAAGAAAAAAATTTTCAAGCTTTGCATATAGTCTTGTTAAGAGAACCGCTCTTTACCCCCCATTAATTCAAGCTTTTGACTTACTGTAACATATAACTGAATATGAACTTCTCATTTTTTTGAACTTCCCATTCATGTTTAAACATTAAAATTAGACAACTAGAAACTACCAAATGTTGATCAATTCTTAGAATGCAGGTGTGCTCTTTTCTTTCTTTTTTTTTCTATTTTTGGATTCAAAATTTTGTTAAAAATGATGTGCAGGATAATTTGAGCACTGATGAATGTCAAGCATTAAAAGAGAACTTTTAAGGCTCCACGCATTTTAAATTACAATGTTTTACTCTTCAAACATATCCGATAAAAAAGGGAAGCATTAAGAAACTCATTTTATTTTCATCCAAAAAATATTAATTAAATTATAATTGCCCTTCCTACTAGGGAGCAATTTCTAGAATATGAATAAACACCCAAGTTTTACAAATAGATGACTCAAACAGGGGATATGCATATCGTAGGTTCCATATAGAAGCTATTCCAATAGCATTGTCCCATTAACCAGGATTTGCATACCCAAGATATGAATAAAAAACAGAGTTGCATACAAAGAAAGCCAAACAAGCACTTTTAAAAAACCATGTTCAACACTAAAACGGATATCAGAATCCTGGTAAGTAGAAACAATCCTGGTAAGTAGAACTATAGAATCTTTGGATTTTCTATGCATAATATACAAATCCAATCGACCTCATGTATGGATTTGCATATGAAGTTACATTAAATAGAATGGCAGTATGAAGTTACATTACATAGAATGGCAGTCTGGTTTTCCCAGCCACTGCCAAGGTCGGACAGTCCCACCATACTCCACCAGCTAATGCAGCTACTTCGTCCTCAACAACCTCCAATCAACCAAACGTCATCACCTAATGCATCTACTCCCCTTCAACGACCCCCAATTAAGGAGCCCTTCTCCGTCTCAGGCTCAGCAATTGAAAGTATTTACAGAAAAAATTATCTTGTAAAGTGATAAGGGATTCCATCACCAGTTGCTTCTCCCCCATTGACACAATGTGCAAGGCAAAGGCAAAAGAGCTCTTCATTTCTTCAAATCTGGTATACCAACAGATTGATGTAGGCAGCTACCTGTTTTCATTCCCCTCACATGATCAGGAACAGTCTGCAACCCAAAAATCTAATATGTGTTTCAAAGGGGCTATTCTTAGGCTCATGCCTTGAAAACCATCAATCAGATCTGTAAGCAGACATAGGTCCTCAGTCCCGACTAATGGAATTTTCCTTCATTCCAGGCACTTCGAGACATCCAGACAGATCGGATAACTCTGTGGGGCTTTAAGCTAGGGAATAAAACTAAACTTGTATAGTAGAGTAGTTTACATTCAGGGAATTTTCAGGTTAGAAAAGGATCATTGCTTAAGGAGATCAGCTAGCTTAATCTCATTGAGGAATTCAGAGAAAGTAAGCATTCCGAGAGGACCAGGTGAATTAAGGCTAGATCGGACTATTGGACAACTTCTAAACAAGAAGAGAATCACAGGTACCAGAGGTCTAGGATCCAATGGTGGAAAGAGGCGGATTAGAATACAGCCTTCTTCCATCGCATATCCAAAAGTCACAGCGAACCCATCACAATACTTCAGAAAAATGGGTTCGAAAATCTATGGGTTCGAAAATCTATGATGGCCCTCAAGAAGTCAATAGATCACAATCATCATGTACTTAAAGAAAACTTTTCTCTGCCCATGCCCAGACTAGACCCAGCTTCAACAATCTCACCCTCCCCTCCCTTCTACTGATAAGCGAGCAGGGTTAGAAATACCTCCTTAGGTTGACAAGATCTATGCAACGGTTGCAAACTCAGTCAAGAGAAAGGGCCCAGACTGAATGGCTTCCCAGTCACATTCTTCAATAGTTTCTGGGTATTTTAGCCCAAGATATATTAGCCTTAGCCAAATTCTATCATAGATACAAAGGTAATATGAGCCTAAACTACACTTTCGCAGCCGTATTCTCTGAGATTGAGGGGCAGATGACCTCAAAGACTTCAGACCAATTAGCCCCTCAATAGTCTATACAAAATCTTGGTGAAAGTGTCAGCCTCATGCTTGAAACATGTGTTAAACTTCGTGGGCTACCACTCACAAGAAGGGCCCTTCACCAAAGATAGACAAATGTTCAATGGGGCACCTATAACGCATAAAGGCATTCATGCTCGGCATCGATCTAATACTGGGGTCTAGCGCTTAATCTAGACCAAGAGAACACCTACCACCCAATTGACAGGAATATCGTGCGTGGGCTACAGGGAAAGATGGAGATATTCTGGATCAAGGGGTCTGTCACCTGCCCTGTTTCTTGGTCATTTTAAGCAGTAGCCAAAGAGGGCACTTCCCAGAAGGCCCTCTGACAGTGAGACCCCAATTCACCTTTCCTGTTCGCAATAATGGAAGAAGTATTCAATAGATCTATATGGAACATCTGTGACTACAATATGCAAGAAGGTTCCAAGTCCTCCAGACAAGGACCAGATGACACCATGGTTTTTCATAAAGCCACCATGGTTTTTCATAAAGCCACCCCCAACAAGTGGACAACCTTTGATTGTTCCTAAGGCGATCTGAACTCTTTACGGGTTTCAATATGAACATGTTAGATCAAAACATTAGCTACAGGACAAGGCTAAGCTATAGACTCCCTGCCAAGTTTTCCCAATGTCCATGGTCAGGATGCCCATGTTGGTCGTCCATCGCCTAGAAAGACTAATGTGGTACTTCTTGTCAAGTGGGCTGATGGTTCTAATAAATTCCCCTTCATAAGTGGAAAACTGTTTGTTTCTCCAAAGACTAATGGGGGACGGTATTAGGAAAGTCCGACAATGAAACTCCTTCATGTTAGGAAAATGGTGATGGCACTATGCAAACCAGGGGGAAGATCTTGGTAGCAGGTTGTTCGGCACAAATAAGGGCTATACAAAACTGCAGGAGACATCTGTCGTAGCAGGTCATTCAGCATAAATATGGGCTAGACTCATTGGGGTGGGTTCCCTCGAAGAACCTTGAATGTCAGGCCTCAGGGGACTGAAAGGCTATTCCTCAGAGCATTAAAGCTTCACCAGAAACATGCAGTTTAGACTCAGAAATGGACAAACTATAAGGTTGTGTAAAGATCTCAGGCTGGGGGATTACCAAACCTCTTCTTTTTGGCTAGCAACTAGGAGGCTACAGTAGCTCAGCCCCTCAAAATTTCAGGGAGCCAGATTATTTGGCCTCCCATCTTTAGGCAGATCCTCCCGAATTAAGAACCTCTCATTTGGCCTCGTTGCTATCCTTACCTCACTGCTATCCTTGCTCTCCGACCATATTTTATGAGTTTTAGTACAAATTAGATGATTTGGGGCCCAAATAGCTATGGCTCATTTGCTATTTCCCCTTTTTACCTATGACTCACCTGCAGCCTCTCCCATTGCCCAAGGTCAACAAAGCCTGGTTCAGGCCTACACTGCTGAAAATCCAAGCATTCACTTGGTTATCACTATACAAATAGGTCCTCAACAAGGAACCAGATAAAAAGGTGTATACAGTTCCCCAATCATTGCCCCATTTGCAGAGAAATTGAGGAGTAGATTGACAACCTCTTTGTTCAACGCCGAATAGCCGACCGTACAAAGTGCCCTCTCTTGCAGCTCTTCGAATGGTCATGGGTCAGAACCCGGTCCTTACAGCAGATGTCTGCAGTGCATTACATACAGGCCCTCTCATCCATTGGTCTTTTCCTTTAGAAGGCCTCCATGCTTGCCACTCAATGGTATATTTGGTTAGTTGTGATAGAACTTTCAAAGGTAAATCCTCCATGACTTTAAGAGTCAAGGATACTATCAGGATTAAGACTTCTGTTATATTCTGGGCCCAAAGTAGGAAAGAATTCAATGCTTGGTCTCCAGCTGACTTCACCGCCAATTAGAAGGCTATTATCAAGTTGAGACCGTTGCAGGCATCTAGAGCCTGCTCGTAGAATTCTCACCAAGCAGAGTTATTAAATAAATTTTGATGGCTCTTCCCATGGGCAACCCTGTGCCTGCTGGTACTAGGAGTTTATTCAGGACAGCTCGTCTCAATCTCTTCTTTCATTCTCTAGGCTGATAGGGGAAGCTTGCTCTACAACAGCTGAACCAATGGCCCTCTTGCATGGGTTGAGGCCCCATGACAGTAGTTGGGTTCCCTGCCTTATCGTGGAAGGGGAGTCGAAAAATATAATAAGCTGGGTCCAAAGCAGTAACCTGCCCATGAAGGCTTGACCCCATTTTTGATCAAATTTTCAATATTACGAGGCCCCTCCAATTGGTTTCTTAGGCACATCAGGAGAAGCAAACCATGTTTTAAATAGTCAGGCTAGGAAAGCTATGCACACACAAATTGATGTTAACAAGCAAATCTAACAAGAGCCCCTACCTACCCTCTATCTCTGTTACTCCTTCCCCCATTCTCATTGGCCCTAATCCCTTGCTCTACCGTCATAAGCTGGTAGCTTACACTCTCCTCACCCTGATTCTAATTTCCCCTGCTCTCTCCCTCTATTCCCACTTTCTTGGCAGATACAAGTCATGTAAACAGGCTCTGTGACAATGAGCCACAACTATTGTAAGAATCGTCATGCATTCCACTTTATTTATACAATACAGCCAATTATGATAAAAACTCATGTGACTAAAAAAAATACTAAATTCACTTATGGCAGAAAAAAGTTAACATAATTTTGAAATACGCACAAATGTATAATCTCCATTTTCTAGAATCAATTGCATTCCTTTTTTTTAAGTCTTTCAAGATCTGAGAAGAGATCCAACAAGTCAATTTGGAATTTGGCTAGTTGACACTGCTTGGGGCCTGGGCGAGCCCCAGGCCATGTGTGATTCAAAAGCATATTGGATTTTACCAGAATAAGAAAGAGCTTCCAATGAAAGGGGGGCAACTTTATGGACTGCATCATCAGATAGGATAAAATTTTTGAAGCATTGACACAATTCCAGTTTCAGTAAACCATGACAAAACTAAAACATAAATGTTATGATGATGACAGATTGAACACATAATTGAAACCAAGGAAAAGTACAATGACAGATAATTTCAACAGTATTGAGTCTATGAAAAAAATTCCCTGGCACAAGTATAGGTATAATGGATCAAAATTGCTTGAATGCTAAAAAAGGTTCACTCGAATTCCATGACATCCATTAACAACAAAATAATAAGAGACCATTGGAAAATAAATTAGAAGAGTCAACTAAACCCCTGATGAAAATTTGAGCATAACCGGTTAGGTGAACATGAAAGCACACACAACAAACAATTTCACAAATTCCATGGTTCAATTCCGTTTACATAGCAACCTATAGTATGACACACCTCCAAGCAAAACATACAACAAAACCAGTTCATTTTCGAAGATGCAAAATTTGTTCACATCCCCATGTTCATTAGTAATTGCACAATTTTTCAAATAATATCAATTCCAGCAGATAGCCCAACAAAATTAATTCCAAAAATTAAAGACAAAGAAAAAAAGAAAAAGTAAATGTACCATTTAGAGTTAGACATTGCTTTGCTTGTATATCTTTGTATCAATAATTTGTTTGCCACACATTGCACATACACCTGAAGAAAACAAAAAATATCTGAAATTCAAACCAATCCACTAAATGAAATTACACAATGGGGGATAGAAACAGTAACCAGTACTAATGTTTAATATGGAAAACAAAATAAGCAAACCAAAAACTTAAGAAAAGGCATGAGAAATTATGACGACCTCACCTTTTTTATACGCACAGGTTTGACAATAGCGGCCATCTTGGTGTAACTGTTGCTTGCAAATAATACACTTGGTGGTCCCATAAGGCGTCCACCTGAGAAGCAATCCATTCAATTAAACGAAAACCCTAAACCCAAAGAACCAGAGAAAGCCTAACAACTTTACAAAAAGAAAAACCAAACTATAACCCTAACCTGTTCTTTTTGGAAAGAAGCTTGTTCTCGTTAACCTTTCGGCCCCCTCCTTCAGTAGTATTGCTGGCACCTTCCTTCCATTTATCGGGGACAATTACCTTAGAGAGTTTCTTCTCGCCTGTCATATACCAAAACAAATTCAGTATCACGCTTCAGAATAAACTTTTCCGAGAAAAATTAAAGAAATTAAAAAGATTTTCCATTGAAGTAACCTATAGGGACGAAGCTTACATTTCTCGCACACCATTGCTCCTTCAATCGAGCCCCAACCTGAACGATTTGTAGCGGTTGTGCTATGTATCGCTTGGGAAAATAAGATCGGAAAACAACATTAAGGGCATGAAACCGCTTAAAATTTCGCTGAACTATCCCTTACCTTGAGGGTATATTTTTAGCTTTTTCCGAAACCTTTTTAAAAATAAAATTTCAAAGTACTTACTTTATCCTAGTATAGAAGAGCAAAAAGAGGCATTTCAATAATTCAAAAAAATAAAGCTTTATCCAAATAACAAAACGAAAATGTTTATATAAGGTCGCAACCTTAAAATGTAGAATTACATATGCGTCAAAAAAATTTATCGAAAAAGGCTGCTTTAATGTTGAAAAACCTTTTAATTGATCATCACAGCATTGAGATTAATGAATATGAAAAAACAAAAATTTTAAGTTCAAGAAATAGTCCATCTTGCAACATATTATCTAGACTGTCCATTTTCAAGATTTTCAAATGTTTATAGATCTACTCGTTTTAACTATTTTTGAAGTTTAAAATTTTATAATTAAACATGAAAATAGATTTTAAGACAATCCTAAGAATTTTTTACACCAAAAATAATGCTATGGTAAATTTTGTAGGTGCGCTTTAATTAGATTGTTTAAAGTTGCAACCTTACATAAACTACACCCTAACTAAAATACCTTTTATTGTTTTACATTACAAATAATACATTATTCTATATTAGTAATATGGAATAATTAAGGGTATTTTTTATCATTTTATAGATGCAAAATTTTAAATACAAAATAACAAAAATACCCCTAGTTCGTCTGTGCAACTAATAGTGAACAAAGTGTAGTAACCAAACAATTAAGGGTATTTTTATCATTTGGGTGAAATCTCTTTAAGTGATATTATATAAAGGATAAAGATTATATAGGGTGAGGCTCTAAACCATTAATTTAAAGCCCACATCAAAACTTTCATTAGAAGATATTGTTTTGATGCTCAAATATCCTCAAATTGATCATCTCAACATCAATATGCATGGACATTAAAAAAAAATGGATTTAAAGTTTCGGAAATAGTGTATCTTGTAACGCGTTTTTGGACCGTCAATTTTCAAGATTTTCAAGTTTTCATAGATCGCTCAATTTACACCATTTTTTAAATTTTAAATTTTATAATTAAAAATAAAAATATATTTTAAAGCTTTCACAAATATTTTTAGTATTAAAACCATATTTCTCGATACTATTTCAAAGTGGGCTTTCCTTTGATTGTTTAGAGCCTCGCCTCTTTACAAACGGCACCCTTACCTAAATGCCCCTTGGGGTTGTTTGTTTGAGGTCACTTATTTCTCTATAACAAAAAAGTCCCTAGCACAGTAGCGATCTCATATTTGATGTACAGGAAGTGCAATAGTGTCAAGAACTTTCTCTTCATCAACTTTCCCATTTTTCACTTAACAAAATCTTTTTTGT
>NW_006495273.1:5731038-5741380 GCF_000471905.2 Amborella trichopoda | reverse complement strand
ATATATATATATATATATATATATATATATATAGTAGACATAGAAAATTCAGTGATTCTTTAATAGGATATGTAGAATCTAGCATTTGTGAAGGCCCAATATAATTCAATTACTACCGTAATTTTTTGATAGCATTAACAAACCCTAATATCTTAAAAGTTCTAACACTAAATCTTAGAACACATGGATTTGACATGGAACCTGGCTCTTAAAATGTGGCATTAATTTAGGATTTGCTTAAGGTCATGAATACTATTTGTCCAGAGGTCAAAAAAATTAATAATAAAGGACAAACATTATTTTTTCAAACAAATGTAGGAAAATCAAACCTTATTGTTCCAAAAATTGTTTCTTGGAATCAAATTAAACTACCCGAAAGGTAGAGTGTATAATCTGAAGTGCCACCTGAACCTTTAGAAAATAAAGAGTTGGACCATATTTTTTACGTACTCAGATGGAGAAGTTGAGATCCACTTTTCCTCATCTAGGAAAACTAGGCTTACTTTTGAAACTTTGGCCAGAATTCCGGCTAGGAGTTCATATTCATTGGTCCCTCAAACGGATTATGAAAAAGACCATAAAAAAATTATTCTGAAAGGTCTTAAAAAAACTTTGGACCAAGTACAACAGCCTTATTACAGGGTAGAGGCTCTTGGTTCTACGAAAAGAACTCATCAAGTAATTGAAGAACCAGTAAAACCTAGTTTTTCAGATGTAGAATTCCAAATGAATGTTATACAAGAAGAAAAATAATTTATGATAGACAAACCCAACCTAATGGTTTCTAAATGCCTTTCCAGGGAATATAGAGAATGGTTTCTAAATGCCTTTCTAGAGAATCTCAGGAACAAATTTCATGATAAATATTATGAATTTATGGTAAAATAAATTTAATGTCAAATTTTTTAAATGGTTATCTTGGTTTTGTAAAAAACAAAAAATTCTTAACTCAAAATTTTCCAAAAAATAAGATTTTATTAATATACAAGAAAGTCCTTATCAAACATACAAAACCAAGGATGGTGAAAAACTTCAATCAATTCACCCATCTAAAAAGGTAATAGAGGCGCAAGGAATTAAAGCAGCCCCATATAAAATGGAACCTAAAGGTTGGATATAGTTGCTAATTTAGAAAGTATTAATCACATAATAAAACAAAATAATTATATGAATTTATACTTACAGTCTCTGAGAAAACAAACCACCAATATTGAAAATCTGCTCAATAAAGAAATACTTAGAAAAAAGGCTAAAGAATTAGTCATGTTTAAACCACCTCCAAAATTGATGAAATTTTCTTTTACGCTACGTCCTACAAAAAGAAAAGAATGAATTGTTGGATGAACTTATTGGAAGGATATCCAAATTAGACATTTCTAGAAAAGAAAAAGCCCCATAAACCTCTAACTAGAAAACTAGTCCTCAATGTGCAACTTGTTGGGTTTATGTGGCCTTTAAAGGTTTTATGAGAGCTTGTGTGAGCATTTTATATAGTAGAATATAAACTTAGTAAGAGTGTAGTCTTTTTTGTGGACTATACTAGGCAAATGTTATTTGGTGATACTCGGATTAAGCTCGACGAGCTAAGCCAGTCAAGGTTTGGGAAAACTCAAGATACCTGAGCATAAGGATCTACCGAGAAGGATTTAGTAGGTTATCCCTTGATGTGGTCGGAGTATGCCTAGATGAGAGCCAAGAGATTGTGTGAGCCTTACAGGTGATGAATAGCCTTTAGAGACAAGGTTAAAACCTTATTGTTATATCATCACACGACAGACACATAAATGGCCGTGTTGTGATTCACTAATGAGAGTGAAGCGTGTACACGTACAAGAGATTACCCCTATGCACCATAGAGTCATGGTTGCATCATGGTCTGAAAGACCATGATTTTTTTGTCTCTAGGGGAGAACTTGAAATCCATAAACTAGGATTGCATCCCCTAGTCTATTGGCTGACTTTGGTGGTCTAGTCATGAGCCCCTACAGTGGACTGTGGGTCATGGGAACTGCTGGATCAATTTGAGAAAGCTCGACGGATCGTGATTCGTAGTTGAAGATGGAGTGCTCCTATATATTGATAATTTTCTAGATCTAACGGATCTGATTCCCATCAAAATTAATTAATTTTATTTAGTTTTATGTTATATGATTTTTAAAATGTTTATTTGAATTTTTGTGAATCTTATGATATTTTATTTTTGTCATTTAGATTTATAAATTAAGATAAATTAATTTTTCAATGTTTTAAATAAAATTTAAAAATTAAAAATTTTAAATATGAAATAAAATATTTTCTAAAAATATATGGGGCCCAAATTTTAAATATATATAGAATAGGTGGGGCCACACGCCACCACTAAAAGGGTGGCACGCCCTACCCATTCAAGTATTCTTCTTGGGAAGAATGTTTATCTAGTGTTGGCTTATCTTTAGGATATAGTCATGATAAGGTTGAATATTTGAGATATTTACTAAATCTTTTGAATCAAGATTGGTTGATTCAATAATTAAGGATAAGATATATTAAAATATAAGCTTTTTTTATTTAATGGCATTCTTGATTCAATAATTAAGGATTTGATATATTAAAATATAATTTTTCCTTATTTGATGGGAACAGATTTAGGAAAGAGAGGATAAGGCTCTAGCTCATATCTTTGATTCTTGATAGTGGATCAAAGAGATGAATGGCTCAAATCTCTTATCCACAAGACTCTTTAGATCGACGGTTGAGATTTGACCCTACGAATTGAGGTAAAATCTATGACATAGAAAATATATAAACGAAGGTCTCTCCATAAGATAATTATCTTCTCTCTCTTTAACAACTCTCTCTATGCCTACCCAAAATTCCAAAGGGGAGGCATGCCCTAATTTTTTATCTCTTTCCAAGTTGCATCATGTTTTGGTGGCACGTACCACCTTTGCTCTTTATGGGTGACAAATGGATGGAACTCCCACTAGTAGATCTCTTTCTTCATATTCATCTCTCATCTCTCTAAAATCAAGCTAAGAGGTTTGATCAAGATTAAGCCATCGAGTGAATTTTTGCCATAGTAGGGAAATATACATATCAATCATAGATCCTGAGTACCATCGTAAAGAGGAGACTCGGCATGGGTGTACTAAACCCGGTTGAGGTAATTTCTGTAATTTTACCTTCTTAAATATTTAATTCTCTTCCCATAAAATAATAAAGTCTATTTTGTTTCTTGAATAAAGAATTGTATTTGAAAAGATAATAGTTGAGAACCGATTTTATTTTTATTTTATTTTATTTCAAGAGTGGTTTAATTATAATTGGACATTGTAAGTGATCTTGCAAGTGTAGAGGTAAAGAATTTTCTTTTAAAATATATATATCGTGCTTTATAATAAAGTCTTTTCATTGGTATCAGAGCGAAGTTGATATTCGATGTCATTAGATCTATTTTCTCATTACTGAGTCGAGATCAAACCTGGGAATGAGATATGATAAAGCTAATAATCTTTGTGGCCAAGCAATACACCCCGTTAAGAATTATTTAACTATTCAACACCCCGAGAAAGATACTATGCAGAATGGGTATTCTGTGCTATTTTGAAGCAGTCATATAAAGACGATAATGATATATTTCTCTGTTGCATACTTCAGTAATTTTGTGTATCTTTGAGAGTAGGATCTACCTACAAAATTTCAATAGGAGATCCTAAGGGATTTGAGAGTTATGGACTCATGAATGAAGGGTGTCAATTTTGACCCTGCAAAATCCAAGAAAAACCTAAGAAGTGTTTATTGAGTTCCGTAATTTTTTCCACAATTGATATGATTTTATTTCTTATTGAAATTTTACTGTGACTCATAAAATTATATCTACTTTCAAACAAAAAATGTTTCATCAAGAAATTCTTTGTGGTTTGAAATATATGATGGATTTATTGAAGGGTACACAAGTGTTGTTTTCTGCAACAAAAATTATTTCCATGACTTGGAAGTCAAGATTTTATTTCTATTCTTAAAAGAATATTTTATGGCTCACACTAAGTTTTTACACTTCCATTTTGAATCTAGTTTCTAATGAAATTTATTTGAGAGAGATATATCTATGATAAGAGAGGAATAAAATTTTGGATTGAAGAGAGGTCATCCTGAATTTTCTACAATTATGGTGTACTCTTCATTGAGACTTAAAAATCTATAATTATCAAGCCTACTTAACGGAGTGATATGAGGCTTATAGAAATATATACACTACCATTATGTGTCTACTTTTAAACAAAATTAGTTTGAAAGGAAAACTCTACAAGGATAGATAGAAATTACAATTTTACTAGATAATGTTCATCATGGAATTCTACAGTATGAGTTATTTTGTGATGTGCATGTCACATTATTTATTTCTTTGAAGAAATATATTATTTGGGATTCACACTATGATGTTATGATTTGGTTTTGAGTCTAGTTTTCAATACAAGAGGTTTCAGGAAGAAGTTCTTTAATGTTTGAGAGAAACAATTTTTTATTGAGAGATACTCCGCCTAATTTTTTGTTGAGAAAATTGCATTGTGATGTAAAAAATCACTAAAGGTAGACTCACTAAATGGTGTGATTTAGGGATAGAACTGAGCACCATTTTATATTTTTTAGTCTATTTTAGTATTCAAAAGGATTTGAAAATAAACTCTTTATGAGTTGAGAGATATTATATTTTTATCATGTGATGCTCATATTCTATTCTGCAGTAAATTAAAAGATGTGGCATGTTAATGTACATCTTTGGATTCCCAATAATGGAGACCTTTTAAGGGCTCATTTATAAGAGATTTTATAGTGTGTTATGTATATGGTTTATTATAATAAAACTTTAGAGAGAGGTAATGCAGAGATGGCAAGGTACGACACACTATATGAAAAGTGTTCAATTTGGGAACAACAAAAAGAAAAAGGAACACAATACCTATAATAGCATCTTGGTTTTTTGGAAATGAAGGTATACATTGAGAGCCTTGAAGGTAGCAAAGAAAAGAGAAAGATCTGTGAGAGAATCAAATTTGTGATATTTAAAATGATGGGATCAAGAAAACGTTTTTTTCTTCACAGCGTTATACAAGGAAGAATCCAAGTGTCGAAGAGATAGACACATCGTGACATGTGAAAGTAATGAATCAAGAAAACCCATATACCACACTACATGATTTTGATGTATGAAATCTATCTCACATTACATGAAAAGGTCATATAGGGAAAAAAGATTCAGTAAATTCTTTTTTAATATACTTTAGTTTTATTATGGCTAATGGTTTTGTGAATATATATGGAGTATATGGACATTGAGTGATATGTGTTAATTAATTTGAAAGAGCCTATTTATTAATACCATGTGTTGTAGTGCCTCCTTATTCTATGAGTACAAACTACTTAAGGTAGTGATACACATGGAGTTGTGATTTGATCAAGGGCTTTGAGTCCTAAATTTGAGATACGAGATATGGGTGTGGCTCATTCAAATATGTAAGCACGAAAGGAATGTTCTGTTGGAACTTGGTCATAGTGACCATCTTCCAACAATGTCTAATCATACGATGTGTCGCATATAATGATGATCTTTTCATAAAGTCTCCATATTTGCCAAAAAAAAATTTTTGTCAAGATTTTGATAACTATTATTTAGTCATGTTTAGTTTTAAATATAATTGTAATATGAACTTTATGAATTGTTTTTGTAGTTGTAAACATGACTTGGTAGGTGAATGCGATAAAATGATTTTTGAAGACTAAACATATATTTTAATATTAAATTGAATGTTTTGATAAAAACCTAAGACTTTATATAAGAAAATCACTTTAAACCGTTATACTATTATCTAAGCATTGGTTGTGATATATATACTAAGTCAATTTTATTTTTATTTTTTAAAAAAGTAAGAAAAAATCATTATGCCTTCAAGGTATTTATAAAATTGGGAGAAAAAATGTCATATATAGTTTTTTTAAATACTTACATGTCTTGAGTCATGTTTGTAGTTATTTAGAATCCTCAATTACCTAAGACCTTGAACCATAGAGAATGTTGTAGGAAGGCTATCTTGCTAGGCTTCCTTGACATATGTTATATTGATTAGATAACTTGGTTTGTATATCAAGATGACTGGTGTGGTTGAACCTTTGTGGTTTATAAAGGTTTTGCATATTGTAAAACCAATGGGCATTGAATTACTTATTGCATGAGACTTGTTATGTTACCTCATGATATAGACGTAAGAATATTGAGAATGTATATATATTATATGTGCAATAATTAAGTATGAGTTACTACAGTCCCACGGTTGTTTTAGCTGCTTGGATATTCATATATACAGATGCAAGCTATCTCAAGGATTCATATGATATGAAGTCTACATCTGGATATGTGTTCATGCTTGGAGGGATAATAGTTTCTTGGAAATCAAAGAAACAGGATGCGATGGCATTGTCCATCTTGGAGGCAGAATATGTAGCGTGTTATTTAGCGGCCAAGGACACCATATGGATTAAGAAATTTTTTAATCGACTTGACTTTCAAACCATGCGTTGTGAGGCAGTGAGGATTTTCTGCGACAACACGACAGCGATATGTATGTAAAAAGGAGCCATGATTCCATAATAACTTCAAGCGTATAAAACTAAATATTCAAGTGGGAGTTCCTAGTGTTTGACAGGTCAGCTGGAACAACAAACTATGGCGTTGTTCACCCATGGAACCCAAATGTGTGGCGTTGATTGTATGGCTAATGAAGGAAGCAGCTTGTTTGAAGAACTCTTTTGAGTCCATGAGGATACGAGTCAATGCGATGAGGATACGTGATGATTTTATGTGATAACATGTCCATGATTAGCGATGTGATATGAAAGATTGACTACTACCACTTTCGGGATGAGATCCGAACAACAAAAAGAAAGAGGCATTACCGTTATGAGTCCTTTTGTGAAATGATTGACGACAAAAGCTATGATTCACGTATTGAGAGAGATTGTGATTGGGAAAGACAAATGAGGATGAGAGAAAGTGAGGAAGAGATAATAGAAGACCTTTAAAGGCAAAGTGGGAGATGTTGGGTTTATGTGGCTTTTAAAGGCCTTATGATAGTTTGTATGAGCATCTTATATAGTGGAAGATAAATTCAGTGGGAGTGTGGCCTTTTTTGTGGACCATATTAAGCAAATGTTATTTGCTGATACTCGGACTAGGCTCGACGAGCTAGGTTAGCTGAGGTATGGAAAAACCCAAGATACCTAGGCATAAGGATCTACCTAGAAAGGTTTAGTAGGTTATCCCTTGATGAGGTCGGAGTATGCCCTGATGAGAGCCAATGGATTGGGTGGCCCTTGCATGAGAAAAATAACCTTTAGAGGCAGGGCTAAAACCTCATCGTTATGTTATCACAAGGCACGTATATAGTAGCCATTTTGAGATTCACTAATGAGGGTGAAGCATGTACATGTGCGAGAGATTATCCATATGCACCATAGAGTCATGGTTGCATCATGGTCTGGAATACCATGATTGTTTTGTATTTAGGGGAGAACTTGAAATTCATAAATTGAAATTGCATCCCCTAATCTATTTGCTGACTTTGGTGGTTCAATCATGAGCCCCTGCAATGGATTGTGGGTCATGGGAACTGCTGGGTCAATTTGAGAAAGCTCGACGGATCGTGATTCGCAATTGAAAGTGGAGTGCTCCCATATATTAATAAATTTTTAGATCTAACGGATCCGATTCCATTCAAAATTAATTAATTTTATGTTATGTGTTTATTTGAATTTTTGTGAATCTTATGATATTTTATTTTTGTCATTTGGATTTATACATTACGATAAATTAATTTTTAAAAGTTTTAAATAAAATATAAGATTTAAAAATTTTAAGTATAAAAAAAATATTTTCTAAAAATATATAAGACCTCCATAAACTATGAGGCTCAAAATTTAAATACTTGTCGATTAGGTGGGCCCACACGCCACCACCAAAAGGGTGGCACGCCCTACCTATTCACGTATTCTTCTTGGGAAGAATGTTTATCCGTTGTTGGCTTATCTTTTGGGTATAACTATAAGGTTGAATATTTGAGATATTTACTAAATCTTTGAATCAAGATTGGTTAATCCAATATTAAGGATTTGATATATTAAAATATAAACTTTCTTTATTTAATGACAATCTTGATTCAATAATTAAGGATTTGATATATTAAAATATAAGATTTTCTTATTTGATGGGAATAAATTTAAGAAACAGATGATAAGGCTCTAGCTCATCTCTTTAATTCTTGATGGTGAATCAAAGAGATGGATGGCTCAAATCTCTAACCCCACAAGACTCTTTAGATCGACGGTTGAGATTTGACCTTACGAATTGAGGTCAAATCTATGACATAGAAAATCTATAAAAGGAGGTCTACCCATGAGATAATTCTCTTCTCTCTCTTTAATAATTCTCTCTCTCACTACTCAAAATTCCCCCTCTTCCAAAGGGGAGGCACGCCCCAATTTTTTATCTCTCTCCAAGTTGCACCATATTTTGGTGGCACGCACCACCTCTGTTTTTTATGGGTGGTAAAGGGGTGGAACCCCTTGCTAGTAGATCTCTCCCTCTCTCTTCATATTCTTCTCTCATCTCTCTAAAATCAAGCTAAGAGGCTGGATCAAGATTAAGTCATTGAGTGGATTTTTATTATAGCAGGAAAATAAACATACAGATCATAGATCCCAAGCACTATCGGAAGGATGAGACTCGGCGTGAGGAGTACTAAACCCAGTTGAGGTAATCTCTGGCAATTTTACATTTTTAAATATTTAGTTCTCTTTCTATAAGGAAATAAAGTCTAGTTTTGTTTCCTAGATAAAGAATTGTATTTGAAGAGGTAGCAATTGAGAACTGATTTTATTTTTATTTTATTTATTTCAAGAGTGGTTTGATTATAATTGGACATTGTAAGTGATCTTGCCGGTGTAGGGGTAAAGAATTTTTTTTTAAATATATACATCATGCTTTACCAGAATTGACGAAATATTCTTTTAAGCTTCGTCCTACAAAAAGAAGAGATGATGAATTGTTGGATGAACTTATTGGAAGGCTATCAAAATTAGACATTTCTGGTAAAGGAAAAGCCCCAGAAACCTCCAATCAGAAAACTGGTCCTCAATGTGCAACTCTCCAAGACGAACCTTATAACTATACAAAATAGGAAATTTCATAATTAGAAGGTATTTTCATAATTGATATGGAAAATCTAGAGTCTAGAATCTAGAATCTTTCAACATACCTCCTTAGCATTTTTAAAGATACAAATATTTGATATTATATCTTATAGAGATTGAGGTTTTGACCCCTGTAAACCAAGGTTTCTAAAAGACAACAATTTAAAGCTTAAATCTTATAATTATTTTGACTACATAAATGTGTGGGAAATAGTACTTTCATATCAAAATTCAATGGAAGCTCATAGCTAGTTTATTCAATTTAGAATTCAATCCTCAAAGGATTTTCTGAACTGGTTTAGGAATTGGTTTATATACTGGGGAACAACTCCAAATATTCTGCCAGCCCCACTGAATGAATCTAAATCAAGATTCTTTGCTTATAATAGAAATGCTAATAGTAGAAACTTGAACATATATTTTATTGCTTTATATGAGATTCCTTGGATAATGAGGTGGGCTTATACAATCATCACCCATAATGACAGATGGGATTATATCCCTTATGTAGAAATACAAATTAAATGGTGGAACAAATTTGATATCTCATTCTTAATGCTAGACAAAATACACCTAAAAGGTATTAATATAGAAAATGCTCTTCATTATAACCAGGAGAGTCTAAATAAGGTGATAGATTTTCTTAAAACCATTCAAGATCAAAACACTGAGTTATCTAAATCAAAGATAAAAAAACAGCTCCTAATAGCGCTAGGAGACGAAGAAAATATGTCTACATCAACTACCTCTCTAAAAGACGATGAGGGAGATCTAGCATATCCAAATGGTGTTGATTGCTTCGAACTAGATTTGACACCGACAAGATGAGCATCTGCCCATCTTGTCGGCAAAGAAACTATGGGACGGATCGACTCTAAATTACCTATGACATATGTTCTGACATGAAGAATTCTTTATGCAAAAGAGTAACTGTAGCACTTTTTTACTGTAGCATTTTTCACTGTAGCACTTTTTTAGAGTCCCTAAATTATTGATGGACTTGAAACGCATTGAAGTCTGAGGCCTATAAAGGGACCGTTAGCCTCATTAGAAGGGATCAAGTTTTTTAGTAGGTTGTTTTCTTATGAGTGTTTAAGAACAGTCTGAGCGTGTGCCTGAT
>NW_006495273.1:5714049-5729666 GCF_000471905.2 Amborella trichopoda | reverse complement strand
TTCTTACTATATATATATATATATATATATTATTTTTCACATCAAGATAATTATCTGCGTTGTGAAGTTCAATAGATAAACTCTTGAAATCTCACAGCAAATATTCAATGCTTATCGATCGGATAATGATAGAGTCAGTGGTCTCTTCGAGGAGGTTCAAAGGCCATATTATCATCATTTCTTGTAGAGCATTAGAGATAGAGAGAGAGAGCGCCCAAAAGTGGGAAACATGGAAAGGAGGGAGGGGCTAAACATTAACTAAACACTCCAAAATAAGCGAAAAGATTTGCTGCTTGCATGGGTGCTTTTTTACGGTTTAAAGAGTGGATCAGAAATTCGGTTTTATTTCAATTTCGGTTTTGAAAAACCATAAATAGGCATTTTTGTATTTCTAAAAAAAATTATTAGGATGGTGAAAAAATGAGTATAGGTGTAATAATAGAAACTTGAGGTTAATCTCGTAATAACAGTAAATATAAAAAATATATACGTTATTTTCCCTTTAAAAAGTGTCAAAGGAAAAATAATGATAAATATTATAAATATATAATGTTAGGTCATTATTTCTACATCATAGAAAATTATGTCAAAGCATAGTTTAAAAACATTTGAAAAGGATAATACTAGGGGCATAAGTTAAGTGGAAAATTGTTTGGTACGTCCATGGCCGCAACTGTTACTATATGGGTTAGGTATCAACAACGTACAAATAATTGAATGATCCAGATTCCTTGGCAACCTAAATTTATCACGCGTAGGCGCGGTCTCTACCTCTTAGAGTTCCAAAAACGTCTCATCACCTAAACTTTAACTTCTCCTCTCCCACGAGTTCCAAAGGCCTTGTTACTGTGTCTAAATATCTCTCCACGGCAACTCGACGCCTTCCTCTGTCAAACTTATACCTTTTTTATCTCTCTCAAAATTTTTGCCTCTCTAAGAAATTTGTTCCTATGATCCTCAGTTTTTTGAAGGGTTGATATGCAAATTAAGGGCTCTCTCTCTAGAGAGGAGGTATGTATTTTTCTTTGTAGGAAATGGGTGCAGGTTTCTTTGATGTGTCGGGGGTTCTCGCTGGCTCCCTTTGTTTCTGATGTAGAGATTGCGGTACATGGGACAATGCAAATAAATACAGTGAGGCGGCGGGTGCATGCTAGGAGTCTTGGGCCCAAGTGATTAAATCCACACAGGCATGAAGGAGTGATCTTCTAAGTTCATCTAAAACAAAAAGGAAGACCGAGAGCATTTCATTTTTTGAACGCGTGTTGTCTTTTTACATTCCAAGTCTTTTCTTGTTTGTTTTTTCTTGAGCTTTAGTATCTAATGATATTTACATTTGATGCAAAACATTTTGCTCTCCTTTGGTAGAAATGAGGTCTAGGTCTCCTCTAGATATTTCATGTGGCCCCCTTTTTATGGTTCTCTCTTGGCTTTTGTACAACATTTTTTAATTTTCAGGAAATGAAAAAAAGGCAACTTTTGTTCGTTCAAAACAAATGGGTGCGTGTTTCTTCACACCGAAGCAGCTCTCTTGTTAATCTCTCTCTCTCTACATATATTTAAATAAAAAATGCCGAAAAATAGGGCATGAACTGTGGCTTCAATGTACAAACACCTATAGGATTTTTGACGCGTGGCATTTTAGCTTTATTTAATGACAACATGCCCCACGTTATTTTAGGGTTCCGGTTACCCGATTGCCCTACCTTGGAATTCAGGAATCACCTGCTCTAAGTTCAATGGACGGCCTGAATTTTAGAGACCGCACTAAACTAAGTGTGGGCCAGATCACATAAAGACTTGGTCCATCTCTGAAGGGAAAAGTTTATATAGAGCCGAGGCTCTAAACAATCCAATGAAAGCTCAAAACAATCAAACTAGAGCCCACCTCAAAAATTTTACTAGAAGAGGTTGTTTTGATGCTCAAATATCCTCAAACTAATTATCTCGACATCAAGATGCATGGACATGAGAAAAAAATAGATTTCAAGTTTTGGAAATAGCACATCTTGTAACGTATTTTTTTACTATCAATTTTCAAGATTTTCAAGTGTTCATAGATCTACTCGATCTATACTATTTTCGGAGCTTTAAATTTTATAATTAAAGATAAAAATATATTTTGAGGCTATCACAAATATTTCTAATATTCAAACCACATTTCTCGATACTATTGGGCTCTAATTTGATTGTTTAGCGCCACGGCTCTATACAAACCGTACCCATCTCTAAATGCTCACAACTATATTTTCGCATAATTTTTTGGGATGCATAAACATCAATAATTTAAGTTCCACTTGATAACCTACCCGCAACAAAAAAAATTTAGTAACTTTTACCCCAATTTGTACTTTTCTAGCAAATACCCCCGCAAGTCAAAAAGGTCATATTTTTTTAACAAAGATGCCCATAGTGCTGGACCGCATGCCCAAAGCACCACACCGCCCCTATTTTGTGTCGGACCGGATGCTTTCCAAAAGCCCATGGTGCCGAACCGCCTCAATTTTGTGCCAGGCTGCCCTTATTTTGTGTCGGACCACATGTTTTCGAAAAACAAAGTACGGAACCGCCCCCATGTTGTGCCGGATCGCATGCCCAAAGTGCCGGACCGCCCCTATTTTGAGCCGGACTGCATGCTTTCCAGAAGCAAAGTGCCTGACGGCCCCCATTTTGTGCGGGACATAATGCTTTCCAGAGGGTATTTTGGTCTTCATTTTACCTTTTTTATGACTTGGGGGTATTTGCTAGGAAAGTCAAATTTGGGTGAAAAAAGTAGAAAAAAAGTTTGGTTGGGGGTAAATTGTATAGGAAGTCTATTTCTTAGGGTTATTTGTAATTTTCTTTATTATATAAGTATGGTAGAATTCTATTATTAGTTACTTTTGGTCTTTGAGTTATTTTTGTTTCTAATCATCTCTGCTTACATAAATTATTGATAAGAAATGTTTCTATGTGACCCCAATAACATAAAAGTTATAGGTGACCCTACTTTTTACCTCGAATGGCTACGATTGTTCATACCACAATGTCAAATACTGTTTTATTTTCCATTTTTTCTACAAAACATTTTTGATGAATTTTTGGGTGTCCCGTAAGAAAATTAGAGCGAACTTGAAAAGGCAAAAAAAAAATAAAAAATTATGTAAAGATAAATGACCAAAAATGCCCTGTAATTTTCAGAGGTATTTTAGAATTTTTCATCACTAGAAATATTTTTTAAATATTTTTATCATGTGTTTCCTTGTCAAATCTATGCATGTCCCAAATTTTGCTTCAAAATTATTTCTAAGATAAAAGAAAAAGTAAAACACCGTGAGCCGTCTGATTAAAATCTAACGATTAAATGCTAACTTGTGACATTGTGACTCAAGCCATTTCAGCCATCTACTTAGATCTGATGGCTGAAACCACGATCGCATATACGGGTGGGGTCAGACCGAAAGCCATACCATTATTGATTTCCTTTCTCTTCGACCATTATCTTGTTCTTCTATCACTCATTACATTTATTCAGTAGTGGACTTCAAGTTTTTAACATAGTCTGTTTAAGGCTATATTCTAACTAAGGAACTTTTTGTAAGGTCTTGAAGTTATTGGACGGGTGAGAAATGTCCCCTGAAGATTACAGCAACTCGTTAATAATTAACACAAACAAGTTAAACGCCTTTTCAAATAAGTCCAGAATGATGATACTACTTCAGCTAATGCTTTCCAAGTTTCTCCTTCTAACTCTCACATCTCGGTCAACGTTCCAAACATAGTTATCATGGAAAAACCTTAATGGAATTCTCACCAACAAAAACAATTGAAAAAATTACATAAAAATCCATTATTCTTTACGTTATTACGGATATATCAAATAGTTTATGTTATTACATGTATATCTGATTTTTATTTTTTATAATGTAATTTTTTTAAAAAAACTACTTACCCTTTTTCGGACATTCAACATCCGAAACTAGACCGAAAGTTAAACGTGAAATTTCCTATTTTCGGATGTTCAACATCCGAAAATATCCATATTGTTGAACGTTAAGGATAACATTTTCGGATGTTGAATATCCGAATTTAAGAGATTTCGAATGTTCAATATCCGAAAATACCCCGATAGTTAAATAAACATTCGTTTTCTTTGTTTTCGGATGTTGAACATCCGAAAATCTCTTAAATTCGAATGTTCAACATCCGTAAATATTATATTTAACGTTAAACTATCGGGGTATTTTCGGATGTTGAACATCCGAAAATTCCTTAATTCCGGATGTTCAGCATCCAAAAATAGGAAATTTAACGTTTAACTTTTGGCCTATTTTCGGATGCACCAATTCGAATGTTCAACATCCGAAAAATAGTAAAGTAGTATTTTTTTTAAAATTACGTTATAAAAAGTAAAAAACGGATATACATATAATAACAGAAACTATTTGGTATACCAGCAATAACGCAAAGTATAACGGATTTTTCTGTAATTTTCTCAAAACAATTTCTAAGTGGCAATGGGACACGTGCACCAGAGACCCGACCCCAAGTCTGGGTATTGCTCCAACGTTTGGTCCCGACAGGGCAGTTCTGGGTTCGATAGCCTGGACCCGATATTGGTCCAGGTCCAGATAGTTCTGGGTCTGCGTATTGGTCCAGGGTTTGAAACCGACAGGTTGGGTCTGGGTTCAAATAGCCTGGACCCGATACTGGTCCGGGTATGAATCCAAGTAGTTCCTCTCTTTGTTTCTTGAGTTAAATATATATTTTTTAATTAAAAAAGGTTCTATAGGACTGCAGTCTTATCAAAATATGTAAATCCTCACTTCATAAATCATCAAAAATTATAATTCAAGCATTGACAAAACTTTATATCGATCATCTTGGCTTGAACATATTGGTTGTAAAAAAAAATTAGAATTTCAAGTTCTAAAAGTAATGTATATTATAACAAATTACCTAGACCATCAATCGCACCTTAAAAATAAGTGTTCGTAGATTCACAAGATTGGTACTATTTTTTTAATTTCAAATTTTATTGTCGGTATTGAAAATTGATTTAAAACCATCATGAATATTTCTATTGCCAAAAGTTCTTTTTGGATCAAAATTTGAGGCGAGACGTTATTTTCTTTTCATAAAGCCTAGGCCCTAAAAAAACTTCGTCCTTTTTAAATGTACAAATTGATTTCAGGTCGGGTCCGACTGACCCGATGCAAAACCGATCTCGAGTCAAATCTCTCTCTCTCATTTGGACCGCTCTAATCATGATTAAACCTATTTAATTTGTTTAAAACATAGGGGAGATATGGAACTCTTTGGGAGTTTACTCCACTCTGTTTTTTTAACCTCTTTTATTTGAAAAACGCCACAATGTGCCCCTCGATTCACCAAAAAAAATCACACATCTTCTTGATTCAATCAATACAATCAAACTAAGCCTTATTTCCTCAAAAAGAAGCGAAACTGCGAGTAAGGTTCCAAGATCAAATTCATGAACTGACATGATTGCAACACCACTAATTTCCATTCACAAATGGGTTGGTCAACATCTCATTCCTCTCACACTATAGACCACCAAGACTTTTTATACAAGTCATCCCTTTAATTTATAAATACAGAATTTGAGCTCACCAAACAACCGACAAAAACATGTAACAGGCACCGGTAGATACGAGAAGGACGAGACCCTCGGGTCCATACTAGACCTCAGAGAACCCTATGTTTTTTTTGTTTATTGGTGGGTCGATCGATAATGAGGTACTTATCAAGTGACATTTAGCAACGCTGTATCTCAAATTCGATTCCTGTCCATAAGCTAAACCCCCAGTTTAAAAAGAAAAAAGAAAAAAAAAAGAAAATCCCAAAATCTTCAAAAACAGAAAAAGAGCAAGAAAAAGAAAGAAAACACAGGTCATTAATGGAGAACCAAACTTGAAGTTGTGGAAGAATGTCGAAGTTATTGGTGAGTTTGATTAGGTCTCAAAAGTTGAGTAAGCTGGGGTATGGAGTTAGGAGCAATTCTCCCCAGGGGCTGCGCAATTGGGTGAAGGCAGGGTCATGCATCCAGTCCATGCATAGTTTGGGCATCTGAAGCTCTGCTAACCTTGGCCTTTCTTCTTGCTTCTCATGAGTTGTGCTTGCAGTCTCAGCTTCCTCCTTCACATCGCTGGTTTCCATTCGGGCATAGTTGGCCTGGTTTTCGGTATCAACCTCGTGATAAGAAGGAGAAGGCGTCGCGTGGGCGGGAGTGACACAACCACTTTGTGGAGGTGTGGCCTTGTCTTTCTCCATCGCCGCTCGTTGCTCCAAGACCTTCAGCGATGTCACCTTTCTGTAAATCTTGCACATCACTATGTCCTTCTGGATTGCACAGTTGGAGTTCAGTCATTAGTTATTACAAATGAAGAACAAGCCATCTACTTATATTAAACAATGAAAACCAAGAGAAAGAAATAAGGGATATGAAGAAGAAAAATTATCCTGCACAAATCAAATTTAAGATTCTCTACCTTGGGCACAGGATAAGATTCCAGTAGTCTATACTCGTTCATGACCCAATCGGTCTTGCAGCCCTTGGGAGCTCGTCCTGTGTAGAACACAAGGGTCTTTTTAAGCCCCAATACGCATTTCGGGTCTGACCCGCTCCTTATACGCCTGTCTGAACCTGTGGCTTTCCAAAAACCATTCTTGGTAATCCTGTTTGGCCTTCCTCCATTCGGATGCTTCCTATCTCGCGGAACGAAGAAGTACCACTCTCTCTCTCCAATATTCGCCAATGCTGAAAGAAATTATGCACAATCATTCATTACTATGTGCACTCAGAGAGAGGTGTTCACCCAGTGCTTGTTGTGTCTGGTGTGGTTGAGGGTTTCTAAACCTATAAATTTTGAATGTGTGCAGGAGAGAGAGTGAGAGGGGTATGTTTGTTTGGGCGGAAAGCTCTCTTCTCTGGAAAGAGCTTTTCCACTCTCATGCATGGAGCGCGCCTCTTTAGGTGTCGGAAGGCACGAATCCGTGAAACAAACAAGGAAAAGTAGTAGTATTATCCGAAAAACTTTCGCGTAGAGTTATTTTGAAAAAGAAAGAGAAAGAGAAAGAGAGAGAGGATTTATTACCAGGTAACTCCCATGGGTCATGGCGGTACAGATCTAGGGTCCCAATTATATCAAATTGGAGGCTGTTTCCTAATGCAACTCTCTTAAGATAGAAGCCAAGAATCTCCTCCTCTGTTGGGTGAAACCTAAATCCTGGAAGCTCCAATTCAGCCATCACACTAAATGCTTGTTTGTTTTTGTTTCCACTGGGTTTCCTTCTTCCCCTTCTTATACAAAGCAAGTGGTGGAATTGGGGACCCACGCGCTTATGAGAGAAGACCAGAGTGAGAGACCCATCGACGACTCCACACTCTCACTCTGTAGACTCACTTCACATGGACTGTACGCGTGTCCTACACTAATCCTATTTTTGAGGCGATTTTTTATTTATTTATTTATTTATTTATAGAAAGAGGTCGCAATCATTCCTAGCGGTTCGGTATAAAATCAAACGAGTAAAAAAAAAAAGAAATTATAAAATGGGTGCGATACCTATAAAGCTGAGGCTCTAAACAATCAAAGTAAAACGCACCTTCAAATAGTAACGAGAAATGTGGTTTTAATACTGGAAATCTTTGTGATAGCTTTGAAATATATTTTCATCTTTAATTATGAAATTTAACGCTTCTAAAATAGTGTAGATCGAGCATATATATGAAAACTTGAAAATCTTGAAAATTGACCGTCAAAAAATGCATTACAAGATACACTATATCCAGAACTTAAAATCTTTTTTTTTCTCACGTCCATGATGATCAATTTGAGGATATTCGAGTGAAATTTTTTAAGTGGGCTCTAATTTGATTGTTTAGAGCCTTGGCTCTATATAAACTTTTTCCTATAAAAGCCGAGGCTCTAAACAATGAAATTATAGCCCACATTCAAATAATGCCAAGAAATGTGGTTTCCATACTTAAAATCTTTGTAATAACTTTAAAACTTTGTAATAACTTATAAATTGACCGTCAAAAAACGCGTTATAAGATGCATTATTTCCAAAACTTGAAATCCATTTTTTTCTCAAATCTATACATCTTGATATCGCGTTGATCAACAAACGCGTTATAAGATGCATTATTTCCAAAACTTGAAATCCATTTTTTTCTCAAATTTATGCATCTTGATATCGCGTTGATCAATTTGAAGATATTTGGACGTCAAAACAACCTCTTCCGGTGAAATTTTTTAGCTGGGCTCTAATTTAACTGTTAAGATCCTAGGCTCTACGTACACTTTTCCCGTAAAAATATACCTCTCTTTAAAACAATTTAGCAGCTTGCCATTTTTCAACTATTATAATTCATGGTCATGGGTAGTATGATTGTGCATTATGATGGGTATTCCGAAATTACATCAAAAGATATTAATAAAAAGTGAACTGACAAGTATTTTTGCTACCATGGGAGCATACTGTTGATTTGCTCCCCCAGGTAAAATGAACATCTTTTGGACCCAAATTTTGGCGATGTAACGTTTAATAACCAATCTCATAGGCAAAATCACTTAAAATATGCCTCTCTCTGTACCTTAAAAAAAAAATTAACATCTCAAAGTTGAACAACATCCAATTTTGGGAGGTCAAGATCGAGTTGATGGGAGGTCCTTTGAAAATCCAGCCCTCCGAAATTGGTGGGGTGTTTCGAGATTTCTCTGGTAATGTCTTTCTGTCCTATGCGGGTCCAATTGGCATGGCCACATCTAATTTGGTGGAATTATATGTTGTGCTTACAAGGGTGGGGATTTTTATTGAGAGGAACATGGGATTCTCGTGTTTGATTGAAGGAGATCCTATGAATGTGATCTATTGGTGTAGAAAGGAGCAGTAGATACCATAGGAACTTCGTTCTTCATGGTTGAAGATTTTAGATGTTACCTCTTTTATTTCTATTCTTTTTTTTATATTTACAGTATTCTTAATACATTAGCTAAAGGTGGTGTTTCTCTTGCCTCTCTTACTATTTCCAATGATGTAATCTCTTTCTTGTGATCAATAAAATTTTTGGACGGCTTTCAAAAAAAAAAGATCTAGTTGTTCAAGAAGTTAAAATCCAACTTTTTTTTCATTGGAAATAATCATCTAGTCATGCTTAAGTGGATCAACGAATTTCCGATAAACAAAATCTTCCTAACTCACTTTTTTCCCCAAGGGAGTTACTGTACAGCATGCTCCTATAGGAGCATAAAGTTGATGTCCAATTGCTAAATAATTGATCTCTTATGTGTGTTTTAATCTAATGAATAAAAGTGATAGTAACATTTTTATATTAAAATAAACTATCTTATTATATACTTCCCCAAAATTATCTAATTCTTGAGTTGGAAATTGTGGAAGAGGACTGGGTCATGGGTCCATGAGGGGTCCCCATCTACCTTGCGTTTTTCCATAAGAATGTTCCAAATTTCTTTCTCTTTTCCAAGTCAAGCTCTGACGTTACCGTCTTTGCTTTTTACCAAGTCAAGCGTTACCATTGCTTTCAAATTGTGGATTCTGGGGTTTGGAGGCCCTCGAGATGGGTCCATTCTTGGAGTCATACATTGAAATTTCGGTTGAAACAACGATGATGCACTGAAATTTCGGTTGAAACAACGGGTCCATTATTGGCACCGTGGTTTATGCACTGAAATTTCGACCGAAATTTTCAGTTGCAATGGTGAGAAGTGTTCATATTGATAATTCCATGTTTGCTTTTTTTTTTTTCGTCTTTTACCAACAATACAACTATAGGAATATGGAGGAGCGAATCCAAAGTCAATGTTTTAAACGTTTTAGAAATAGGATTGGTGGGTTGAATCAGCCATCAATCGGTTTCGAATTGAACAAGCCGAATCAGCTGTTCGATTCAACCGACTCGGACATATTTTTTCAAAAAAATCAAAAAATAAAAATTTAAGGGTTTAAAATATTTAAAAAAGACGTAAGGACTTCGAATCATTTAAAAAACAGTAGTTATATCACTAAAAATTCCTTTTAATTTTGTTTATTCACCCTTAGGCCCAACTCCCAATTTGAGGGAAGGACAGAGTAGATAGTTCCTGATATGCGTTGGGAGTCGACACTGATTCTCGTTACTGCGCTTTTTTAGTTTCTTTTGTGATACTGTCCTAAAATATTAATTATATGGATGGGGTTTTTATGAGTCAGCCGACTCATATTTACACATGCATCCCCTTTTAAAATTCATGTGAAAGATAGATTTTTTATCTAAATTTTTAGTATTCAACATCGCCAAGATGATCATGAATATGGAAAAAAATAAAATTAAAATTAAAATTTTTTTTGGAGTTTCGTGTGGGCTGGACCACTACATATGCGGTCCAAAAAGTGTAAAGCATCCATCTTAAAGATAGAAAGATGGATGCAAGTAGGTGCTACATCTAAAAACAATGGACACTAATGGTCCAAATGTTTTTTTACTAAAATTATTATTTCTATTTTTAAAAATTTATATATTTTTTCATATTCACGATCTCCATATTAGAGATTACATGTCCTTAAAAATTACATCCTAAAATCCATCTCAAAAATAGAGTTATTAATAGCCTTGCATTTCTACCTTTGCGGGCTTAGCCGCATTGAAACCGGATCCAAATATTTTATTCGGTTTTTGGTGCACCGTCCATAGGTAATAATGGCCCGTGCTCACTTTTTAGACGACGACGTTCAGCTAAAAGATGGACGTTTGCTGGTAAGTGATCTCTTAAGTCAGCTGACTCACATATTTTCCAAATTATATTGGCCGTCCATTTCGGCCTAAGGGCAGGCAAATTTCGAAAGCGTGATCCAATCTGGTGGTCCCTCTTAAAACGTTATCATGAAGTCATTAACGATGGTGTTCCAAATTTCGTTTTTATTGCCATTTCATACGGATGAATTAAGTGCAATGTTTTGTCTTGCAATATATCAAGACAACTGTATGATTTTAACGTTTAATTTTTTTGAAAACAAATATTTTTCTTCAAAATTATAATTATGAGCTATTATCACGATATACGACTTTCCGTCAATTCTCCCATATAAGAGTACGGCAAGGTTTCTATACTTCCCCTCCATATAAGAGTATGGGAGGTTTCTATACTTTTTCGATAGTATAGAAGATCTATGCTTCTCCTACCATCTAGCCATCCAATTTTGATCAAGAGAGTCACTCACCGTTTGATCTTAGATCTGACTTCTCAAAGTATTTTATTTTTAGTTTTTTTTTTATACAAATTGTATGAATATGAAATTTGTTACGTACAATCTTCTCATTGGGGCGAACCTATAAAAAATATTAAAAATAATTTTTTGATAAAATATAATGACCAAAATACCCCTTGAAACTTTCAGGGTATTTTGGTTATTTTATTTTATTGAAAATATTTTTTTATATTTTTCCCTAGTGCGAGTTTAATAGAGGACTGGACGTACGAAATTTGGTGTTAAAATAGTTTGTAAAAAAAAATTTAAAATAAAATAGTGTAGAGACATGATATTGTGATTGAGACAATAGCCGTCCATTCAGAATGGACGGTTGGATAAAGGGAAGTATATAAGTTTTATGTTGTAGGGGAAGCATAGAAAGCTTGCCCTAGGACTATTACGAGAAGATACAGTATGACTAATAGTATATTTTTCTAAATGAAATGATAATTTACAAGGATTTTTTAATTTCAGTGATTAAAGTTTATGTAAGCCCTTATATGTAAAACTATCATACTACTAAATGGAAAAACATTAATTTTTATCTGAATATACTTAGGAAAATCTGAATATACTTAGGAACCACATAATTTTAATCCATACATAGCTACATTTTTAACATAATTTGTGTTTCTTAAAATAGCAACATGTTCAATTGCCATAAATTTGACTGAGAGTATCATTGATTATTTACTTTTATTACAAGAAAGTCACAATCACTCTTGTCCGTTAGCTTTTTAAATCAGGTAGTTGTAATTGTGTCATTAACTAGACTTAAAAAAAATTCCGAACTTCATTGCATACCCCAAGCCATCCAATTAACTATCTACTAGCTATGAGTGATTGTGACATCTTTGTAACAATAATAAATAGTCTCATTCTATACAATAATGATCCAATAAAATGCGTGATTTGAAGTGATAGTTTGCCATACACTAGTAGCATACAATATGCGACAAGGACATTCACTAACCACTCGATCACTCAAGTTGCAGAGTAGTTCTTGTTGGGTGACTAACATTCACGCCCATAATTCTATTTAGAGGTGGCAATTGGGTCGGATCAACTCATTGACCTGATGCATGGGTCTCGAGTCCAAATAATCTGGACTTGATGTGGTTTACGTTTGGGTCTAAGTTTATCTTGGACCCGATCAAATTGGATCAGATCATGTTCATGGTCAACTTGCTAATTATATATATTCTTCATGTTTTTATGCAACATTATTTATAGAAAAACACTACACAACTTCTATAGGTGAAAATGAACTGTGATTCTGCCTACCACCATCACCATCCAAAGTTCATCGCGCGGTCACGATTGTCTGGTAGTGTTTCATTTTTTATTTTTTTCTACGAATCGGAATGACCGAAAATTTGGAGCACGTATTCATAAAAAATAGGGAAATATTTGAAAAATATAAAAAAAATATTTTACATGAAAAAATTGACCAAAATACCTTCAAAAACTTTTGGGGGTACTTTAGTCAATTTTTTTACGGATATTTTTTTTTATATTTTTATTAGATGTGCCTCAATAAGATGTATATGCCCTCCAAATTTTAGATCATTCTGATTTGTAGAAAAAAAATGAAAAATAAAATACTACTGAACAATCGTGACCTCGCAATGAATTTTGAACGGTGATGAGAGTAAGTAAAATCACTATTTATTTTTGCCTATAAATATTGGAAAGACTTTTCCTTATTTATATATTATAAAATATATAAATATTAAAGTCTCTTTTTTCTTTTATCTAGACCTTGACACGACCTAACGTGGTGAGCAAGTTCGGATCACATGACCTAGACTTGAGACGGGTCCAGGTCGAGCTCAAATGACGGGTCCAGAGCTCAAGTCCAGTCTTGAACGGAGCCAATAACACCCCTGTCTCCAGTGTCCTTCATGGTTTTATCTCCAGTGTCCTTCATGGTCTTACCGGGACAAAACGTAGATGCCTATACAATGTACACATGCCCTAAGCACAACTAGTATATGGTAATACTTTCATTTTTGTTGAAGGCCTTCGAATGCAAAAGTATGACATATATCAATGCATTTGGTAGAGATTTGAAAACATCCAATCCGACTCAAAATAGTCAAAATTGGATTGGGATTGGGAGATGAGTGGTTCCGATTTTAGAAACTCCAGAGTCGCCGTCATTCTCTAAGTTGTCAATTTCTAAAATTTATTTATTAATGGTTGACTAGTCAAACTCTAAAATTGCTTAAGTCTAACAGGGCGCATTTGGACACTTGGCAATTCATGCCCCAAGTCCAATTTTTAAATAACAAATAGTGGAGATTAACCGAACCTGGGTCGCTACTTTCCATCATTTGTTATCAGGTGGATAACCGATTAGAATCAAATAGCCCTCTTATATGCAGATACAAGAACTCCGAAAGTTAAATCCTTATAGGATAAGGTACTTAACCGGTTAAAAATAAAATAGATGAGTACAAACCGTAAAACGGGCACGAGTAATAAAGCATAAAACACACATCACAAAGACCACAAAGATTTTATTTGATTCCCCCTAAAGGGCGGCATCCATAGGTATTGCAAACTAAACTAAAATCTAATATATCAATGAGAGTTACATCACGGATTTGGCATATACAATAACCACTCTAACCCTCGATGAGACTAAGTCAAGCCGACCTTTTAGACTGGCTCTAGTGACCAACACTACATATCAATCTCCCATCACTATTCCACAACCAAACCATTGTCTAAGAAGAGATCTATCTCTACTCCATAGCTAAACTACTATGCAAGAACAATGGAGGCTTTCTCTTACTATAAAGGAAACCACCAAAAACCTTTATGGAAACCACATCTCTACAAAAAACCAATCTCTCATTATGCATCAGGTGCCGTCGTAGCAAATCTCTCCATAAGAAGCTCACTTCTTTCTATGTGGAGGTATTGTCTCTCACGCACAAGAGGCTCTGCCTCTCAAGAGGAAGCCACTATTCCCATATCGTCACCCCAAATGGGACATACATATTCTTTTATCTCTCTTTCTACACATATAATTTAAGTTATAAACAAGAGGCCTAAACTAGTTGTTCTTCAATAGATATCCCAACTAACTTGATAAACTCATCAATATCAGTTTCATGTTACATTTTGATTTCTGTAGGGGAGTGATTTCGGATATCACCATATCTAGCAATTTCTATCGTGATGTCAAAATTACTTACCATGCCAACTTCTGTTGCTTAGCTTTAGGATTTCTTCCTTCTTGCCAAATATGTTCATTTCTCATTCTCACTGAAAAATGTCATGCTTGTAATCATATTTCTCTACCTCAAATAAAAGACTTACAAATTCTACCTTGTACTTTTCTTTGATTGAATGCACAAACATATGCCACTTGTTAGGATTAAAGACCCCCCTTTATGAAGAAATATGAAGCCCGAAAGTTGGATCCCACAGGGATCATGTATCTTAAACAATTAGAAACAACATAGACAATTACAAACCGTAAAGTGAGCACGATAAATAAATCACAAAACACACACCACCAAGAGCAGAGAGATTTACGTGGTTCCTCTTAAAAGGCACGGGCATAGCAAACTGAAGTCCATTATACCAATGAGAGTTGCATCATAGATTTCAGGACAAAATGTTACCTCCCTAACGTTCAACAAGACCAAGTCGACCTACCTTTTTAGACTAGCTCTCTCGACCAACATCACCCGTTGATATCTTACTTTATTCTATAGCTAACTATTGTCTAGGAAGATACCCATCTTTATTTGACAGCTAAACTATTGTCAGGGAAGTTAATCTTGAGAGCAATTAAGACTTTCTCTCACTCTAAGGGAAAACCACCAAAAATCTCCATGGGAGCTGCTTCTATATAAGAAACCAACCTCTCATTTTATAAAAGCCACCATTGCAATAGGAAGCTCACTTCTCTCTATGTGGATGGCTTGCCTCTCATACACAGGAAGCCCTTTCTTCTCAGTTTCTAGATGAAGCTATTTTTCTCATATGGTGATCCCAGATAGGGCGCACACATACTTTCCTTTCTCATTTCATATATAGAAAGTTATGAATCTCATACCAGATAAAAATCCAATATATATATATGAGTAATGATCTTATGAGACCCTCCCATACTCATGTGTGTAAGATCTCAAAAGACCACCATTAAAGTTGGTACAGATCTCCAGAAAAATTATCATATGGGCCTGAAACTTGACTTTTCTAGAGATCTGAGCCAAATTTAATGATGATCTTTTAAAAGTGTGGGAAGGTCTCATAGGATCATTACTATATATATATATATATATATATATATATATATATATATATATATATATAAGTACGTATACTAACTAGTAGTACTATAC
>NW_006495273.1:5679563-5695850 GCF_000471905.2 Amborella trichopoda | reverse complement strand
CCTACCACTTACCCTACCAACCATAGTCCATACCAAACCATAGACCCTAGACAACTCTAGTCCACTCAACTCAAGCCAATCATACTCCGTAGCCCATTAAACCTAGCCTAGCCTAATCCAGCACCTTAGCCTCTTATCTAAAAGCCATAACCGTCTCTCAAGCACCTTCAAGCCCGGGGAGTGCACCTAGCCAGAGCGTTCGAGTACCACCTCACCCACCTAGGGACCCAGCCCACTCTCATCTTATGTCTTCTCTTCTTATCCTCCTTTCTCTTCTTCTTCTTCTCTCATCTTCCTCTTCCTCTTCCTCTTTCTCTTCTCCTTATTTTTCTTCTTCTTCCTCCTCCTCTTCTTCTCCTTCTACCTCTTCTTCGTTTTCTTCTCTTCACTTTTATTCTTCTCCTTTTCTTCTTCTTCTTCCCTTCCCCCTCTCTCTCTCACATCTCTCTTTCTTCTACTGGGCCAGTGGCTTAGCCATTTCCCCGCTCTCTTTCTCTCTCTCTTTCTCTCAGAGCCAGCGGCCTCCTCCTTTTCTCTTTTCTTCCCCCCTCTCTCTCTCCCCCCATAGTGCTAGCAGCCTCCCCCTTTTCTCTTTTCTTCCCACCCCTTTCTCTCTCTTCCCCCCATAGGGCTAGCAGCCTAGCCACTGCCCTACTTTTTCCCCTCTCTTATCCCTCCTTTCTCCTCTCCTCTCTCTTCTCTTTCTCTTTCTCTTCTCCTTCCTTCTTCGCATATCGCTCTCTCTTTTTTCCTCTTCTCTCATCTCTCCTCTCAATCTCTCTTCTCTCTACGCCTCTCACTCTTACGTCTCCCTATCTCCTCTTCTTCTTCTCTTCTCCCCCTCTTCTCTTTTCTTCTCTCTCATAACCCATTTTCTCTCCTTTATCCTCCACTTCTCTTGTTCTTCTTTTCTCTCTCTTTACACACTTCTCTTTCATCTCATTCTCTTTCTCTCCAAAACGTTTTTCAGAGATAAGTCCTCTGATCAAGGGGCATTCGAAGGAAGGCCAGTCTAAGATTAAAGAGAGGTGAAAGACATTCTTTTCTTTTTCCTCCCTTCTCCCCTTTCGCCCTTTTTCTCTTTTATCTCATCACCTCTCTCTCTTGAAATTCTTCTCAGAGATAAATCCTCTGTCAAGGGATCCTCGAAAGATGGCCAGTCTAAAGGAGGAGATGTTCCCTTCCCTTTCCCTTCTCCCTCTTTTCTTCTCTTCCCTTTCTCTTCGCCCTCTTTTCTTCTCTTCTCTTTCATCTCATCCCATCTCTCTCTGCTCTCATTCTCTCTCTTTCTATTGATCTCTAGGAGGCTCTTTCGAGATTCATCCAGGTTGGATTTTTCCTTCCAGTATAGTTTCTTATGAATCCCTGGGGTATCGAAACTTTAAGCCCGATACCTTTCTCGTCTTTCGGTAAATACCTCTTTGGGGAGGTGACGCCGGAAGGCTGCCCAAATTTTGGGTGATCTTCTCTCTCTTCTCTTTCTATACTATATCTTCTCGTCTTCTATTTTTACCTCTTAAACCCCCAAAAGCCCTTTAAAACCCTATCAAGAAAGGTGAGCAAAGGGGACGAAATCTGAAGCCATTTTCATCAAGTGGGAGTCGACGTTTTGCGTTGTTCATAAGGGAGCCAAAACCAGACCGGGCCTTAAAGGTCGAGGGGCTTTCTAACTGATCTAAGAGGGCTCCGACCCCTGGTGCGTCCCGACCCCCATCAAGTGAGATAAGCTTTACCTCATGCTCCTTTCTTTTGGTGGTTCGAACCACATACACACCGCACCGTCAGACCTTTATCCTAGTAGGCATAGGAGTTATCCTCACGCGGACAAGCACGTGAGCCCAAAGGGGGGCGTGGCACTCACACGACCCCTCTCCTCTTCCTCTGTCTAAAAACGAGAACGAGGGCTCCGTGGTTTTAAGAAAAGGGTTTCTTCGCACGAGACTGCGAAAATACAAGAACGACCAAGAACCCCTAACCATCACGCATTACTTTTTTTTGAATTTCACAGCTATCTGGTGATTTCGACACTGGACAAGTAATAAACCCCACACACTTGTTGAATTCAATATAGTTAAATGAAAAAGAGAACATACTCCCACCAAAAAGGGAACGTACTCCTGCAAAAAAAAAAAAAAAAAAGGGGACGTACTCTTGTGGGATCAGTAAAAATACCTACTTGGGAGGATTTTTAAATTTAAAATTTTGGGAACCACCTAATAATCACTAGATGATTATTTTCAAAATTTAAAAATTTGAAATTTGAGTTTCTACCACTATTCAATCTCGAGAGATTTTTTTTCTAGTGAATAGAGGGTGCAATTAAGAAATGCGTTTTTATTAGGGTTAATCTGTCCGTTGAAGAGGTTATATCTCCAAATTTTGGGTTTCTTAAATTAATCCTACGTGTGGTTTTACCTAAGAAGGTAAATGAACGGTGTATTTTCAAGGGAATATAAGTTCTTTTGTATTTAGGCGGTCCCTCTCGTATGATTGCCATGCGATATTCTCATTTTAAACTCACCCTTACCAAAAGATATTATACTCGTTTGGGAGTATGTAGTCCATTTACCCCCTCAAGTAAAACCATGATTAGGTTTATTTTAGGAAACCCAAATTTTGATGATATTAGCTCTTCAACCCATCGATTAACTTAATAAAATAAATTTCTTAATTGCACCCTCTTTGAAAAAGATAATTTTGCAAGATTGAATAAAGAACGTCCAATTTTTAAAGGGAAAAAATCAAGATGTTAGAAAATTCAAATTTCAAATTTATAACTTTTGAAAATAATCGTCTAACGATTATTACGTGGTTCCCAAAAATTTATAAATTAAAAATAAATTATCCCAAGTAGGACTTTTTACTAAGGGTGTAAACTTAAACTATTCAACAAGTGTGGTGTTTATAACCTTTATGGTGTTGTAATTTCCTAATAGGTGGGCAAGAAAAAAGAAAAAAAATGTACCATGTGTAGGGGCACTCCTTGTAATTTTTATTAAAAAATAACCCATCTGGCAGTAAACGGGCAGAAAAAGATGTGTGTCCATAATTTTCTCTATAATAAAACAAAAAAACAAGTAGAAATTCATCAATTTGAGTTCGCTTTTAATTCTCAAAGAAATGTTGCGTAATTGCGTGTTCGAGCACCATACTTCCTAAGTTCTAATCACGCACGTTTTAAAGTAGAAAGGAGTTCTACGCACTGACGGGACACATAGGATTCATAATTGTTGCCACCGGCTCAATTGGACTTGTCTCAAAAAGACATAAAGAAGGGACCCACACCTAGCCGGTGACCACAATTTGTTGGGCTCACTTGAGAAGTAGGTCCCTTTTCAAAGTCCAGGTCGGTCTCCATCAACAAAGAGTACGCGGACCATCCATCCTAAAGCTTTAAAGCATCCAGTAGACCATCTCTCTCGTTTGGTAGAACTAAGAAAAAGATTGGATGGGAGTAATTTTTTTTGTGTGATTAAGTGGGGAGAGGATTTCTATTCACGGTAGAAATTGAGCGTAGGACGTAGTCTTACAAATCGTTAACCACTAACCAATTAAGCCCAGGCTTGTTTGTTTTTTAGATTGGGCGGGACTACATAGTGGGCAGAGAGAGCTCCGTGATGGAAAGCTTAGAGAGAGAGATCGATTTCGTGTTGGGACTTCAAAAAATTAGTGATAGTTACTGTTGATAATTTGAACTTATCTTATTTTCTCGCAAAAAATTTAAGGATCAATAATATTTCAATCATTATCGTGATGAATTGAATTTATCAGAATACCATGGACATCAATAATAACCTTAGACCGTGACGAAGGGTAGGAAAATATGATACAGCTTTTAGCTGTATGAACTTTCTTGTAAAAAAACCCAAATAAAAAAGTACAACTGAGAATATCCTGATAAAATTTGTCGGTGATAACGATAAGAATAATTTAGAGAGAGGAGGGTTGATTTTGTGGCGGTCGTCGTGGAGAAAAGCGATGTAGGACAAGGATGGGGCGGCTAAAGTGAGGAACGAAGAAACAGGGGAAATGCAGATGAGAATATCCCATCCTCAAATTTCTCCTATTTATTGTATGCTATTCCTCTTTTTCAAAAATCTAAACCGAGCCTACTTTTTGGGGTTGCTAAGACTGATCGAATTTATCAAAAACAGAAATGGACAAGAGGAACACCCATTCAAAGTGTGGTAGGCCATTAAACAAAAAGGGACGCTACACCAACTTTTGTCTAGACGGTCCATATAATCCAACAAAGTAAGGTTACACCATGTCTCACTTCCACAAAGGAAAGGGGCTATTCAAGTCAAACTTTCAAACGAGCAAAAATTTGTGATACTATTTTTCTTATATTCATGGACTGAGCTGGCAATGGGTTGGGCAGACCGCCCCGCTGGTTGGCCCAGCCCTAAAAAAGTAAAGCTTGGATTACAAATTACGGCCCGAGGGCCTGCTGGGCCAAAGCCAATGCTGACCTGGTTAGGTTCGACCTGGTTCTCTCTTTTTCTTGTTATTTGTTTTACTTTTTATTCATTTCTTTTAAGCCTGGCCCTATTGGACAAAGGCCAGGCCCGGGCCAAGGCCGGCCCTTGCCACCCTTGTTCAGATATTGGCTAGGAAATTTGAACACTACTTTTGTCAAAGGCGATCGCTAGACAACGACAACGTTCATTTTCAAAAGAAAACATGCCATTAATGTGAGCAAATAACCCATGAGCGGCCTAGAGACACGTACAGAGAGGTGTGAGAGTCCGAGAGACATGTTTATATGAGTGATTTAAAAATCGGTGACGCGATTCGGAATGGGAATCGTCGTGATCTTTTCGGATCCAGTAAACGACCCAGATTCAGTCGATTCAGAATAGATTGTCGTGATCTTTTCGGATCTAGTAAAAAACCAAGATGCAATCGATTCAGAATAGTAGACGCATCGATTTTTTTGCGGAACTGTGGATTCCGACAATTCTTCATCGAGTCAAATGAAAAAAAAAGGATGAACAACTTCTCTTTTTTTTTTTAATTATTTTTCAAAAACTTTTGGAACAAAATTAACGATTCTGCCGATTATTTCGATTTGACCCACTGATTCTCCCGATCCAATACGAATATGGATGCGACGGAGTCGAGTCACCGATCTATTTTTTTAGGAGTGCGGTTTCTATAAGGTTGCAACTTTAAACAATCCAATCAAGGCGTACTCCAAATTTGATCTTAACATATAATTTTAATACAAAATATTATTAGGATTATCTCAAAATTTATTTTCATATCTAATTATAAAATTTTAAACTCAAAAAATGATTAAAATCAAGTAGATCTAAAAACATATGACAATTTTGAAAAAGACGGTCCAGATAATGTGAGGTAAGATGCACTACTTTTGGAACTCAAAAATGTATTTTTCTTTCATAATCATACATCTCGATGTCGAGATGCTCAATTAGAGGGTTTTTCAACATTAAAACAACCTTTTCGATGTTGAGATGCTCAATTAGAGGGTCTTTTCAACATTAAAACAACATTTTTTGGATGAATTTTTGAAGTGCATCTATAGTTCTACATGTTAAAATTGTAACCTTATATAAACGTTTTTTTTTTTTTTTAAACACTTGTTTATATTATCGTAGAGGTGGAAACGTTGGTGATATGGGGAGAGAGAATAGCGTCGGAGAGAGTAGAGCTAACAATGGGACGGGCAGCTCCTGAAAACTTGTACCTGTGCCACAGTTTGTGGTCTGAGGCCCGGGATAGGTTCAGTAGCAGCTTGGTATAGCCTGGCTCGGCCCTCTAATTTTTCATTTTATTTTTTGGGTCAGCCAGGGCTTGTTAAGGTCGGGTCAAAACTATGGGAGGCCAGGCCAAGGCTAGTTAGGCCCAAGCCGAGCCGGTTGCCACCCTTGAGAGAGAGAAAGTAGGCGTTCGACTGTTAGGAGTGGGCGAGTGAGTTGGGGGGTTGGGGTAGCGGAAAGGTATGGAGTGGTTGGCCGCAAAAGGAAACGGTCCCAGAAATCGAGATGACAAGAAGTACTACCTAAGCCTACAGTCTAAGACTGCTTTGGCAGGTACAAAATTACAGCAGACCTAATTATAGGAAAGGAAAAGTAACATGGCATTAGAGGACCTAATTATAGAAACAAAGATACAACCTTTCATTTTGGCGTCCGCCCGCCGTATAAATAAATAGTTCAGTACAAATCGTCATTTACACAAGATATGGTTTCCATGAGTTAGAGAATCATGGGCCCCCACTTAAACCTATATTAAAAATGGATATCTAATTTAAAATGGTAGGGATTCAGAGGTTAAGATGGTTACAAAAATAGAATTATAAATATTTAAAAATGTTTTTTTTTTTAAAAAAGTATCTACATAGTCTAAATTCATTTTAGCCTCTTGGATTTTTTCCAACTCCAACTTAGAGATCGATGTTAGTGTATGAGCAGGCACTTGCACCAGTTAATTTACGAATAAAGTTGATGAGCCAGGGTATGATTTGCGTAAGGCAGCAACCTTAAACAAACAAAGCAAGGTGTAAAAATTTTAAACCCTAAAAATGGTTCAAATAAAATAAATTTATAAATATATAAAAATCTTTCAAGTGGGTAATATATTTTGTAAAAAATAATGATCTTATTTAAAAAAGTAATAATCACATGAAACCTTTCAGCATCTGTGTATAGGACCTCAAATATTGACCATTAAATTTGACACAAATATTTAAAAAAATCAACCCCTACACCTATATGATAACATATCTAGATATATATATCAAATTTAATGATAATCATTTGAGTCCTACACATATGGATGTGAAAAGATCTCATAAAATTGTTATTTTTTTAAAAATAAACTCAAAATTATTTTGTGTTCATATTTATGTATCTTGATATGGGTAGGATCCATTAAAGAATTATCTTAGAAACAAAATTTTAGGACGGATTTTTTTTAGTACATCTTTTATTTTACATTTCAAAGCACGGAAGGCCAAACGCAAAAGAATGAGTGCGCACACGCCAAGGCAATGGGATACGTTTTAGAGAGAGCAATGAAAAAGAGAGGGGTGGCCCTATTCTTTCATTAAATGATTGCGCGCAGCTCGCACCGCTCCTCCCACGCCCAAACTAAAGCTCACCCAATGATTTGAATTCTAGAGCGACAAAGAGATCGATGACGGAGAGAGAAGCAGAGAGGGCAGCGAGCGAGGCTTAAACTTTACACCGCGCCACAACCCTCTCCGCACGTGCGAACGGGTGGTGCACCGAAACTAGACCATGCTTATTAAATGCGAACGTGCGGAAAGGCCGCAAGCAACCGTCACGCTCTGCCCCCAAGTACGACGTCTGCGCCGGTCTGTGGGCCCAAGCTCCACTTGAGCTCAGATGACGTGGCAGTGTGAGTTGGACTTGACGGACTTATGGTGCCATGCGTTGCCATCCCTTCATGCCATGCCCTCCTGGTAAAGTAGGAAATATTTTGGTTTAATATTTTAAATGTTTATTTTCGATAAATTCCGGCAAATATATCGTGTGAACGCAACTGCTTTGTCATGAAAATAGTGATTGGGATGAAATTTATTCTAGGTGAGGCATGAACGAGCTTTCTTTCTCTTTTATCAGAAGTTATAATAAAAAGAAAAGAAATTGCAAAAAGCTGCTTTGGGGGATCGGAATGGGACAGCAGAGAGAAGGCCAGAAGGCCTCAACTGCAACTTTACGATCGTAAACTGATCATATAATTATTTACTTTTCTGTTTATGGGTTAATGAGATGCAAAAGTTTAAACGAAACAAGACACAAACAAAGCGTCCGTAGATAGAGAGAAAAAGCTGCAGCTCCTTTTCATTCAAATAAAAAGGGAAGTCGCACACAAACACACACTCGGTTAAATTTGAGAAGCCACGTGGGTGTGTGCGCGTGGTTTGGTGCACAAATATCTCGCTTGTTAAGTAAAGTTATTATGATTTATTTTTCCCATTTGGTTCATGCAGTGCCTGTTCTCTCTTGGAAGGCTTATTTTGCAGGAGGTTACTTGCAGTAAGGATTGCTTTTGAAATGCGCAGAGATGGAAAGTGAGGATCACAGTGTTAGAAGGCAAACCAAATATTTGAGTGGTTCAGATGGACGGTTGGCATTCCGTCCACAGAGAGGAGAGAGAAGCTCAAAGAGACGGTAGAGATAGGTACGGATTAAGAGAGAGGGGGAGAGAAGCTTAGGAGATTGGTACAGATTAAGAGAGAGAGAGAGAGAGAGTGTCAGATGTTGTGGACGTCTCGAGGGCGAGCTCATTCCCTAGAGGCTAGGCTACAGGGGGTTCTTGCGAATCATCTCAAGACTTGGTGTTTGGCACGTGTGATGCTTCTCTAATGATTACGTTAAAGGTGTGGTAGCCGAGAATGAAAGGCAGTGGCGGTGGGCGGAGAGGGAGAGAGAGAATTGTAAGGAATGCCTTTTAAGTTTTAACTCTTTATTATCCTTCTTTGTTCATAGCTATAGAGTTTACGTCAGGTCTCAACCGTATACTGCGTAGGTAAATTTACTTCAACAACCCATTAGGAAAGATTGTTTTTGTAATTGAAAACCTTCAAATCGATGTTCTCGACCTCGAAATTTATAGATATTTAGAAAAAAGGGATTTTAATACTAAAAATAGTTTATCTTCTAACTCATTATCTAAATTGTCAATTTTCAATATTTTCAAATATTTATAAATACGCTTGATCTTCAATATTTTTGGAACCTTAAATTTTATAACTATAGGTATCAATAGATTTTTATATCATTGCAATGTTTTGTGTCATGGAAACTGTATTTTTGGCATAATTTTGAAGCGCACATTACTTCAATAGTATAAGGTTGGCACCTTATACAACCTCACCCATTTTATAATGCATTTATTTTCTTTTCTTGTCGACTTCCTCGCATCTCAGACTCTCTCCTTTCTCTGTTCGCTACGCAACATCCTCGCATCTTAGTCTCTCCCCATTCTCTCTCATCTGCTCTCTCCTTTCTCTCTCATCCGCTCTCTCTCTCTCTCTCTCTCTCTCTCTCCTAGTGGTCACTCCAATCGAATATCTTCCCTCTCTGTCGCCCTTTTTCTAGCGCTCTATAGCCATAGCTCCCAACTCCCAACCCACAAGTCCCTTGTCTCCTTATTTAGAGATATAAATACATGCGTTTGGAGCTGGGCAGAGAGATACTGCTCCTTCGGAAAAGTGATATTTAAAAAGTGGGAACAGGCAAAAAGGTCACACAAAAGCAGTAAAGAAGAAAAAGAATGGAAGGAAAGGTGGCGAAATCCAGGTTCAAGCGGGTGTGCGTTTTTTGTGGGAGCAGCACCGGGAAGAGGAATTGTTACCGCGACGCCGCTGTGGAGTTAGCCGAAGAACTCGTCGGTTCCTACGCATCACACCAACTGCAATACCATCTCTGCCTCCTCTCTCTCTCTCTCTATTGCACATCAAAACAAGAAAACCAAACCTCAATTCAGTATCTGTGCTTAGCTCCTGTACAAAAGAAAACACCCAGCTTGAATGCCATTTCTCTTTTCTTTCATAATAATTAGAAAAACTTCCTTGATCTGATTATTTAATAGGTCTCTCTCCGTCTCTAGGTTTCCAGGAAAATGGATTTGGTTTATGGAGGAGGAAGTGTGGGGCTCATGGGGCTTGTCTCTCAAGCGGTTCACCGAGGAGGAGGACACGTTTTAGGGTACTTGTGCTCTCTGATAATTATTTATTTTACCTCAATATAAATGTATTCCTGTATTCTTATGTTTCTGAAGCTTTTACTCCATGTTTGTTGTATCTTCTCGTATAGGATAATACCCAAGACTCTCATGTGCAAAGAGGTATGCAAAGTGGAAACCTCTGATCCTTCATAGCTCATTGAGCAAAGTCTTTTTCACACTAGATTTGATGCGGCTCTTTTTTTTTTTATCAGATAACAGGAGAGACAGTGGGGGACGTAAGAGTCGTGGCGGATATGCATCAAAGGAAGGCAGAGATGGCCCGTCATTCCGATGCATTTATCGCTCTACCAGGTCTTTTTCTTAATCTCCCTTCTAATATAGGAAGTGTCCAGTATCTGTCACTTCACCTTTCTCATTAGTTTCTCTCTCTACCATTGCCCCATTTTTTAGGCAAAACCTCCCCCTCTTTGGCCTGCATTTAATGCTTGGTATTTCCTTTCCAGGGGGATATGGTACCCTGGAAGAGCTTTTGGAAGTAATAACGTGGGCTCAGCTCGGTATCCACGATAAGCCGGTGAGGGCTCTAAATCAAAATTATATATTGAAATTGGATCAAGAATTGAGAATTTAGAGTGAAATACTGGGTTCATTTCGGTTAAAAAACATGAACCTAGAGAGATATAATAGGTTTTCGTCAATGTGAAATGCGATGACAATGTTTTTAGAGTGAGAAAATGGGTTTTCTTGATGGAAAAGTTTCAGAGTGAGTAAGAGAATGGGGTTTGTTTGACAGGTGGGTCTTTTGAATGTGGACGGCTACTACAACTCTCTTCTCAGCTTCATAGACAAGGCTGTAGACGATGGATTCATTAAGCCATGTCAGCGCCATATATTTGTTTCGGCACCGAGCGCCAAGGAGCTGGTTCAAAAGCTTGAGGTTGCTTGAATTTTTATTTTTCGAACAGTTTTTATTAATGGGTTACACACGAACATATTGGTTTTGATGTGCAAGGCAAAAAACAGCCATAAAACTATAACCCAGGTTCTAAAATTGGCAGGATTATGTACCAGTGCACAACGGAGTGGTTCCTAAGGCGAGATGGGAAGTGGAGCAGGTGGAGTATAATTCCTTGTTGCAGGCGGAGATTGCTCGGTAACGCGACAGTAGGAAATCGAAGAAGAGAGAGAAAGAACGCCACAGTATTTTTTCTGCCATATGGACGAGTTACAGAAACCTTCTCTCCAACTCGTGCGCACTTATTTTGATATCCCAACTCCAAATCACTCGTTCACCTTACTAATGGTATCTAATGCATGATCATGTATCTATGAAATCAGTTATATGTCTGATTTGATGTTGTGATTTGCTTAGAACTTCATCGGAATCGAACGAGATTTTTGCCAAAAGGTTTGTTTTGGAACTTTTTGTAGAGAGAGAAAGTATTGGCAAACGGGTAAAACGTTGTGGTGGCCAAACTAACCTCGAAAAGGCGTGGGGAGTGTGAAATAATTAATAGCCCATGATTTCTCACCCATCATTCTTCATGAAAACACACCTCGATTCAGAGGGTACATCCTATTTTTAGGGGGTTAGCTAAGCCTCTTCTCTACCCTTACCTGCTGTACCACTCTTTCTCTCTCTAAAATATGTTTTCTCTCTCTCTAATCTGTTCCTCTCTCCGTTGCTAGTGTCAGCGATGACACCCTTCCGAATTCGACCCGCGCAGCCATATCCACACACGCATGCATTCATATACTATTCCTTTGTGTACATAACTGATACTCCATACACCAATGCGTGTATTTATAAATGACTATTTTCTAATGCAAAGCCGGGCCTTGAGAAGAGGCACCACACAAGTACATCTCCATGCTCTTATGTTAAGATGCTGACTCATCGTTCTCTACCGACTACTTGTTCAACCCCCAACAAGAAGAGTTTGTAAACTTCATAGCCCCTCTAAAACAAGCCTTCGAGCATTGGACACCGTTTTCGTGAGACAGCCGTCGCATCTATTTCTGTGCGGTTTTGTTTTTAGTTATTGTCCATATTAGTATGTTCCCCTGAAGGGTACGGTTTTGTATAGAGCCGAGGCTCTAACAATTAAAATAGACCCTACCTTCAAAAATTAGAGCTCACCTTCAAATAGTGCCCAGAAATATGGTTTTTATATTGGAAATAAGAATTTTCAAATTTAAATCATTGCCGCGATTGAGATTGTCGAACTTTAAATGTTTGATAAAAATGTCTTTGTGATATATTTCATAAGGAGATCGCACAAAAATAATATAAGTTGGCTGACTCACTAAACAATTTTCCTTTAATCAAGGGCACGTTTGGTAATGAGAAGATGCGGCTTTTGGATACCACGGCTTCTGGTATTTTATCATTCCCTTATTTTGTTAACAGGGGACCTTTACATTAGAAGTGGACAGTGTGGTATTGAATGTTAGAAGGCCGACAGCATGAGTTGAGGTGGCATGAAACTCACATCTTCAAGTAAACAAACATCTTAGGGCCCGTTTGGGTCTTTGGATTCTGACTTTCATAACTCATTTTTACTGGAAAATGCCGGCCAATATTTGGTTTGCCGACATTAAGTTGGAATTGAGATTTTTATGAGATGCCTTAATACATTTTTAAGTCGAAATTTTAGAAATCTCCATTCCATCAAAGTTAGTAGAATTGACATTTCATAAAAACGATCCATTTTCTCACGAACCCAGTCCTGGTGCAAGTTTGATTAAATAATTCGTTGAGGCCCATACGTTGCTCAAACCCTAGGGATTGAAAACATTTCATCTGTGAATAAAAAACAAAACCAAAGTGGTGCTAAGAACGTCATCCATCTGTTAAAGAATAAAAAAGTTAGAAAATTGAGAGAGAAATTATACCAAATTTTAGAGAGAATTTTAGAGAGAGAAAGTACATGAAGTTTTTTAGAAAGAGAAACTATTTTTTAAAGAAAGATAATCTCAAATTTAAAGTTTTATGGTAGTATATTTAAATTGTAGGAATAACTGTATCAAATTTTTTAAAGAGCAACTACTTGAATTTTTTAGAGAAAAAATTTCAAATTTTAAGTTTTATAGAGAGAAAATATCTAATATTTTAAGAGAGAGAAACAATATAATTTTTTAGATAAAGAACGACCTGAAAAATTTAGAGAGAAATTATTTAAAAAAATTTAGATAGAAAAACTCTCAACTTTGAAATTTTAGAGAGAGAAAACGAATTAAAATTTTAAAGAAAGAAACTACTTAAAAATTTTAGAGATAAACTGTTTCGAAATTTAAGATTTAGAGATATAAAACATCTAAAAATTATAGAGAGAGTAACTACAATAAAATTTTCTAGTGCGAAACTATTTAAAATGTTTTAGAGAGTTAAACTATCTCAAAAGTTTTAGAAACAAATTACCTCAAATTTTAAGTTTTAGATGGACAAAGTACTTTAAATTTTAGTGAGAGAAACTAGATCATATTTTAGAGAGAAACTATTTGAAATTTTTTAGCGTGACAAACTATCTCAAGTTTTTTATAGAGGGAAAGTACTTCAAATTTGAAACTTTTGGGAGAAAATATCACAAAATTTTAGAGAGAGAAACTATATCAAATTTTAGAGAAAATAACACATCAAATTTTTGAGCGAAAAACAATCCCAAAAATCTTAGAGTGAGAGAGATTCTCCCAAATTTTGAGTTTTAGAAAGTGCAGATATACCAAATTTTGTTGCCAAATTTGATATAGAGAGAAGATATAGAGAGAAAATTTATCGAATTTTGTTAGCAAATTGTTTACCAAATTTGTTACGAAATTTTGTTACCAAATTTTGTTAACCATATTTGATATAGAGAGAAGATATATCAAATTTTGTTACCAAATTTGAGTGAGAGACTCCAAATTTTGTTACCAAATTTGGGATTCCCCACAACTTTGAAAACAAATATGAGGAATCCATGACAAGAATCCTTGATATTGAAAATCAATGATTTTCTTATATTTCAAATATACGAAATTCCAAATTCCTCTTATCTAAATGGGTCCTAACAGCTTTCTCTCTCATTGTTAAAGGGAATTATATTATCATGGGAAACACTGGGTCAGTTTGATAAAATATGAGTGGTCCGTAATCCACAGTAGAAGGTGGAGTGCTCCAATATTTGAATGATTTAATTTTTAAACAATATGGATTATTTCCCATCTAATGAATTTAATTATATTTGTTTTATGATATATATGATTTTAGAATATTTATTTGAATTTTTTTAAATCTCTGGATATTTTATTTATCAAATTTAAATTTATAAAATTAGATATATTGATTTTAAATTGATTTAAATATTCAAATAAATCCCTAAAATTATTTTATTGAGTTTTAAAAATATTTAAAATTGCATGGGGGCTCATTGTGCATATTGGCTCACCATAGCTTAGATGGTGGGGCCCATGAGATCCTTTCATGGGTGGCACGCTCCACCCATTTAGCTTTATATTTTTGTGATAAGTGATTTTGGTTCACAGGCCAAGATTGTTATGTGTTTTAGAAAGGTATTGATTTGAGGAAGCTGTGAATGAATTTTTGGAAAGCATGAGAAGGCTAGTGTATTATTTTAATATGGATAATATTATATTTGGATTTATTTTATTTAATTTTTATTGATGGGAAAATAGTTTTAAAAATGGGGATAAAGGTTCTAACCCCTTCTATAATGTTGATGGCCCTTCTATGGAATGGATGATTCAAAACACTCACCCCACAAATCACCCAAGATCATATTCAATTTCACAACAAGTGGCAAGTCAAGGAAAACCCTAAAAAACCTTATTTTTTTCAAAGCCTATAAAACAAAGATTATCTCTACCCAAAATCTCTACATTTTATCTTTTAATCTCTCTCATAAGAAAGTTTCTCACTCTTATGAAAGGCCAAAGGAGGCATGCCCCACTTTCTCATCTTTGATCTCTCTCTCTCTCCTACATTGTAAAAAGAGGTTATGTGGTTCTTCTCTCTCCCATCTCTCAACAGTGAATTTATGACTAAAGGTTTTAAAGTATAGAAAAAAGAGAATCCATTTCTCTCAAATTAGGTTGTTGGTTTGAGTTTGTTATCAAAGGGGTTCATGCTCTATTGGTGTGGCTTGGCCTAAACTTGCTTTCTCGGTTGAGATTGAAGGTTGATATTTGATCTCGCATCATCGGATGGTGGTAACTCGGTGTGGGGTGTAATAAGCCCGGTTGAGGTAATCACCGACTCTCTCTTTTCATTTTTTGTGATATTTAATTATATTGTCTTTATATTTTCAAGCATAAGACTTATTGATATTTTCTTTGTTTAAAGAACATTGGTTTAATGACATCAAGGTTTTTAAGATCTTGGATTTATTAGTTTTATTTTCTTTGAGGCAATAATTAATGTAATAAGACTACTTGTAAGTGATATTTGTCAAAAGAAAATAAACGGGGTGAAAACAAGAAAAATAAAAAAATATATTTTCCCCGGCAAGATCGCATTAGTCTTTCTTTTATTGGTATCAGAGCTATTGATACTTAATGTTATTAGTTATCTTTTTATTTTTACCAAGTCTAAATCGAGCTTGAGAATGAGATATAAGAAAGCTAATGACTTTTGTAGTCAAGTAATACACTCATACTTAAGAATTATTGGAATATTGAAACACCGAAAAAGACTCTATGCAGAATGGGTATTTTTAGCTATTTTGGAGCGGTAATATGAAGAAGATAATGTTGTATTTTTTTATTACATACTTCAGTGTTATTGTGTGTCTTTGTGAGTATGATCTACCTGCAAAATTTCAATAGGAGATCCTAAGGGAATTGAGAGTTATAGACTCAATGAGACATGCATAGCTATATTTATCATGCTTACTTAACAGAGTGATATGAGGTTTGTGGAAATGCATGTGTTACTATTGTGTGTTTACTTTCATACAAAATTGGTTTAAAAGGAAAACTCCATGTCGGTAGAGAGAAAAATAATTTTACTAGATAATATTCATCTTAGAATTCTGCAATATGATTTATTTTTTAAAGTGTATGTCACTTATTTATTTCTCTGAAGAAAAGTATTATTTAGGATTCACACTATGATGTTATGATTTAGTTTTGAGGATTAAGAAAAACAATTTTTTTAATAAATCATACTAGATAATGTAATTTTCACAGCATAAAATCAAGTTGAGCACCTTTTAATAAAAAACTTGCTTTTCTTTGAGGATTAAGGAAAGCAATTTTTTTATTAAAAGGTGCTTAACTTGATTTTATGCTGAGAAAATTGCATTATGACGTAAATGTCACTAAAGTGAAGATTCACTAAATTGTGTGATTTAGGAATGGAATTGAGCACTATTTTATATTTTTAGCCTATTTCAATACTCAAAAGGATTCGAAGATAAAACTCTTTATGAGTTGTGAGATATCATATTTCTATCATGGGATGCTCATGTTCGATTCTGCAGTAAATTAAAAGATGTGAAGTGTTAAGGTACATATTTGGATTCCTCATAATGAAGACCTTTTTAAGTCTCATATAAAAAGTTTTATAGTGTGCTATGAGTATGGTTTATTATATAAAATTTTCGA
>NW_006495273.1:5657156-5676511 GCF_000471905.2 Amborella trichopoda | reverse complement strand
TTTGGATTTATAAAATCAGATATATTGATTTTATGTTGACTTAAATATTCAAATAAATTCTAAAACTATTTTATTGAGTTTTAAAAATATTTAAAATTGCATGGGGGCCTATTGTGCACATGGGCCTACCATGGCCTAGATGGTGGGGCCCATGAGATCCTCTCATGGGTTGTATGCTCCACCTATTTAGAAGCTTTCTATTTTTGTGATAAGTGATTTTGGCTTATAGGCTAAATTGCTATATATTTTGGAAATGTATTGGCTTCAAGACGCTTTGAATGAATTTTTGGAAAGCATGAGAAGGCTCGTGCATTATTTTGGTATGCACAATATTAAATTAGAAATTATTTTATTTAATTTTTATTGATGGAAAAATAGTTTAGGAAAGGGGGATAATGTTCTAGCACCTTCCATAATGTTGATGGTCTACTTATGAAGTGAATGACTCAAATCTCTCACCCCACAAGTCACCTAAGATCAATGGTTCATATTTAATCTCACAAGAAGTGACAAGCCAAAGAAAACCTTATGAAACCCTAATCTTGTTCAAAGCTTATAGAAAATGGATTGTCTCTACCTAAAATCTCCATACTTTATCTTTCTATCTCTCTCCTAAGAAAGCTTTTATCTCTCTCATGAAAGTTCAATTGGAGGATGTCTTACTCTCTCATCATTGATCTCTCTCTCCCACATTTTAAAAAAGGGCTAAGGGTGTAGGCCATAGAGTTCTTTTATCTCCCATTTCTCAACTATAGATTTATGGCTAAGAGTTTAGGTATAGCAAAAAGATAATCATTCTCTCTTAAACTAGGTGTGGCTTGGCCTAAACTTGCTTTCTTAGTTGAGATTAAAGGTTGATCATTGATCTCGTGCCATCAGATGGTGGTGACTCGGTGTGTGGTGTAATAAGTCCGATTGAGGTAATCTTCAGCACCATCTTTTTTGTTTTTTGTCATATTTAAGTATATTGTATTTATATTCCCAAGCATAAAAATTATGGATATTTTTTTTGTTTAAAGAAAATTGGTTTAATGACATCATGGTTTTTAATATATTGGATTTGTTAGTTTTATTTTATTTGAAGCAAGAATTATTATAATAAGACTACTTGTAAGTGATTTTTGCTGAAAGAAAAGAAAATGGGTGAAAAGAAGAAAAGAAAAGGGATGAAAAAGAAGAAAAATAAAAGATATATATTATCTAGCAAGATCGCATTAGTCTTTCTTACAGAAACTATATCAAATTTCAAGTTTTAGAGAGAGAAACTATCTCAAATTTTTAGATAAAGAAACTATTTAAAATTTCATGTTTTAGAGAGGGAAAATTCTAAAATATTTTAGAGAGAGAAACTATCTCAAAATTTTAAAAGATACATACTATCTCACATTTTATGTTTTGGAGAGAAAAATCTTTTTAAAAATTTTTTAGAGAGAGAAACTATATGAAAATTTAAGTTTTAGAGAGAAAAACTATCATTAAATTTTTAGAGAGAAAATATCTCATTTTATTTTACTAGTAGCATGCACCTGCCTTGCGGGTATTATTCAAACATCATGCATAATGAAATATTTATGTTAATGATATTTGGTAGGAAAAATAAAATTCCAAACTCTAATTATATATATGTGTGCGATGGAGATTATCTCACCTAGATGATAGATTGATTTTAGAAGATTTTTTTTTTTTTTTTTTTTGCACAATTGAGTAGATACCGATTTTCTGAGCTTTGGAACTATGAAATAAGAAATAATTTGGAGGATTTGCACTTCCAAAAACAAATAGGATATAATATTGGGCGGGCGTGCACTGTCCATAGGAGGTTTGAATTAAAAAATAGGAACAAATTGGGGAGAACCCGCACTTCAAAATTTTAGAAAAGGGTGAGATCAAAAAATTTAGTAATATCTAGGTCTCAAGAGATTTAGAAAAACAGGGAAAATTTTTGGTGGACTTGCACACCTAAATTTTGGGAAAGCGTTTTTTTTTGAAGTTTAAAACATGAAGGAAATTTTGGGTAATATTTGCACACGAAAATTTTAGGAAATGATTGACGAGGTTTAAAATATAGGAAAACAATTTCTTCTGGAGAACTTGCATACCTAATGAGTGGCTTGCATGTATAAAATTAAGTATCGGTGGGAATTGCATGTACCTATCCCTTGTCCCTTATTTAGATAAGGGAATATTAGAAATTTATTGAAATAATGGATATACCTTCACATATTTGAAAATTTCTATGATTTGGGGTTCTCTATTTTTCTATAACCGAGTTTCTTGTTGCTATATCCTAAGTCTAGGACTCCTTACCTTATCATCTCTCTCACTTTGGGGCAGTTCTTTATTCTTATGGCATGTGTCCACCCTTGACTCTGTAAGTTTTAAGTGGTTTGGAAACAATAGGAAAAAGATTTTGGGGAAGACTTGCATGCCGAAATTTTAGGGAAGATTGACTTATTTTTAGAGGTTTAAAATATAGGAAAGCAATTTTTCGAGAACTTGCACATCCCAATTTTAGGAATGAATGGGTTGCACGTATAAATTAAAGTATGGGTGGGACTTGCTTATACCTTATTCCGTGCTTGGATAAGCAAATAGTAGAAATTTATTGAAAGTAATGGATACACCTTCCCATATTTGAAGAAGGAATTATATATAATGATATCATTTATTTTATTTTTGATACAGGGAGTCACAATTATTTAAAATCATTCGATGTGAAATATGATAGATTGGTTGTCACACAAAGTTCTTTTTTTTTTTGAAGTTTGTACATGGTTAGTGGAATAAATGTAACCATCGATTTTTACATCTAACGGTCAAGATTAATTGTGACCATCTTGTGCCAAAGATCGAATTTTACATCCAATGGTCGACGTTAATTGTGACCACCGTATACCAAAGATAAATGGTCTCACTGTATACTTTTCCTTTGGAAAATCCTAAGAGTTGGGGTTCTCTATCTTTCTATAATTCAATTCTTAGTTACTTTATCGTAAGTCTAGGACTATTTATCCTATCATCACTCTCACCTTAGCGCCCCTCTTTATTCGATATGTGTTCACCCCTTAACTATGGCTTGTAGTATAGATACATGGGGGTAAATTTATCCAAAAAAATTACTTTCTTATTTGGGGGTGGATACAAAAATTACTAGTATTAGAATTGGTGGTGTGGTATAAAACATGAGGGTATAAATCATGTCAAACATGATTAATTAGTTATATTCTAACAATATTTCTAATTATCCATGTGGTCTTTTTCTAGATGCTTATTTTTTGTCAATGTTGTATTGTCCACATTATTGTCAAATTCGCTTTGCTTCAGCCAAAGAGGTCAAAGCCTTTGAATTTTAAGCCTAAACCGAAGCAACGTGAAGCCCGGTAATGCCGCTAGGTCAAATTCGGGCCGCTTCAGTCAGATTTAGGTATGCTTTGGGCAGATTCTGCCGAAGCTTTGTTCTCTTTGGACCCAGCTAAGAAATATCTATATAAAATATTTTTTATTTTGTTTTTAAAATTTTTTATTTTTCATTATTTTTATATATTGGTGCTGCTGCTTCGGCCAGATTTGGGCCACTTCGATCAGATTTAGGCAGATTTCGCCGAAGCTTCAACCTCTTCGGCCCCAGCAAAAAAATATCTATATAAAATTATTTTTTATTTTTATTTTTTAAAACTTGTATTTTTAATTTTTTTTATTAATTTTATATATTTCTGTATATAAATATCTAATTTATTTATATTAAATTAAAAAAAATCCAAAATCTTCCTTGAATCGGTTAAAAAACCGAATTGCTTTATTTTCTCACCAAATTGAAAAAAACCCTCAAGTGAATCTGACAATAATAGTTCTCTCTGTACGTGTCTTTCAAGTGTGTTTACTAAGCGTAAGGATAAGCGAGTTTAATATTTTGTTTGCATATTTAAATATTTTACCCGTAAATATTTTCTTGCTAAACTATTTCACGCGGACACCCATACGAGTTCTTATTTGTATGCATAAATATTCTGTGTATCTTAATGAATATGCTTTCTTAATGTTTTGAGCGTTAGTATCAATATAATGCTTATAGATATAAAGTAATGTTTAATATTTTGTTTGCATATATAAATATTTTAACTGTAAATATTCTCTTGCTAAACTATTTCACGCGAACACCGGTACGATTCTTTATTTGCATGCATAAATATTCTGTGTATCTTAATGAATATGCTTTCCTAATGTTTTGAGTGTTAGTATCAATATAATGCTTATAGATATGGGAAAACTTTATATGTTCTCCCTACAACTTAGAAGTTCTATGTTCCCTTTTATCCAACCCTCTATTTTCAATGGAGGGTTAAGATTGTCCCAATCACAATGTCACGTCTCTATACTGTTTTATTTTTAATTTTTTTCTATAAACTGTTTGGACACCACATTTTGGACGTCCATTCCTATATTAAACTCGCACTAACGAAAAATATAAAAACAATATTTTTAATAAAAAAATTGACCAAAATACTCTTAAAAGTTTTAAGGGTTATTTTGGTCATTATGTTTTCTCGAAAAATTATTGTTAATATTTTTTATAGGTGTGCCCCAATAAGAGGATGGAACGTATCAAATTTCATATTCAAAAAAATTTTATTAAAAAAAATAAAAATAAAATACTTTGAGACGACGGATCTAAGATCAAACGGTGAGTGACTCTCTTGATAAGAAATGAACGGTTGGATGATAGGGAGAATATAAAACTTCTATGTTGTAGGGAAACATAGAACGCTTTCCCTATAAATATAACATAACATTTGAAAAATCAACTATCGAGTTCTAAATCACCTAATCGGCTTATAGGTATAAACTAAGGTTCCGTCTTTAAAATCCCTATCAAATTTGAAGTCCACGGACCAACACCCAACGCATGACAATTGAAGTGCATGTGAACAATTTATATAAACTCCCACTTTCCTTGAGCTTCACGTGGGACAAATCTCAACGCATGACAATTGAAGTGCATGTGAACAATTTATATAAACTCCCATTTTCCTTGAGCTTCATGTGGGACAAATCTCAGTCTCTCTCCCTCCCTGTCCCATGAAGACAAAGCCAATGCGATTACACAGGTTCTTAAGAGGAAGCGCCACAAAGGCTTTGGAAGTAATATGAAAAAGGATCATTAGAGACGTATAAAACTATCCCCCATTAAGTCAAACAGTTGGCCTCGGACCTTCGCTATAGTATTGCTGAGCTCTATGGTGAGGTCTCTAACTTTATTCTCACCAAAAGGTAGCGCCCAAATCCCCACTGACTTTACCACTTCTTTAAGAATGGTCCAGGGCTTTGGTTGTAGTATTGCCGAATCCCATGGTGAGGTATCTGACTCCATTGTCACCAAACGGTAGGGCCCTCACCCTTTTTTTTTTTTTTCTTCATCAAAAGGTAGGGACCCAAATCCCCACTGACTCTACCATTTTTTTTTTTTTTTCTAACCAAAAGGTAGGGAACCAAATCCCCACTGACTCACCATTTTTTTATTTTTTTTAAAATGGGCTGGAACATTGGCAGTAGTACCAACGAGCTTATGATCAAATCTCTAACTCCATTTTCACCACAAAAAAGCAAGGACCCAAAATCTCCAATAACTTACCTTTTTGTTTGTTTTTAAAGAAATGAGGGAGAGTGTTTTTTTTAAGGAACGAGGGAGCGAGGCATGAACATGATTCCTATCAAAACACTATCGGAGCATCCAAAAAACAAGTTAGTGATCTCTCTCTCCAAACAACAAGTTAGCGCGCTCTCTCGAATGCGGTCACGGGATAATATAGTTTGGTTTTTTTTTTTTTTTTTATGGATTTTAATTAAGGGTTATATTTTGGATTTTTTAAGTATTATTTTTATTTTAGGATATTAGGGTTAGTAACTATTATTCTTTTTTTTTAGTTATTATTTTTATTATCATTAGGGATAAGTTTAGTCATTTATTTTTAAATTAATAATGGTGGTTAGGATTAGATGAAATGGATAGCTAGGATTTCATAGGAGTTTTCTAGGGTTTTTTAGTTACTTAAGTTCTTGTAGTTAAGGTGATTAGCTCCCTCTTGGAGATGGTGGTTATTTTGGTGAAGAAATAATGTGTTGAAATCTTGTGAAGAGATTATTGGGGGTAGATTATCTTGCAGACCCTGCGAGAGGGTATAATCTCTCAAATATATATTTCTTTATTTTTTATTTTTTTCTCTACATTAATTGATATCAAAGTGGGTTACGATGGCTTCAAACGAGGCATCTCTCAAAAGATTAAAGTTGTGATTGTTTCAATCAATTCAAGCCCTAGTAGAGAGGGTAGAAAAATTCATGCCTTTAGCTGATAGAGTAGAAGAGCTCACGTAGGAGGTAGGTCAGCTTCGATGTCAATGGAATCAAGAGAGTAGTGTTCGAGATCAAAGCAATAATGATAAAGGAGGTGACTTTCTTCTTGTTTCTAATCAACTTTCTGCAGCCTTGGTTAGTGAAGAGTTCAATGATCCAGCCCTTCGAGTACAAGGAAAAAGAAATAGAATATAAAATACAAAATGATATTCCTGAGGTTGAGCTTCCTCTGCATGTGAAAAATCATTTAGAAAATCTTATTTCAGGCAAGGCGTTGGATTTTGAGGATGCAAATGTCAATCACCAACCCATAAATGATAAAAGGATTGTTGAGTTCAAGATATTTACATTACTTCCGCCTCCTTATATTTTGCTGTACTCTTTGAGATATTTTCACAACCATTCATACTTTTGGAGCCAAAGAAGAAGATGATAAAAGAAGGATGTGGATTTGATATAGATTTCATCTTAGTTCTCTTCAAACTAGAGGATGAGTTTTTCCAAACCATAGGAGATTGACGTAGTCATGGGAAGATCCAGTTTAGGGTTTTTTTTTTAAAAAAAAAAAGAAAAAAATATTACGGATTTTAATGAAGGATTATATTTTAGGGTTTCGTAATTATTATTCTTTTTATCTTAGTTTTTTTTTTTATTGTCATTAGGGGTAAGTTTAGTCATTTATTTTGAAGTAAATAATGGGTTGTTAGGATTAGATATAATGGAAAGCTAAGATTTCGTAGTATCTTTTTAGGGTTTTCTAGTTACTTGTGTTCTTGTATTTAAGGTGAGGAGCTCTCTCTTGGAGAGGGTGGTTTTTTTGGTGAAGAATGAAATGTGTTGAGATCTTGTGAAGAGATCATTGGCGGTGGATTCCCTTGTAGACCCTGAGAGAGATATAATCTCTCAACCTTTTATGTGTTTTTTATTTTCTATTTTTTTATTTTTTCCCTGTATTTCTCACTCCCTCTTTCTCTCCAAACACCATGTTAGTGCACCCTCTCTCTCTCTTAACAGCATGCCCCACTAAATTTGTTTCTTATGACTTATTTTAAAACTAGAAAATTCTAAGTTAATACAACAAAAAAAAAAAAAAAAAAAAGAAAAGAAAAGAGAGAAAAGAAACAAAGTTAGAGATACGTTTATTGCCATGGGTAGCATTTTAAACTTTAATTTGGCTATCAAATGAATTTAATAGACAACAAACACTTAGACATGAAACAGGTTCGCAGGATTTATACATTTTTGACACAATAATGAAAAATTGTTTGTAAGTGCTATAATCTTTTTCAAAAACCTAAAAAAACTATGCTTTTTTGAATGGGTGAGGTTTGTATTGAGTCGAGGCTCTAAACAATCAAAGTAGAGCACACCTTCAAATAGTGTCCATAAATTTTCTTTCAATACTGAAAATCTTTATGATAGTCATAAAATATATTTTCATCTTTACTTATAGAATTTAAAGCTTCAAAAATAGTGTAGATCGAGCAGATCCATGAAAACTTGAAAATCTAAAAAATTGGCGGTCTAAAAATGTATTATAAGATGCAGTATTTTCAAAACATAAAATCCATATTTTTCTCATATCCGCATCTTGATGTTGAGATGATTAATTTGAGGATATTTGAGCATCAAAACAACGTCTTCTAGCGAATCTTTTGAGGTTGGCTCTAATTTGATTGTTTAGAGCCTCGGCTCCATATAAACATTTTATTTTGAAAAATCATAATGATTTTTCAAAAAAAATTGAAGCACCACCGATTCTCCTCCTATCCACCACTCCAATGTGGTTTTTGAGGTAGCCGATGCAGGTCACCAATCCGTTTTCTATCAACCTTGATATGAAGAATAATTAAGGCTTGCACCATGGAAGGTTTGATTCCTAAATTCTATGCATTTCTTTGTGGATAAGCCAGTTGAGCAAGAGGTCTCTTGGTGCTTTGCGTTGAAGGGTAAACTGTAAATCTTAATTATAAGATAGTTGTCTCATTGTGTTTACGTTCGACGGCAACAGAAATGAAATTGGAGGGCCGAACTATAAATGACCCCAAGACAGCCGCCTGCCTCTAAGCAAACATGCTCCTCCATAAATCCTTAGGATTATGATATACTTACTACTCCAAGACAGCAGCGCATCGCTCTTTCGCTGTAGAATAACACCAACAAAAGTAACTAGAGATCCTCCGTCTCTCTCTTCGGTATAACATCCACAAATATATACAAATGACCTTTGACCCTTGAAACACTTCCCTTCTAAGACATATATCTCCACTCAAGTAAGAGGGATAAGCAAGTACCCATTCAAAGAAAGAAAGGGAAACAAGTGACTCGAGACAAGTTTCCCTCTAGCAAAGAGAGAAATTTTTTATAGATAGAACGTTGCAGGAACTAGAAAATTCAATTTCAATTAGTTACAATATATTTTCCTTTAGCAATGAGAGAGAAAACTATTACGACCCATTTGGATATTTGAAATGTAAGAAAATCTATGATTTTCAATATCAAGGATTTTTGTCATGGATTTTTCAAATCTCTTGTTTGGATATATAGTACAAAATTCATTTATTCTTTACAATGTCCATTTGTTTGGAAATGAAATTTGATATACCTTCTCTCTCTAAAACTCAAAATTTTGAGATTGTTTCTCTCACTAACTTTTGAAATGGTTTTTTCTCTAAAATTTTCATACACTTTCTTTCATAAACTTAAAATTTGAAATAGTTTCTCTCTCTAAAATTTTAGAGATAGTTTCTCTCTCAGATTTGATATAATTGGTCTCTATAAAATTTGATTTCTCTCTCTAAAATTTTGAGATACTTTCTCTCTCTAAAATTTAAAATTTGAGGTAGTTGCTCTCAATAAAAAAATTTGAGATAGTTTGTTACTCTAAAAATTTCAAATAGTTTCTCTCTAAAATGTGATCCGGTTTCTCTCAATTAAAATTTTAAGGTACTTTCTCTTTCTAAAACTTAAAATTTGAGGTAATTTGTTTTTAAAACTATTGAGATAGTTTAACTCTTTAAGAAATTTTAGGTACTTTCTCACTATAAAATTTAATATAGTTACTCTCCCTAAAATTTTTAGATGCTTTTTCTCTCTAAAACTTAAATTTTGAAATAGTTTCTCTCAAAAAAATTTTAAGTAATTTTTTTTCAAAATTTTAATTTACTTTTTCTCTAAAACTTAAAATTTGAGAGAGTTTCTTATCTAAAACTTTTGAAATACTTTTTCTCTAAAACTTTCAAGTACTTTCTCTATCTAAAAATTTATATTGTTTTTATCTCTAAAATTTTAAAATATTTTCTTTTTATAAAACTTAAAATTTAAGATAGTTTCTCTCTCTAAAAATGTTCACGTAATTTCTCTATCTAATACTTGATATAGTTATCTCTAAAATTTAACTATATTCTTTCTAAAACTTAAAATTTGAAATATTTTGTCTCTCTAAAATTTTTTAAGTTGTTTCTCACTCTAAAATTTAATTTTTTAAGTTGTTCCTCTCTCTAAATTTATTGTAGTTTATCTCTCTAAAATCTTAAGATACTTTCTCTCGAAGATTTAACATTTGATATAGTTTCTCTCTCTAAAATTTTACTATACAATCTCTAAAACTTTAAATTTGAGATAGCATCTCTCTCTCAAAAAATTCATGTACTTTTTCTCCTTAAAATTTGATATAATTTTCCTCTTTAAATATCTCTATAAAAAATTTGACTAGAACAAGTTTTGATGCCCAAACAACATAAAATAAATAATCTTGATGCATGGACATAATGGGAAATAATAGTTTTCAAATTTTGGAAACGGTCCATCTTGTAAAATATTTTTGGACCGTTAATTTACTAAGATTTTCAAGTTTTCATATGTATTCCATATACACTATTTTTTAAGCTTCAAATTTTATAATTAAAGATGAAAGTATACTCGACGACTATCACGAAAATTTCTAATATAAAAACTACATTTCTGACACTATTTGAAAGTGGGCTATAATTTGATTGTTTATACAAACCGTACCACCCTTTTGGTGAACATTCATATTAGAGATAGACATTAACCAGAAAAAAAACGCAAGTCGGCTGTCCCAACAAAATCGTGTAGCATACTTGAAGCTTGTTTTAGAGGGCCTCTGAAGTTTACGAACTCTTCTGGTTGGGGGTTCGACAAGTAGTTGGTAGAAAACGATAGTAAACATAAGAGCACGGAGATGTAACCGTGCGGCGCTACTTCTCAAGGCCCGGCTTTGTATCATGTACACATGGTAGAAAATAGTATCTAAATACACGCATTGGTGTATGGAGTATCGGTTATGTACACATAGGAATAGTATATAAATGCATGAGTGTATGGAGATGGCTGCGCAGGTCAACGGAGAGAGGAACATATTAGAGAGAGAGAACGGATTTAGAGAGAGAAAGAGTGGCACAGAGGTCGAGAAGAGGTCAGCGTAGAAGAGGCGTAGCCAACCCCTAAAAATAGTATGTACGCTGTGAGTTGAATTTGTGTGTACATGGAAGAATGATGGGTTGAGAAATCATGGGCTATTAATTAATTCACACTCCACATGCCACCTTTTCGCTGTTCGTTAGGCCACCACAACCTTTTTACCGTTCCCAATACTTTCTCTCTCTAAAAAAGTTCCAAACCAAACCATCCCAAAACAAACCTTCGGCGGAAGTCCCGTTCGATTCCGATGCAGTTAATACACAAATCACGACTTCAAATTAAACAAATAACTGATTTCATAGATACATGATCATGTATTAGATACATCCATGAGTATGGTGAGTGAGTTGGGTAGACACATCAGAATAAGCGCGCAAAAGTTAGGGATACATCATGGATAAAATAGATCATGTATTAAGTACTTCAGAGTAAGTGCGCAAAAGTTAAAGAGAAGGTTTCTGTTACTCTGTTGCATGTGGCAGAAAAAATAGTGAGTGGCGTTCTCTGTCTTCTTCTATTTCCTACTGTCGCGTTACCGAGCAAACTCCGCCTGTAACAAGGAATTATACTCCACCTCCTCCACTTCCCATCTCGCCTTAGGAACCACTCCGTTGTGCACTGGTACATAGTCCTGTTTAATTTCATAACCTGGGTTATAGTTTTATGGTTTTTATGCCGTACACCCATCAAACCAATATGTTCGTGGGTAACCACCCCATTAATAAATAATGTTCGCAAAATAAATATTCGAACAACCTCAAGCTTTTGAACCAGCTCCTTGGCGCTCGGTGCCGAAACGAATATATGGCGCTGACATGGCTTAATGAATCCATCGTCCACAGCCTTGTCTATGAAGCTGAGAAGAGAGTTGTAGTAGCCTTCCACATTCAAAAGACCCACCTGTCAAACAAACCCCATTCTCTCACTCACTCTTAAAACTTTTCCATCAAGAAAACCCATTTTCTCACTCTAAAAACATTGGCATCGCATTTCACATTGACAAAAACCCATTTTATCTCTCGAGGTTCAAGGTTTTCACCGAAATGAACCCAGTATTTCACTCTAAATTCTCAATTCTTGATCCAATTTCAATATATGATTTTTTTTTAGAGCCCTCACCGGCTTATCGTGGATACCGAGCTGAGCCCACGTTATTACTTCCAAAAGCTCTTCGAGGGTCCCATAACCCCCTGGAAAGGAAATAACAAGCATTAATGCAGCCAAAGATGAGAAGAGAGGGGGAGGTTTTGCCTAAAACATGGGGCAATATTGGAGAGGAAACCTGATGAGAAAGGGGAAGAGATAGATACTGGCAACTTTCTATATTAGAAGGGGATTAAGAAAAGACCTGGTAGAGCGATAAATGCATCGGAATGACGGGCCATCTCTGCTTTCCTTTGATGCATATCGGCCACGGCTCTTACCTCCCCCACTTTCTCTCCTGTTATCTGATACAAAAAAAAAAAGCCGCATCAAATAAGGAGTGAGAAAGACTTTTGTTCAATGAGTTAAGAAGGATCAGAGGTTTCCACTTTGCTTACCTCTTTGCACATGAGAGTTTTGGGTATGATCCTATGCGAGAAGATACAACAAACATGGAGTAAAAGCTTCAGAAACACAAAATACAGGACTACATTTCTATTGACGCCAAAGAAATTATTATCAGAGAGCACAAGTACCCTAAAACGTGTCCTCCTCCTCGGTAGACCGTTTGAGAGACAAGCCCCATGAGCCCCACACTTCCTCCTCCATAAACCAAATCCATTTTCCTGGAAACCTGGAGAGGGAGAGAGACCCATTAAATAATCAGATCAAGGAAGTTTTTCTGATTATTATGAAAGAAAAGAGAAATGGCATTCAAGCTGGGTGTTTTCTTTTGTACAGGAGCTAAGCACACATACTGAATTGAGGTTTGGTTTTCTTGTTTTGATGTGCAATAGAGAGAGAGAGAGAGAGAGAGAGAGAGAGAGGAGGGAGAGATGGTATTGCAGTAGGGGTAATGCGTAGGAACCAACCAGTTCTTCGGCTAACTCCACAGCGGCGTCGCGGTAACAATTCCTCTTCCCGGTGCTACTCCCACAAAAAACGCACACCCGCTTGAACCTGGATTTCGCCATTTTTCCTTCCATTATTTTTCTTCTTTAATCCTTTTGTGTGACCTTTTTGCCTGTTCCCACTTTTTAAATATCACTTTTTCGATGCAGCAGTATCTCTCTGCCCATCTCCAAACGCATGGATTTATATCTCTAAATAAAGTGACGAGGGACCTGTGGGTTAGGAGTTGGGAGCTATGGCTATTGAGTGCTAGACAAAGGGGGACAGAGTGGGAAGATATTCGCAAATTCTTCGATTGGAGTGACCACTGAGACAGAGAGAGAGAAAGAAGAGAGAGAGCGGATCAGAGAGAAAGAAGAGAGACTGAGTTGCGAGGAAACTGGGAAGGGAACAGAGAGAAGAGATGCGAGGATGTTGCGAAGGAAAGGCAATAATAAATGTATTATAAAATGTAGCTATGAACAAAGAAGGATAATAAAGATATTCCTTTCAATTCTTTTCCTCTCTCCACCCACCGCCACTGCCTTTCACTCTCGGCTTCCATACCATTAACGTAATCATTAGAGAAGCATCACACGTGCTAAACATCCATGTCTTGAGATGATTCGCAAGTACCCCCGTAGCCGAGCCCCTGGGGAATGAACTCGCCGCCCTTGATACGTCTACAACATTCTCACGCCTCTCCCTCTCTCTCTCTCTCTCTCTCTTAATCTGTACCAATCTCCTAAGCTTCTCTCTCTCCTCTCTCTTAGTCTGTACCTATCTCCTATCGTCTCTTTGATCTTCTCTCTCCTCTCTCTGGAAAGAATGCCAACCGTCCATCTGAACCACTCAAATATTTGGTTTGCCTTCTAACACTGTGATCCTCACGTTCCATCTCTGCGCTTTTCAAAAGCAATCCTTACTGCAAGTAACCTCCTGCAAGTTAAGCCTTCCGAGAGAAAACAGGCACTGCATGAACCAAATCTGAGGAAAAGTTCATAATAACTTGAATTAACAAGCTAGATATTTTGCACCAAAACACCCGCACACAACCACGTGGCTTCCCAAATTTAACCGAGTGTTTGTTTGTGCGTGACTGCCCTTTTTATTTGAATGAAAAGGAGCCGCAGCTTTTTCTCTCTATATACGGACGCTTTGTTTGTGGCTTGTTTCGTTTAACCTTATGCATCTCATTAACCCATAAACAGAAAAGAAATAATTATATGATCAGTTTACGATCGTAAAGTTGCATGTGAGGCCTTTTGGCCTTCCCTCTGCTGTCCTATTCCAATCCCAAAGCCGCTTTTTGCAATTTCTTTTCTCTTTATTATAACTTCTGATAAAAGAGAAAGAAAGCTCGTTCATGCCTCACCTAGAATAATTTCATCCCAATTTCTATTTTCATCACATAGTTGTTGCGCTCACACGATATCTTTGGCGGAATTCACCGAAAATAAATATTCAAAATATTAAACCAAAAGATTTCCTACTTTACCAGTAGGGCATGGCATGAGGGATCGCAACGCATGGCACCATAAGTCCGTCAAGTCCAACTCACACTGCCACGTCATCAGAGCTCAGACGGGCGCAGATGTTGTATCTGGGGGCAGAGCGTGACGGTTGCTTGCGGCCCTTTCCGCACGTTCGCATTTAATGGGCATGGCCTATTTCATACACCACCCGCTCGTACGTGCGGAGAGGGGCGTAGCCTGCCCTAGACACCGTGTAAAGTGTAAGCGTCTCTCGCTGCTGTCTCTGTTTCTCTCTCTCTCATCTCTCTTTCTCACTCTAGAATGCAAATGATTGGGACGTGGGAGGAGCGTGGCAAGCGGTGTGTGCGAGCGCCGCGCAATCATTTACCGAAAGAATTGGGACATCCCCCTTTCTCTCTCTAAAACGTGTCCCGTTGCCTAGCGTGCGCCCTCATCGGTTTGCGTTTTGGCCTTCCGTGCCTTAAAATGTGAAATTAAGGCGGCACTCAAAAAATCCATCGTAGCATCAAGACGGATATATATGAAAAAAAGAATCTCGACTCCTAAAAATACTGTAATTTTAAAAATATTATTTGAACCGTCTTTTTTTTCAGGATTTTTATATATTTATGGGACTTTTACTATGTAAGTGAAGAAAAGCTTGCTTTGAACCATCTTTAAAGAGTCTAAATTTTTTGCAGCCTACTTTAGTTGCTTAGGATCGCAACATTATGCAAATCATACCCTGACACATCAACGTTCTTCATGAACCAGCGGGTGTAAGGGCCCGCTCCAGCGGGTGTAAGGGCCCGCTGACACACTAATGTCCATCTCTAAGGTGGACGTTGTAAAAAAAAAACTCGAAAGCTAAAATGAATTTAGATGGTGTAGAATTTTTCTTTTAAAATCACTTTTAAAATTTTAAGAACTCTATTTTTTTTTCATATTAAACTAGAAATTTGTTTTTAAAATAGGTTTAAGTGAGGCCCGTACGACTCCGTAACTCATAGAAACCCCATTTTTGTTTAAATGACGATTCGATTTGTACTGAACTATTTAATTATACCGCGGACGCCAAAATCAAACGCTGTATCTTTGTTTCTATAAATAGGTACTCTAATGCAATGTTGCTTTTCCTTTCCTAGGTCTGCTCAATTTGTAATTTTGTACCTGCCAAAGCAGTCTTAGACTGTAGACTTAGGTGGTACTTCTTGTCATCTCGATTTCGGGGGGATCCTTTTGCGCCCCACCACACCATACCTTCCCGCTACTCCAACCCCACGACTCTCTCGCTCTCTCCCTCTCTTAACACTCACACGTACCTTGTCTCTCTTTCTCACGGGTGGCAACAGGCTGGGCTTAACAACTGAAGAAAATGTAAAAGAAAAAAAACATAAAGGGCCGGGCCAGGCAAGGCCGACTTTTTAACATCTCTCTAACACCTCTCTCCAGTTGTCTCTAGGCTGTTGTGACATTACATGGGTTATTTCATTCTTCCGAAATGAACCTTGTTGTTGTCTAGCAATTGCCTTTGACAAAAATGTTATACAAATTTCTAGACAAATTCTTTGAATAAATGTGGCAATGGGCCTAGCCAGCCTTAGCCCTTGCCTGGCCTAAAACAAATGAATAAAAACTAAAATTAAGAGCAAAAAAAAAAAAAAAAGAAAAAAAAAAAAAAAAAGACTGCATTAAGCCTAACCGTGTCGGTACTGACTCTGTCGTGCCAAGCCCTCGAGCTATAGTTTCTAACCTAGCCTTATCAGCTCAATTGGGCGGGACAGGCCATTGGCACAACCGGGTAGGACAGCCTACCAACCAACTCGGTGGGGCCGGCTGCCAAACCCATTGTTAGCCAAGACCTTGAAAAGCAAAAAAAATTGGGTCACAATTTTTTGCTCATTTTGAATGTTTGACTGGAATAACCCCTTTCTTTGTGGAAGTGATAAACGGTGTAATCTTGCTTTGGTGGATATAGACCGTCTTGATAGAAGTAGGTGTTGCGTCCCTTTTTGTTTAATGGCCTACAACACTTTGAATATCGTGACATGGTTGTGAATTAAGATAAGGTTGTTCTTTATGTTCCCTTGTTTTTTTACAAGAAAAAAAAAAGAAAAAAAGTATGAAGTTTTTATAGAGCTGAGGCTCTAAACAATTAAATTAGATCACATCTCAAAAATTTTACTAATAGAGTTGTTTGGATGTTCAAATATTTTGAAATTGATCGTCTCGATATCAATATGTATGTATACAAGAAGAAAATGAATTTCAATTTTAAAAATAGTGCATCTTGTAATGCATATTTTTACCGTTAATTTTTAATATTTCATAGATATGCTCGATCTACACTATTTTTGAAGTTTTAAATTTTATAATTAGATATAAAATTATATTTTAAAGCTATCACAAAGATTTCTAATATTGAAACTGCATTTTTTAAGACTATTTGAAGGTGAGCTCTATTTTGATTGTTTAGAGCCTTGGCTCTATACAAACCCCACCCTTCTTTTTGGCAATGGTGATTATGAGTGATGGGTTCACCTAGGCTTAGCGTGGATCAGCCGTCAACCTCACCCTTCTTTTTGGCAATGGTGATTATGAGTGATGGGTTCACCTAGGCTTAGCGTGGATCAGCCGTCAACCTCAAAAAGTAGGCTCAGTTTAGATTTTTGAAAAAGAGAAATAGCATACAATACATAGGAGAAATTTGAGGATGGGATATTCCCCCCTACATTCCCCCTGTTTCTTCGTCCCTCACTTTTGCCGCCCCATCCTTGTCCTACATCACTTTTCTCCACGACGTCCGCTACAAAATCAACCCTGCACTCTCTCTCTCTAAATTATCCTTATCGTTATCACGGACAAATTTTATCAGGATATTCTTAGTTATGTCTTTTTTTTATTTGGGTATTTTATCAGGATTTTACAAGAAAGTTAATATACCTAAAAGCTATATCATATTTTCTTTCTCTTCGTCACGGAATAAATATAAATTCCCTATGAGAGCCTTTTATTTAGTCAAGTTTTTAAAATCCGACCCTCTTTTCAATTCAAAATTTGTGTAATCTTTAAATCTCTTTTAAAAATAAAAAATATTTAGATGACAAATTATCAAAGGTATTTCTTGGGCAACGATGATTAGTTTTTAAATTGAAAATTCTAAATTGCATTCAAGAATTTTCCATAAATTAGCAGTAAAAAATAGTAAAATTATAGAATTTTGCTCCTTTTAGGTAACAAGTTACTATATTAAAAATGGGTCTTTTATTTGAAATCTTTTTATTATGAAAATTTAGTCTTCAAAAAGTTATCTATTGTTGCAATCTAAGGTTATTATTTGTGAACAGACATAGCAACATGTAAATGCCTATGAGCATATATAGCAACATGCAAGTGCACGATTGTAGACTAAAATTATATAGAAACTCTATCCTATAGACTTATTTACTGCATATTACTTGTACATGTAAATTCTTTCTGTATAAATCTACCATTGTAATGTCAATTTTATACATCAAAAAAAATAATATTTTTACATGGTATTAGAGCCATTCATACAAACAATATTCTCACATTATCGATGCCTACAGTATTATCATAAATTCATTTCATCACGATAATAATGTAAATATTATATTTTTTGTGAAAAAATAACAATAAATTCAAATTATCAAAGATAATTATCACTAATTTTTTGAAGTCCCAACTCTCAACACGAAATGGATGTCTCTCTAACCTCCCAATAGAGAGAGCTTTCTCTCTCTAAGTTTTCCATCACAGAGCCCTCTCTCCTCCATATGTTCCCGTCCAATCCTTTTCTTAGTTCTACCAACGAGAGAAAGTGTAATGGGTGCTTTGAACCTTTAGGGTGGATGGTCCGCGTACTCAACCACCCTAAGTAAGTCTTTGTTGATGTGGACCAACTTGGGCTTAGGAAAAGGGAGCAACTCCTAAAGTGAGCCCACCCAGTTGTGGTCATTGGCTATGTGTGGGTCCCTTCTTTATGTCTTTTTGAGACAAGTCCAATTGAGCTAAGTGTCTGTTATCCGGTGGCAACAATTATAAAGCCTGTGTATCCCTTCAATGCATAGAACTCCTTTTGTCTTATGGCGCTTGAACACGCAATTACGCAACATTTCTTTAAGAACTAAAAGAGAACTCAAATTGATGAATTTCTACTCGTCACTTTTCTTATTTTAATTATGGAAGAAGTTTATATAGAGCTGACGCTTCAAAAAATCAAATTAAAGCCTATCTAAAAAATTTCATTAGAAGAGGTTGTTTTGATGTTCAAATATCCTCAAATTGATCATCTCGACATCAAGATGCATGGACATAAGAAAAAAAATGGATTTTAAGTATTGATAATAGTTTATTTTGTAACATATTTTTGGATCGTCAATTTTCAAAATTTTCAAGTCGTCATAGATATGTAGATCTACACTATTTTTTAAATTTTAAAATTCATAAATAAAAATAAAAAATATATTTTAAAGCTATCATAAAGATTTTCAGTATTAAAACTATACTTCTCGATACTATTTGAAGGTAGGTCTTATTTGATTGTTTAGAGCCTACGCTCTATAAAAGCCGCACCCTTTTATTATAGAGAAAATTACGGACAAACATCCTTTTGTACCCGTTTACTACCGTATCAGTCACTATTTATAAAAAAATATGAGTTCCCCCTGCGGGTGGGAATTTTTTTTTTTTTTTCTTGCCCACCTGTCAGGAGGAAATTACAACACCATACAGGTGATACACCACATGCTTGCTCAATATATTATTGTTAAATGAAAAATAGTACTTGAGGGATTATAGTTTAAGTTTACTCCCTCCGTAAAAAGACTTACCGGAAAGATTTTGTTGTAATTTAAAAATACTGAAAATTACCTAATAATCGCTAGATGATTATTTCAAATGTTAGAAATTTGAAATTTGAGTTTCCTAACCTTTTAAATATTTTCCGCTAAAAATTAGACGCTCTCTATTCAATCTTGCGAGATTATTTTTTTCAAACATGCAGAGGGTGTAATTAGAAATATATATATA
>NW_006495273.1:5590537-5649869 GCF_000471905.2 Amborella trichopoda | reverse complement strand
GTTTCTTGTGTTTTAGATTAACAATCCCGTAAGGGAAAGTTAAGTAAGTTCATAGGTTTCTATGTTTGATAACCTACCTGGGATTATATAGTAAATATCTAATATTTATATTTACATAGATAATAATTTAAATAGAAATATATAATATTTATAACATACTATAATATATGATATATTGTATTTTATATTTATTGTTAATAATAATATATTATTATATATATTATATTATTATATAATATACTACAATATAATATATAATATATTATATATAATATAATATAATATGTAATAAATTATATATAATATAATATATATATATATATATATATATATCATGGACACTTTTTATCAAACACATAACATGAACAGTAATAGGTGAAATTTCTTCTTCCTCTTCTAACTTTATGTTATCAAACACGCCTAGAGATAGACACTATCTAAAAATTTTTGGAGAGAGATACTATCGCAAATTTTATGTTTTAGAGAGAGAAAGTATCTTAAAATTTTAGAGAGACAAACTAGATCAAATTTTTGATAGAGAAAGTAAATGAATTTTTTAGAGAGAGAAACTATCTCAAAAAAATTTAGACCTAGAATCTATTTCAAAATTTAGAGAGAGAAAATATCTCAAATTTTAAACTTTAGAGAGAGAAAATATATTAAATTTTAGAGAGACGCTATACTATTTTAAAATTTTAGAGAGAGACACTATACTATTAAATTTTGATAACATGAAGATACTTTTTTAAAGTTGAGAAGTCCTCGGTACTGTTCAACTTCTGTGTTTGATAAAAAAAAACATCTTCATTTCAAAAGTTTGCATCTTCCCACCTTGCGTTAAAAAAAAGTTACAACCCCAAGGACGGAACTCAAAATAAGAAGTTCGATACTTCCCACCTTTTCGATAACGTAGCCGCAGCACCCCTTCGCCGTCGTTGAGCACTCCTCTCTTTGCAGCACGTCCCTCTGTTCTTCGAAGAAAAGCTCTTCTCATCTTCTTCATCTCTCAGATCCGGCCTAACCAGATCGAGGTAAGCGGTCACTTATCTCATCTTCAAATTCTCGCTTTGCTTAATTTTCATGTGATTTGACTCTCCATTGTTTTTTTCTTGAGAAGAATCTGTACGAAAATTGGTAAAAAAATAAAGTCCTCTACAGTTTAGGGCTTTTTCTGAGGTTTTGGGGATTGAGAGAGAGAGATCATTTTTGAGCTTATGTTTTGTATCCATTACTTGGAATTTGAATTCCCTGCAACATTTGTATTCTATACTCTTGATTTGAGCCTTTGGTCTGATAATGAATCTCTGTTTGATATGATTTATGGCATTTTTTTTTATACTTTTTATCAGTCCCATTTAACCCTTTATAAATTGCACAATTAGAATAAATTTGATTAGAAATATATATGAATGTACGCTTTCTCTCTCTCCCCGGCATTTTGCTTTGCAGATATGCAAAAATTCAGGTGACATGTATTAGTTTTATATGGGGGTTTCTTGTTTCGTAGTTTTGAGTGACTTAATCTTAAAATCTGAAAGTATTATGTATTCCATTTCTCGTCTTGCTTTTGCAATTTTTTTATGTCTCTTGTACAGATCATGTATAAATTATTATGGGAATCATTTTCGACTTCCTCCCATTATGTAGTAGCCTTGTTGGAATGAGCCGGTGTGATAGCTCGAAAACTCGGTTCCGGATTTTCATGTTCTGTTACGTTGAGAAAGCTATCCTTGTTTAGTTGAGTTTTGAAATTCCAAAATCATGCTTATGCTGATTAAAAGAATGAAAAATTAAAGAAGTCTGTTTGTTAAGAGGGATGATGACTAGTAAAATGAACTTCTAGTGTAACATACTTATTTTTTATTCTCAATTTTCTTATTTTTCTTTCAAAACAAAAACCCAAACGTTTGCAAATAGAGAGGCTGAGCCCCTTCGCCAACCAAATAGACCATTAACGTTACAATGCTTTCTAGCGTTAAAATAAGCAAAGTGCCCACTTCCTAATTCTGTGATCAGGTTGCGGAATTGATCAATTTTGTCAAACTAACAACGGCATTAAACTAAATAATGTGAAACTTGTTTCTTGCATAGGGTATAGAAACAGTGATAAATATTGTGGGAGGCCTACTTAAGTCGCTAGTACTTGTAATTAAATATTGTTTTACATTTCATATGAACTTTTATGTTGTGTTCATTCTATTGCATTTTGAATTATGTATGTTTAAACTATTATAGGTTATTATTGAATGAGCTGGTTTTGTACATGGTTTTCTTAATGGATGCATGAACTGCGAATGTTGCTTGATACAGATGCATCAGTGCAGAGTATAAGTAGTGTTTAAGTTATTACAGGTTGTTGTTGAATGTGATGATTTCTTACTGCTTGAAGTTGTCTATAGACTGTTTTAATTTTGAGGTGCAATGAAGTTTAGCATGGAACATTTGCGTGGAAGTTTATCATGGAACATTGTCTATAGACTATTTTAATTTTGGCTGCATATGACATGTTGTTACTGTGGAAGTCAATAGATGGAAATTATGTGTACCTGTTCTTTGCAAAAAAAGGAACATAAAACAAAACGTATTCTATATAATTTACATGACTACTACTGATTTAGGAAACTTCAAGATGATATACACTTTATAAAAATTACATGACTACCACTGATTTTGGAAAACTTCAAGATGATATCTTCCCCCATGATGTTTCTTGCGGTAAGGACTATAGGCCGGTTTGGAAACCAAAATGCTTAGTGGTGGACATATGAAAAATGTAAGTCTTGCTAATAAGATGAAAACCAGTCTCTTATCTAATCCAATACAGATACCTAGTTCTTTTTTAACTTCCGAAGACGTTATCAAACATAGAAACCAGAAACTTCTTAACTTCTCATGAGGTTATTAAACACAGAAACTAGAAACTTCTTAACTGCCCAGAGAGGTTATCAAATACATAAACCAGGAACTTAAGTTCACAGAACTTAAGAACTTCCAATTTGCAGTTCATGAACTTGCTTCCAGTTATCAAACAGGCCCAAAATTTAAGAGAATAACTATATCAAATTTTAGAGAGAGAGTACATATCTTGTTTTAGAAAAAGAAACTTTCACAGAATTTTTAGAGAGAAATTATCTCAAATTTTAGCTTTTAGAAAGAGTAAGTTTTTTAAAATTTGAGAGAAAAACTATAGCATATTTTAGAGAGAGAGAAACTACTTAAAATTGTTTAGAAAGAGAAACTATATCAAAATTATTGAAGAGGGGAACTATCTCAAGTTTAAAGTTTTAAAGTTAGAGTATCTTAAAATTTTAGAAAGGGAAACTATATTAAATTTTAGAGAGAGTTAAGCACCTAAAAATTTTAGAGAGAGAAATTATCTGAAAATTTTTAGATCGACAATTTCAAATTTTAAATTTTGATAGAAAGTATATTAAATTTTAGAAAGAGAAACCATATCAAATTTTAGAGAGAGAAACTATCTAAAAATTGCTATAGATACACTATCCCAAATTTTGAGTTTTAGAGAGAGAAAGTATATAAAAATTTTAGAGAGAGAAATTTTATCAAGTTTTGTTACCAAACAATGGACATGGAAGTGATCGCTAGGAATCCATAAATTTTATATAGTTTATCCAAACAAGAGATTTAAGAAATCCATGACAAAAATCCTTGATATTGAAAATCTATAGATTTCTTTAGATTTTAAATATTTAATATTCCTAGTTTCCTCTTATCCAAATGGGCTCTTATAGTGGTTTATTTGATTGGTAGCAAAATTATCACTCCAACATGCCTTGCAAGATTTTGGAAGAAATTTGAGTACACGTTGAAGAAAAACGTATCAAACAAGTGGGGATTGGGTGGAGGCATGAAAAAGAAATTCTCCAAGGGCAATTTTATGAAATTTCTCAGCTTTTCACCTCACAAATTGGTCATTTTTGGGGTAGGTCGAGCCAACTTTTGATAAACCCACCCATCATTGGCCCTCACTATTGATTATCCACCTATATTCTCAACCCTTTTATATAATAAAAAAGTTTATACAAGGTTACAACTTTAAAATGTAGAATTACCTAAAAAAATACGTCGGAAAAGGTTGTTTCAAGATTGAAAACTTCTTTAATTGGTCATCTCGACATCGAGATGTATGAATATAGAAAAGAAAAAGAAGGTCTTGCAATACATTATCTAGACCGTCCACTTTCAAGATTTTCATATGTTTATAGATCTACTTGATTTTAATCATTTTTTGAGTTTTAAATTTTATAATTAGATATAAAAATAGATTTTGAGATAATCCTAATAATTGTTTTCACCTAAAGTACATGTTATAGTACAATTTGGAGGTACGTCTTAATTGGATTGTTTAAGGTTGCAACCTTATAGAAACCACACCCTTTATATAAACCCATGAGCCATCCATGGTTTAGAGAGAGAAACTTAGAGTGAGAAAATTTGAAACCCATTCTCTCAAAAGCCCATTTCTAATGGATCAAACTCTTGTACTGGAATGTGCATTGTACTCGGCATTGCGGCTCACCCTCTTCTCGCATATATCGAAACACCACCCCCCCCCCCCCGCTCCCTACCCCCGCCGAAAAAAAAAAAAAAAAAAAAAAAAAAAATTAAATTACCCTCAACCCCTGATTCTAAGTACTTTTGCACTTCAATAAAATCGAAGTTGTTCTTTTTTGTGTGCTTTCACTGGTTTATTTGCCTTTGAATTGGAGTAACACAACTATTGCACATAGGTATGCAAACAGGGGCACATAAATCTCTAGCGACTCTACGGGAGAGGTCTCCTTCTCCATAGGTTTGATCCACTTGCAATTTATTTTTGAGTTCAATTTCTTGTTGTTTTTGCCACGGTTCTAAAAAGCAGTGCTAGGCAGCCCAAGGGGGCATGGGCGAGCAAACTAGTGGCCCATCCCCAGGCAGCTCGCCTAGGGCTTGCACCCCGCCCAGGGGCGAAAATGAACCTCATTGATGGGCATGTTTGGCTTTGCTTTTGTTTGTTTTATTTTTTCGTTTTTTTTAAAGCTAATTATGTAAATAAAGGGATTTAGGTTCATATCCAACGTAGACCCATTTGAACTGTTTTAGAGAGATATAAATATTTAAAAAAAAAATAGTTTTTTGTGATTTTTATAGGATAGAAGAGTTTATCAGAGTTATAATAAATCAATCTAAAAATAACCCATTGAGATCATATTTAATTTTAGATAATTTTTTTTAGGATTATTAGAGGGTTTTTAGAAGATTTTGAGAGTGGAAAACGTATAAAAGGTAGAAGTTTTTTAGAATTATTAGAGGGTTTTTAGTGAAAAATTTTGTTTTTTAGATTGCTTGTATTATTTTAAGATGTCTTCTTTGAGATCTAATAGAAGTAGAAATCTGAGTTGGAAATATGGTTATTTACCAAATCTTTTGGATAAAAATTGTACAAGATGCAATTATTGAGAAGGATATGAAAGTGGTATAAACCGGTTTAAGAAACATCTTGCCGGTATCAAGTGGGATGTTGTTCAGTGTAAAAAAGTTATTGGTGCTAGTAAATGGGAGATAAAAAATGATATGAATATTGTAAAAAATAAAAAAGATGAAATAGAGGCATCCATAAAAGAGCTGAGGTCTAGAGGACCGTGTCAATTATGATGATGATGATGATGATGATAGTGATAAAGAGAGGTGTGAAGAGGTGCAGCAGCTTGCTATATCCCAGACTAAAGGGAAAAGAAAGGGAGTTGTAATTGGTTATGGGGGTGGAGAGGCTAAGAGGCATCTCGGGTTAGGAGGCCTATGGAATGGTTTTTGCCCTAGCCTGACCTTGAGGTTGCACAGGTGAGAAAATAAAGAAGCAAACAACTATTGATAATAGAATCAAGAAGGAAGAGAGAGAGAGAGAGAGAGAGAGAGAGAAAACTGCACAATACACTGCTACATCCTTTTTATGAGGTAGGCACTCATTTCAATACTAGTATGCCTAAGCAGCTTCTATACTTTGGTAGAGGCAATTGGCTAATTGGGACCTGGATTGAAGTCCCCAACCCCATATGAGCTTTCAGAGCTTCTTTTAGAAAAAGAGGTGAATGTCATGAGAGATTGTGGAGTCACAGAAGGATGCATAAGCTCAATATAGGGTTTTTGTTATGTGTAATACTTGGAGTGATAAGAAGAGTTGAAGTCAAATAAATTTATTGCTGAATTATCCTTTAGGGATTATTTTTTCGAGGTATGTTGATGCATCTGATGATAGCCATGATGTCCATTACATATTTAAAGTGATGGAGAAGAGCATCAAGAAGGTTGGAGAGTAGCATGTTATACAGGTTGTCATAGATAATACTGCTCATTATATTGCTGCTGCTAATTTGTTGTACATAGCTTATCCTAATATCTTTTGGATACCATGTGCAATACACTGTATAGACCTCATGCTTAATGGACTTGGTGGTTTGAGTGATATTTCAGGTGCAATTAAAAGTGCTAAGTAAGTTACGGCTTTCACTTATAGCCACACCCTCACTCTCAGCATGATACACAGATATATAAGGAAGAAAGAGATACTAAGACTTGAATGATTGGAGAGCATGTAAGTGGCCTAGGGATCAGAAATAGACGAAAGTGAGAGATATTACCATTTCTAAAGCTTTTTAGTGAGGCGTGAAGAGCATTCTTAAGTTACTTTTTCCTTTTGTCAAAGTCCTTTGCATGGATAGTGACAAGCCCTCCATAGGCTACATATATGAGGCAATGGAGAGATGCAAGAGCGAGATCACCCGTAATTTAGATGATGATGAGAGCCGCTATAAGTCAGTTTAGGAGATTACTGATAAGAAGTGGATAGGCACCAACATTGATCATTTGATGCAGCTGGCTATTTTTTAAACCTAGTTTTTTAATATACTGATAATGAAATACATACAAATGACACAATTATGACTGGGTTTAATAAATGTCTAGTTGTGCTAGTCCCTAATCAGAATGTCCAAGATATTATGTATTGATGAGCCAGTAAGTTACAAGTACTCATTGAAGTCGTTTGGGAGGCCAATGGCGGTGAGGCAAATGATCAAAATCGATCTAGGTAATAATATTCTTAAGTTCCTAAAGTTCGAGTTTCATATTTGTTGTTAGTTTTTTATATTTTATAGATAATTGTAATTCATAAGCAATTTGCAGCTAATTGGTAGAGCCAACACTAAATATACAAAAGTTGGCCATTCGGATCTTGAGCTTAACCATTACCTCGTTCGACTGTGAGCGGAATTGAATTACTTTTGAGATGGTAATTTAGTTTACTTTATTAGTTTCAATTTACTAATTTGTACTAGTACTTTAATAGTTACTAGTTAGTAATTAATGATTACTATGTCAATTGTAAATTTGTAGTACTATTTTAATTAGTTTCATTTGATTTTATTAGATTCATATAAATAAAAGAAACATGCTTGAATCAAAGAGGATCAATGACCTAGTTTATGTGAAGTATAATCGATATTTGAAGGAGAGGTTTGCTAATAGAGATATAAGAGACCCCATCAGATAAAACATATAGATAATGCTATGGAGTGGTTGGTTGATGATAATGAGGTCGATGTGTATAAAGAATTGACATAATATATGCTCATGGAGGCCTCAAGGATTGCAACTGACCCTCCTAAGGGTACTAGGTCTTTTCGTAAAGTATGAGGCTTGAGGAGGAACCAGACGCAGATTCAAAAGAGACAGAGACGGACGACCATTACGTTGATAAGGGAGATTATTCTGATGATGATAGGCTCGACTCCGATTCATATGATGGTGCTGCTCCTGCTTTTTCTTATTATTATGAGGAATGACTGAAAACTCTTTTGAATCTTCAAGTCTATATTTCTTTTATTTTTCTTTTACGCCTCTTGGTTTTGTGTATGTAAGTTGTAAACTTAGAACTATATATAGACTATGGATATGGACATATGGAGTATGGAGGAATGTATGGGGAGTTGTGAACTATGGACATATGATATGTCCTAACTCCTATGTATTATTTCTTTCCTTGTCTTGATGGTGAATCAATGTCTTGCCATCTTGGATTATATTTTCCTCTTTTTATTGTGTGTGTGGACTATGGAGTACATGGAGTTTGGATTATGGTATGGACTATGAAGTATGGTCTAATATTCTAATGTCTAATAGTTTGAAGTTTGAACTTTGATTTTTGAATTTGAAATGTATGGAATTATGGACAAATGGACTAGGGATGGACTATCTATTATGCATTAATAATGTGCTATGTGTCTCAATATGAATTTCTTAATTTTTTACACAAAATCTGGACCTAAAACAGTTGCATATCCCATGCTTTTTATTCTACTAGGCCTCCCAAGTTCCGGGCGGCTGCTTAGGTGACACTCGGCATTTTTTGGAACATTGGTTTTTGCCATTTTGAATCATTTTGGCATGCACAAACTGAGGTGGCGATGGACCTGGGACCTAACGGGTAGATCCGACTCAAGTCTGGGCATGGATCCAAAAATTGGACCTGGTGGGTCAGGTCTGGGTCCAGGTCCATGTAGAATCGACCTGACTAGTGTTGATATTTAAGTAATATTTAATATATGATATTTAAATAATATTTAAATAAATATAGTTAATAATACCTAAACAGAGCATATATATTATTAACCAATTTATAAAATATATTTAAATACATAGAAATTTTGATTTTTGGTGTAGTTTGATCATGTCTAGTCGGGTCTAGGTCCAAGTCCCATATTATATTTTCAGATCCGGGTCTGGTGACTTGGGGTTCAACTGGGTCCTGTTCTAGGTCTGGGTCCCATAATATTTTTTGGGTACAGGTTTGGGTCCGCTCGGACCCAGCCCGACCTGGACCCTGGCCCGACCCATTGCTACTGACACCAACTCTGTTTGGGATGGACCCATGTTTTCTCTGTCCCTTGGAGCGCCTTCTGAGTGCCAAACTTGAGCCACCCACGCTCACACACCTACATTGTCCCTGGCGTCGGTGCACCACACACCGAATATGTGCACGGCGTTGGAGCACCAGACACCCATAGTGCACCAAAATATATGGCCATCCTCACATGCCCTACAACTCCGGGCCATCAAATCCTCACTATGGCTTTCCCATTATGGGGGCGACAAGGCCAGCCTATGGCCTCTCAATATGGGGGTGAAAAGGCCAGCCTATGGCCTCTCAGTATTGGGGCGACCAAGGTTGAGCCCAATGGCATACCTCCATCCCGTCATCTGGCTTTTGTCCAAAAGGGCCACAAACTAATACACATGAAGGGCAGATTTCAAGATTCCCCAAAACAATTGAAGGTCATGGAAACGGGATAACGCCACTTGCCTCAATAGTGCATTAACTACGAATCATAAGCCTTTTTGGATATATTTGTCTTGTCTTTACTTCTACCTTTATTATTCCTGAAATGTTTGGTCAAGTTGTCTCCACGACAAAACGAGAGTGAGTATAAATAAATCATCATTATCATCACAACATTTTTTCCAACTATTTACTCGGCTACATGAATTGTGGTATACCACTTTTGTTTGCCATACTCTTAATGAGGCCATAAGTCTTTGTAACCATGTCCTTTTGGGCCGATCTCTTGCTCTTTTGAGCAATCTACTTGAACTAACTTGCACTTTCTAGTATATGTTATATTGGGTATGCACTGCATATGCCCAGCTCACCTAAGCGAATACAAATAAATAATGTTTATAAAATTCCCAAAATCAAGTCCTAAATCCTTCCAATGAGGACAGGAGCGGACATTGCCCATCTTAGCTATGTGAACGTAGTTTGGCGAGTGGATACTCGAGTTGTCCCTTGCTCTTTATTGCAGACAAATGTTCTCAAACTCATTCTTCAATGACCAATTCTCAAGTGGTTAACAATTTACAAATATTATCAATGGAATTTGACGTATGGATTGAGCCTTTCAAATTCTAATTACATTTCATTCTGTCTATGAAAGGAATATAACGAGAGTATTTTATAAGGGATTGTATTCAATGATACCATTTTATCTTTAATACATGGAGTTCACAATTATTTATAATCATCTGATATGAAATCTGATAGCTTGGATGTGCCAAAACTTTGAGAAAATTTCTTTTGAACTTTGAGCTTGATCAATGTAATAAATGTAGCCACCCAAATTAATATCCAATTATTAAGATTAATTGTGACCAACTTGTACTAAAGATAAATGGTCTCATTATATAATTTTTCCATTTTACACAGCGGAAAAACTAGTAGTAAAGACATTCTAGCACGTTGGCCTACTTTTGGGAGCACGATCTCCACTCTAGATGCTTTTTACCAACGGAAATATTGAGATAAATCCTACTTTTGAGTTTCCTACATTTCATATTTTAAAATCAAGTCTCATTTTTAAGAGCATAAAGTGCATCTTAATTTCGTCTTTTGTTTTTTTTAAAACCAGATTAAGTTCAATTTTGGTAAGTTTATACTTCTTATTATTATACGCCTATAAAAAATATTAATAATAAATAATTAAAAATATAAAAATACCCCTGAATAATATAATGGTAGTTTGGTAATTTTTTTACTTCAAATTATTTTAAAATATTTTTATAGGTGTGTATGATGGTCTGAATTATGGATATACCAAATTGAGTTGAATCGAGTGCATATAAAAGGAGATAAATTAAAATACACTTTATGTTCTAAAAAAATGAGATATGATTGTAAAATATAAAATATATAGAAATATTGTTATTTATAAAAACTAAAATAGACTTATTTATAACTTTGCCTTTTAGAAATATCTGGATAGACTTCAAATTTCACTTTGTGAATTTTTTTGTTTTCATTTCATTTTAAAACTAAGGAAAGGTTTCTATGCTTCCCTTACAGTATAGAAGTTCTATCTTCCCCCTACTATCCAGCCATCAAATTTTGATCAAGAGAGCCCCACTCACCGTTTGATCTTAGATCCGACATCTCAAACTATTTTTTTTTTAATTTTTTATACAAATTGTACAAATATAAAATTTGGTACGTACCATCTTCTCATTGGGGTGCACCTATAAAAAATATTAAAAATAATTTTTCAATAAAATATAATGACCAAAATACCCCTTGAATTTTTTAAGTGTATTTTGGTCATTTTATTTTATTGAAAATATATTTTTTTTATATTTTTTGCTAGTGAGAGTTTAATAGAAGAATGTACGTAAAAAATTTAGTGTCAAAATAGTATATAGAAAAAAATTAAAAATAAAATAGTGTAGAGACATGACATTGTGATTGGGGCAATCTTAGCCCTCCATTCAGAATTGACAGTTGGATAATGGGGAGGATAGAACTTCTATGCTATAGGGGAAGAATAGAAAGCTTGCCCTTACAACTAATTGTATTCCATATGTGTATATTGTTGTATGTGTGAAGCCAAATCACGCATGTGAGTTTTTGAGCTTCATTTGTTTTATATTTTGTGTTGACTTTCTTATTTTATTCTAAACGATTGGATTGACTTCTAATCCAAGGGTTGTGAGGCTGTAGGAATTTTCCTCTTTAAAGGGGTTTTGTTTCCCTTTTGTTTTAGTGAGAGAAAAGAAAGAGAGAAGGAAGAAAAGGAGAGCACATACACGGTGGGTACTTCTGGCTCTAGTTTTCTCCACTTTGTAAAGAGAGAACGTGGAGATTTTTAGACATACACTTGGGTGTTTTGGGACCTTGTCACATGCCCTGTTTTAGAGAGAGAAAGTACATTTTTGTAGTGTGTTTGGACCTTATTTTGGATCATGTTTAGAGAGAGTTAAAACTATTGGAAATTAGAGCTTTGAGACTAGATCTCTCTTATAATATTCCAAAATTAGTGAGTAAAGCCTCATACCATTCTCCGATGGATGTAGGTCACCGTTTGTGATAGAACCACGTTAAATCATTGTGCTTTGTGGGTTGTTTGCTATTGTATTTTTCATTTCATGATTTTTTTTATGCCATGTTATTTCCAATGCTTGTTTATATTGATATGAATGCACAATAGCTGTGAATGTTATAAACCCTTACTGCTTTTTCACCAATCGACCCCAACAATGGGTATCAGACCTAGGATTTGTTCTTTATTGTGTCTGTAAAGAAAGTATTACTCTATTGTGGTTATTTCTTGTATTTTTCCTAAAATAGAAAGAGGAATGGAATTTGAAAAATTCAGTCAAAGTAATTGGCCAATATGAAAGATGATGATGGAGGATTATCTTGTTGTGAAAGAACTAGATCGACCACTTCGAGGAAAAGAAGTCATGTCTGATGGAATGGAAGATCGAGAATGGGATATTCTTGATCGAAAATGTTTGGCAGCTATTAAACCATGTATTTTACCATTAATTTTATTTGATGTTTGTCAATGTAAAACATATGTAGAGCTTTGGTAATATTTTGAGCGACCCTTTGGTGCAAATAAAATGCATGTGATGAAAAAATTGTTTCTTTTGAAAATGAAAGAAGGTGTTACAATTCAATTTTATTTCTGCACAATTGAATTCTCTAAAAGTGAATTTGGAAGAAGAAGTTTTATGTTTGCTTTTACTGAATTCTTTACCTGCCAGTTGGGATACCTTGATTACCATTGTGACAAATAATATGGGTAACAAATTTAATTTGAAAGATGTTGTTGCTTCATTGTTAAATGATCAGACTAGAAAGGCATCCACACGAATGCTTGTTAAGTCAAATTAAGCATTAGCAGCAAGAGATAAAGGAAGAACCCAGCATAGAGATCAACCCTATAGATTTAGTAAGGGTAAATCTCATGGCAGAGGCAGATCCAAGTCGCAGGGCAAGCAGGTTGCTTGCTGGTATTGCCAGAAACTTGGTCAACAAAGAAAAATTATTACGCTTTGAAGGATAAGTAAAGGCCAAGGGCAAGGATGACTATGTCGAAACAAGTACAATATTTGATGGCAAAGATGGGGTCACTTTTAGTGTTGTATGCACAATACTGTCTACTGAAGATAGTTCGGTCTTGGACTCTAGAGCTTCATTTCATGTTTGCCTAGAAAGAGCATGCTTTTCATCGTATACGAATGTGGATGGTGGCTTTGTCTATCTTAGTGATGATAGAGCTTGTAAAATTTTGGGCGTCGGAAATATTCACATAAAAATGTATGATGGTATGATTCATGTGCCAAACTTGAAGAAGAGCTTGATTTCACTTCCTACTCTTGATATAGAAGGCTAAAGGTGTACCAGACAGGGAAGAGTGCTCAAAGTTTCAAAGGGGGCTCTAGTGATGATGACGGGAGTCCAGGAAGGAAACTTGTATAAATTGTTAGAGAGCACAATTATAAACAAAATGGTAAATTATGTTGTTGAAGAAAAAGTTCGACAAGAGGCACATGGTTTGGCAATGGAAGAACTTTATAGTACAAAGTTCTTGACATGGATAATCGGCAAGAATTAGAGCTCTTATGAGAGTATGTGAAGCCGAAAGCTTTTCATGAATTCCTTTGAAACAATGTTTAGAATTTGGTGAAGGAATAGCTGATGGGATTGGAGCATTGCATCCCACTATAATGTTGGTTTTGATAATTGCCATGATTTGTATGAAATTTATATCATATCACTTGTTGGTGTTTTTCTTTATTGGCTTGTATTTAGCTTGTGAAGAAAATGTTGGAATGAAGTAAAATGGATACTTCAAATTTTAAGAAGTATGGGGATGGATTGCCAAGTTTTTCAAGGCTTCGTGGGAGATATAGATGCAAAGGATCTCGATGATATGAGATCAACCAACGGTTGTGCTTATAGTTGTATAAACAATGGTTCATCTAAAGCATATGTGAATGCAAGACGGCGCTAAGAGCTCAAGGGTGCAAGTGTTGAAGAAGGTGGAATTCCTATGAGAAATACAAGTACGAACCAAGATGAGCAAGACATGCTCATGGAGGAGACGTAACCTCGAGATGATGGAAAATGGTGCATTCGATTTTGTTTTAGAAGCTTGGTAATTTGTCTTCAAGTAAGAGATTGTTGTATGTGTGAAGCCAAATCACATATGTGAGTTTTTGGGTTTCATTTGTTTTATATTTTATGTTGACTTTTCTTCTTTTACTCTAGGCTATTGGATTGACTTCGAATCCAAGGGCTGTGAGGTTGTAGGAATTTTTTTCTTTAAAAGGGTTTTGTTTCCCTTTTATTTTATGAGAGAAAAGAAAGAGGAGGAAAAGGAGAGTACACACACAGTGGGTGCTGCTGGCCTTGGTTTTCCCCACTTTGAAGATAGAGAAAGTTGAGATTTTTGAGCATACACAAGTGTTTTGGGACCCTATTGTAGGCGCTGTTTTAGAGAGAGAAAGTACACTTTTGTAGTGTGTTTGGACTCTGCTTTGGGTCATGTTTCAAGAGAGTTAAAGCTGTTAGAAATTGGAGCTTTTAGACTTAATCTCTCTTGTAATATTTCGAAATTACTAAATAAAGCCTCCCACCATTCTTCTGTTGATGTAGGTTACGTTTTGTGATCGAACCTAGTTAAATCTTTGTGCTATGTGGGTTGTTTGCTGCCTAATTTTTCATTGCATGATGTTCTTTGGATGCCATGTTATTTCCAATTCTTATTTATATTGATATAAATGCACAATAGTTGTGAATGTTATAAACCCTTATTGATTTTTCACTAATGGACCCCAATATATATTAGTTAAGCATTACATTATAAATTGTGTTTTGAAGCATTTATTCTTCTAAATAATTTAAACAAGCCAGATTAACACAGTTGTTTGCATTTCTTTTATGATATTAAGAGAAAATTTATGTAAAGTCTTTATATGCGATGTCATCGTTTGTTTGTCAATTTCACTTTTTACTTTGCTCACCATAATTTATTTGATTGTGTATTTTTGATCTGTAGGCAAGGTGGTGGATATAATTTATTTGCACTATTATAATCTTGCTTCATTCCACTCCAAGGGAATATAATTGACACACATTGACTAAAACTTCCAGAAAGCATGGAATAAAACTTCCGACATTACTAATTGAATTAATTTTAAGAATTGTTTTTGCATATTTGTATGATTACTTACTTGATCGCTTATTTAATTTCTACATGCAAAGCACATAATCTAACTAGTTTCATATAAACTTATTAACATTACATGATTTTTTCGGGTAATTCAGCGGGGAAGAGGTCTCCTACCCATGGTAAGAATGGTACTCAATACATCAAATTATTGCTCCCCACTAATTTAGAACTTAATCAAACCTCAATATGAAAAGTGATATAATTCCATCCATTAATAAATTAGTTGGTAGGGAAAAGGTTCTGACAACGCAAAAATGGGAAAAAAATTTAAAAGGCATAAAGATATAAATATAAAAATTAATTATCTACGAAAATACACACATACGGTAAATATTGCATACTTTCTAATCCAATTTTTATCCGGGTGTGTATAGCATGCTCCCGTGAGAGCACACCGCACCATTACTTCCTCGGCCCCATCCACCTTTCACTAAACCAAATGGTCAGTGCACATGACTCCATTAAAAAAAGAGAAAACAGGGGAGCCGGTGTCCTTGTTTGAAATTAAAATACGAGTGATTTACAAAGAAGGTGATCAACAAGTATTTTTATATTTTTTCAAAATTTCCTTTCGTTCAACTCGAATTTTATAAGTAGGAAAGTGCCTTAAAGCTTGGGGCACTGCCCTACTAATGAAAAAACTAAAAGAAAAAAAAAAAAAATCAAAATTCTAGTTGGCCAAGAGGATATTTTGAAAAAAATATGAGGTGGGTTACCGACATTCTTTATAATTTTACGTACAAGTAGAACATTTTTGTATTTTATCTAAAATTTTAGAATCCGTACGTAAATCACTCTTACAATACTAAAAACAATTAGTGTCAAGAGAGGGCAGTTTGTACACCTGCATGACACTATTTTCTCTCTTCATGTCTGTGTAATGCTTTTTCTCTCTCCACTAATGTTTTTCCTCTCTCCAATGCTTTCATTCCTTCGCTTCTTTTTCGTTTTTTAGGTTTTCTTCATTCGTTTCTCTCTTTATCCTCATGCATGTTAAAGAAGAACCAAAGAGAGCGATTGGAAGACTAGCAAAGCCTTGATCATGTATATCATTACTTTAGAAATTGTGCACAATTTACCACCTTAGTGACATGCATACCAAGGGAAAGTCCAACAAGGAGCTGATTACAACCACCATTGGGCACTTGAATCCAAGAAATTAACTCCTCGAGTATGAAGTGACCCACAAAATGCAATCAATGAAATCTAGAGAAAGAAAGCACGAGAGATAGAGTTTACTATTGTGCGTAGAGGCTCTAAACCCGACAGGTTGATTTTTGGCAAATAAAATATGAGAAATAAAGTATGAAACACATACAACAAGAACACAAAGATTTATGTGGTTCATCCCAGAAAGACTACATCTACGAGCATGACAAACTAAAATCCACTATACCAATGAAAGTTACATCAACAATTTTGAAACAAACCTCGACAAAAACATAGTCGAGCAAACCTTTTTAGACATGCTCTCCCAAACGGCATTATGTCGATCTCTCATCTCTATTCCATATTTAGACCACTGTCTAGGAAAAACACAATTTTGAGAGCAAACGAGACTTTATCTCACTAAAAAGAAAAACAACCCAAAATCTCCATAGAAACCGATTCTCTACAAGAAACCAACCTCTCACTCTGCAGGAGACATCATCAATGTTTCTCTTATGTAATGGAACCGGCTTTATCAACATATCTGCAACATTCTTCTTGGTTGAAATCTTCAGTAACAAGATAGTACCTTCAACTATGATTTCGCGAATAAAATGGTGTCTGACATCAATATGCTTTGTCCTTGCATGATATACTTGGTTATTCGCCTAGTGTATTGCACTCTGACTGTCACAATAAATAACAGTCCCATCTTGTCGTAAGCCAAAATCACTTACAAGCCCTCTAAGTCAAAATAGCTTCTTTCGTTGCCTCGGTAACATCCATGTATTTTGCTTCAGTCGTAGACAAGGCAACTACAATTTGTAGCATTGATCTCCAACTGATTAGAGCTCTTGCAAGTGTAAACACATAACATGTAGTAGTGGTTAGATGCCTCGATCTCGCCCTCCGGGTCAGGTTGACCTGGTGGCACGTGTATCGGGTTTCAAGGGGAACTCGGGGCTTGAGACCGCTCTCTCGAGAACCTTGTTAAGAAATAAGGGTAGGTACACCAACCAGTGAGAGAGGAATTTAATGTGAGGTGGGCCATACCTCACCTGGGTCTGTGACTCACTCGAGTTGACTTGTGTGGGCGCCCTCTTAAATCACGACGGAAAGTCCCCCAGTCCTTGAACTGGTTTGAAATCCCCTCCCTTGACCTGTACTATCATGTTTTTGAGATCACACACATATGGTTAATTTTACAAGACAAGTAGGCTAAGGGACCCCACCTTGTATTTGAGCGAAGGTACACAGGTGTGCACATTCGAAAGAAAAAAAGGAAAGGAATGAGATGAAGATTGGGGTGATTAGAGGAGAAGGGAGAAATAGAATAGAAAGAAGAGAAGAGAAGAAAGAGAAATTTGACCAGGCGGCTAGACTGACACAGTAGCTAGACCAGTACGGTGATTGACCTGGCGTGGTAGCAAGACAAGCACGGTAATTCAGACCGGCACGACGTCAATACTACTTGACGACAAAACCAACACCGACCAGCCTGACTAGCCTAACGTGGTAGCAAGACAAGCATGATAACTGAGACCGGCAAGGTGGCAATATTGCTCGACGACAAGACTACCATGACAGTGCTAGACTTAGCCTGTCCCTTGTTCAAATGAGAGGGGAGGAAGAAAGAAGAAAGAAGAGAGAGAGAGAGAGAGAGAGAGAGAGAGAGAAGAGAGAAGAGAGAGAGAGAGAGAGAGAGAGAGAAGAGAGAGAGAGAGAGAGAAGAAAGTAGAAGGGAAGAGAAGAGCGAGAGGAAAATAATAGAAGAGAGGAGAAGAAAATAGAAGGGAAGAGAAGAGAGAGAGGAAAATAATAGAAGAGGGGAAGAAAATAGAAGGGAAGAGAAGAGAGAGAGGAAAAGAATAGAAGAGAAGGGAAGAAAATAGAAGGGAAGAGAAGACAGAGAGGAAAAGAATAGAAGAGAGGCGAAGAGAGAAGAGGGAGAGAAGAGGGAGAGAAGAAGAGAGGAAAAAAGAGGAGAAGAGAGAACAAGAAGAGAAAAAGAGAACAGAAGAGAAGAGAAGAGGAAAGAGAAGAAAGAAAGGAAGAGAGAAAAGAGAGAAGAAAGAAGAGAGAAAAGAGAATAAATAAAAGAACAGAGAGAAAGAGAAGAAAGAAAAGAGAGACAAGAGAAGAAAAAAGGTAAAGAGAAAAGAGAGAAGAAAGAAGAGAGACAAAAGAGAAGAAAGAAAAGAAAGAGAAGAGAGAAGAAAGAAAAGAGACATGAAAGAAGAGAAAGAGGAAAGAAGAGAGAGAAGAGAGAGAAAAGAGAGGAGAGAGAAGGAAGAGGAAAGAAGAGAGAGAAAAGAGGGATGAGAGAGAAGAAAGAGGAAAGAGGAGAAAAAAAAGCGGGATGAGAGGGAAGGAGGAGGAAAGAAGAGAAAAACATAGGGATGAAAGAGAAGGAAGAGGAAAGAAGAGAAACATGGACGGCGATGGGGTTCTGCCGTCCATGACAGAGGAGAGAGAAAGGGGAAAGAAATATGGATGGCGATAGGCTTTGCCGTCCATGACAGGAGAGAGAGAGAATAAGAAAGAACACGAACGGTGATGTGTTCTGCCATCCATGACAGAAGAGAGAGAATAAGAAATAACACGAACGATAATGGGTTCCGCCGTCCATGACAGGAGAGGGAATCATAAATAACATGGATGACGATGGGTTCTGTCGTCCATGACAGAGGAGAGAGAAAAAAAATAACACGGACGATGATGGGTTCCATCGTCCATGATAGGAGAGAGGGGACAAGAAAGAACATGGACGTCGATAGGTTCCGCCATCCATGACAGGGGAGAGAGACAAGAAAGAGAAAAGAAAAGGCACATGCGACGATATGCATTGCTGTACGTGTCAGAAGGGACTCAAACACAACCTGGCCCACCACTTAGGAAAGGGCCCAGTTCAATGTCCTTGTCAGAGAATTGGGGAGGAAATGTTGTGCCCGGCGATGAGCATCGCCGTACACAACATGAGGAAAATGGAACCTGGACAGAGGCCCGACCACCACTCAGGTTAAGGCCCGGCTCACTATGCTTGTTCCAAGAGAAGAGGACGCCATGCTTGGCGATGGGCACCACCGTGCATGACGAGAGAGGAGAGAGAGAAAGAAAAGAATAGAGAGAAAGAAAGAAGAACGAGATTCGGAAAGAGAGGAGAGAGAAAGGAAGGAAAGTAGAGAGAGAAGGAGAGGGGAGAAAGAAGATTAATAAAGAGAGAAGAAGGATAAGGAAAGAAAGTGGGATGAGTGAGGAATGAGAGAAGAGAGAAAGAGAAAAGATGGGAAAGAAAGACACACGACGATAGCCTACTATCATGCTTGTTGAGATGGGAGAAAGGGGCAAAAAGAGGAAGGGAGAGAAAGATAGAAGAAGAAGAGAGAGAAAGAAAGACATGCAAGGCATTGTTTATTGTCGTGCACGTTTGAGGTAGAGAAGAGAGACAGAGAGAAGAGGAGAGAGAAAGAAGAGGAGAGAGAAGAGAAAGAAGAGGAGAGAGAGAGTTACCTTCACCTAGAGGTACATGACTTGTCTTCTCTCTCCTCTCTCTCTCTCTCTCTCTCTCTCTTGGATGTGGGCCTCAGTCTCCAAGCTAACTCTCAATTTTATTAATCGAAATCAAGGTCCATTACAAGGGGGCATAGCATGATATTTATGGACTTGACCCCAAAACATGGGTGGATGCTCAAAATCTAACATAATTGATGATAGTTACAATTTATTTGAATTAAAAAAAATCTAAAAATGGGTGCAAAATTATGGTTTTGCCCTTGCCCAACCATACACAAAATTTCAAAACAGTCCCTACTACACCCATGAAACGTGTATGATTTTTCTAAGTTGATTCGGGGTTGCTTCAGCGCCCGTTTGACCAAAAAATAATTACTTTCTCATTGGGCTCGACATGATGATCAATTTGGTACCAACTTCAAGCCACAGATCGTGTTTTTAGGCCACGATCATATGACTTGAAATTTGTACAAATCTTGAAAACTTTCGATCGATAGTGTGCTCATTTCTTAATGTATTTCTTTGATTTTTTTGCTGAATTGCACTGAGCATGCCAGCACGATCACTTTGCAACAAACGCAACACGATTTTGTTCCCGGATGAAGATTTTACCATCTTGGTTGTTTGGCGGGAACTTGGATTCCAGCGGCTAGAATTTTACAACAATTTTAACACCTCTATACACTAAATTTAACCATTCATCAGGCATGGGGTTCGGACAAGACATAGCTCTTGACCTTATGTACACAATGCAACTGGTTTGACATTGATCGGGTACGCGAGCACCGTGATATGGCCGCTTGAGTGGGTCGTGCTCTTATTGATTTTCCTGCAACCTTGATCACGAATTGTAACCTTCTCTCTAGCTTTTCTCCCTCCTCGGGCGTCGTCATGGTCGTGTCGCATATCAAAATGCTCGTCTTGACAAGACGAACATGCTTCAAAAAGTTTGGGTTCAATTCGACTCAAAACGAGTAAGATAAGAGTTTTCCAAGTTGTTGTTCAAGATTGTGCAAACCAATCCGCTTTAATGGAGATTGATGCAGGGAGGGTGCACGAGAATAGTGTGCGACATACTCTCTTTTAGTCTTTTGCCTATAACTTCGTCTTGGAACGTCTGTTTTAGCTAAACCTTGACCCCAGGGGGTTTTCGACTGTGTCGGATCCAATGACGATGGTCCGCACAATCATTTGACATACCGAAAATAGGGTTCTAGTTATAGGGTCCGTTTCAGGGTGTTAGAGATCGATTTTTCAAAAACTGTTTATTTGTCTACACTGCCTTAGACATGTCGGACTGCGAAAAAACTTGGCAGGTAGCCTTTTGAAGTGCTTAGGAACATTTTCACCTGTTCTGGGGCAATTACGAGACTGTGAAGAATTCTATAGTAAATCAGGGCTTTATTGACCAACTTCTCTTTTATTCCGCATAAGGGACCTAAGGTACTGGAAAATGTGTTTAAACAAGTAGATCTTTAACAGTCTAAATAACCTGCAAAGTTAGCATTAACATAACCAACAACCTTGTCACCAAACTTGCTATCTCTATCGATGTTTTGTTTCATAGGAAGCTCTCTTCTCTTTAAGAGGAAATTGAATCTTATGCACATGAGGCCCTATCTCCTTCTCTCTCTAGAGGAAACCACCATTCCCATATGGTGACCCAAATGGGGCACACAAAATTCTCTACACTTTCATCTCATATATATAAGATTATGTGTCCATACTAAATACGAAACTTCCTATAGATTTCACATATATATTAAAAGACCAAGAGAAATATCCAAGAGTCCTAATCCATTTTAGATTTCTATTTCCCTTAAGAAATCTATCAATGTCAATCTCAATCCCACATAATATGGGAATATCTCAATCTCATATAATATGGGAATATCTCAATCCCAAATAATATGGATCAATCTCAATCAATCCTACAAACTATGAGATTTCTTTATGTGAGTGATTTTGGATAGCACCAAATCCAACAATCTTCACCTTGATATCTGTAGGCATCCCATTTTAAAACGGGCAAATTATGTGGTTTTCCTGAATCCATAGGACCACACTATTTCATTAAACCCCTAAAACATAGACCACCATAATCAATGGTTCCCATCATAGGATCCAGTATCCTAGCAACTCTTGTAGTGTTTAGTAGTTACCCATTTTACACCTAGCAAATCTTATAGGTTTTAGTAGTTATCCATTCTACACAACTCGGTTACCCATGTTATACCTAGCAAATCTTATAGGTTTTAGTAGTTATCCATTCTACATAACCTTTTTGAGGATATAAGAAAAACACTGTCATACATCTTTTGGTGTGTTTAGGGTGGGACGTGTAGGCTAGAAAATGAAACTAAGAGAAAACTGAGAGACCAGAGAGAGAGCAACCCATAGATTTAGGAAAACTTAAGCCTCCTGCAACCCTTAAGTTAATATATCCCATTCCACCAAGCCAAGGCCTAGTCAAAACCTAAAGAGAGAGACAAAGAGGACGGACGGCTTAAACTCAATCGGTCCTGATACGGGCAATGCCTCAAAGCCTCGGGAATCCCGGCCCAACTGGCCCGATCTAGTACATTTTACTCTTTCTTTGTTTCTTTTATATTTTGTTTATTTTATTAGAATTAAAATAGTTTTATTGCTTTTTACATAATATTTTGTATTTTAAATCAATGCTGGCTCTGCTACTGATCTGAGAGCAGATCTGCTCACTTTTGAGTAGATCTGACCTTGGATCAGAATTCGATTGTCCCACTCTCTATCATTCTTTTAAAAAAATCAGTTTGTGGTGTTATGATCTAAGGGAGCTTCCTCTGAAAATCTCACCGATTTGCATCGTAAACAATATCAAAATCACCTGCTCACTATGCCAATATCCATTGGATAGCTTCATAAATTCTTCATCCTTTGCCAAATAAATTCCTCCATCATTTTTGCTGAAAAATAGTGTTTGTCATCAAATTTATCCACATCAAACCTTGCATTCGAAACCTTTATTGCCATATCGAAAACCCCGAACCAGGGTTCTAATACCACTTGTTGTGCACAGAAGCTCTAAACCTGACAGGTTGATTTTTGGCACATAAAGTACAAAAAAAGGAATCGACAAAAAAAAGCAACAAGCAACAAAAATATAGCAAGAAATAAATAACAGAGAAAAAAAAAAACCAAGTTTTACGTGGTTCGTCACAGATGTGACTACATCCACGGGTGAATACGGTCGATGTTTTTCACTAAATTAAAGAAAGAAAATCACAAGGCCACTTACTTGAGAGGACCAGATACTCAATTTCCCATAAAGCCTTCTTCTCTATAATTTTCTCTCTCTACAAAAACCCCCAAAGATTTCCCTCTATTTTTTTGGTTTCTCTATCTAAATAACCCATTATATAGAGAAAACAAACCCCAAAGAGGTGGTATGTGGGGCTTTATCATTTCCCATAACTTTTGGGTACATAAGTTTATCTTTATCTAGTGTGGATTCTCATGTGTATCCTAACATAACTAGAACTAACCCAAAAATATAATTATCTTAAATAATAAGAACTACCCAAAAATAGGAAACCCAAATAGAGGTCACATGATGCCCATATCTCTTGTCAATTTAGAGATATCTAAAAACAATATTTATTTCGTATCCAATTGCAACAAAATATGAAAACCTAACCAATGACTTATCTTGGAATACAAGACATATCAACATTTACTTGGGTACCAAGGTTGGGCCATGAGACAGGAGACAAGTGTTCTAACTCTCTTAAAAAACCGAGCAACATTTCATAATCCGGGAAATACAAATTCCTACAACTGCTCTTTGATTTGGAGGGGTTAACTCCTATCCTCTCATGTCATTGCTTGTAGGCATAACTTTGAAATACAAGTTGGTCAAGGTACTTAGATTTTGGCCAAGACGAGTTACTCGGTCGAGTCCAGAAAAACAAGTTGTAGATGCCATAGAAGGGAGAGGCAAACAACAGGATGAGCCATGAGGATAGAGAAAAGGGAAGGGGTTAACGGAAACTTAGTGGGAGAGAAAGTGTGGGTTAACAAGAGAGCACAATAGAGGGTCGGGGAGATGACTAAGGGGAGAAAAGCGAGGAAATATGTGTGTGTGCGTTTATTTTTTTTTTTGGGGTAATTCAGTGTATGGGCCCCTATCTGTTTTTTCAAATAGTTTAGGAGTTATTTTTTTGAAATTATTAGTGGGGTGGTGTAAGTGGGAATGAAAAACACAACGTAATGACTAGGATGCGGGGATGCTACCACCATGACTCAGCCTCTTTCTCAGGTAGTAGGTGTAGGGTCAACTCCCGTGGTGGTATAGTATCTTTTGGCTTTTCACATTGTCAATTCGTAGCCCAAAATCTCTTCACAGCCCCTTTCCAGGGGATTTTTTGAAAGGAGGGGCAATGGGTTGGGTCGGGTTCAGATTGAATCTGACGCGAGCTCAACCCAAGTAGGTCTAACTTGGACCTGGTCTGTGTTGAGCTAAGTCATCTGGACCCCATCTTGACCCACCTTGATGGGTTGGGTTTGGGTCTAGATAGAAAAAGAGTAAAAATTTTATTTTATATATTTTATAATCATCATCATCATCGAAGTTTTTTTCCATCTATTTGGGTTCGGCTATATTTTCTAATATGGCAAGCATTATGTGCTTCCCCTACATCATAAGAGTTATATATTTCCCCTTATCCAATCATCCATTCTAAATTGATGGTTGAGTTGGCGCATGTTGTTTGTAGGTGCGCCCCACTGAGACGATGATACGTACCAAATTTCAAATTTATATAATTTATTAAAAAATGAAAAATAAATACTCTATGGTGTCAGATCTAGATCAAACGGTGAGTAGCTTACTTGATCTAAATTGGACAGCCGGATAGAAGGGGAAGCATACATCTTTTATGTTGTAGGGGGAGTATAGAGACCTTTCCCTTTATAATATATAGTTAAAATTATTTTAAATATATAATTGTATATTTATACTTATAATACCTAGGGTCCAAGCCGAACCTAGACCTAACTTGTTAGGTCCAACACTTGGACTCAGACCCGGACCCATTTGCGGTTGACCTACCAAGTAGATCCGACCCAATTGCTGCTCCCGATTGATAGAGACGGTGGGGTTATCTCAACTTCACTCCTCTCTTAAGCCTTGAGTATGGCAAGTTGCTTCTGTTTATGTTGTGCTTGTTACCAATGCCTCAATCCAAATGGTCTTCCAAGTGAGTTATCTTTTCGTTTCTGTGCAGGCTTGTTCTCGCTTGTAACTATTTCCTTCTTCAAGGGCATAATTTGATGCAGGCTTCGCTAGATCATGTGAATATGTTTAGGCTTATGGGTCCTAGAGAAAGTTCGATCAATGTGATCATGCTGGGGAATTATTTTTTTTTTCTCACCCTTTTTCTTTTCTTCTCTTTTGGCAAAGATCACTTACAAGTAGACTTATTACAATAACTCTTGTTTCAAAGAGAATAAAAAACTTAAAAATCGAAGATCTTAAGAACTTTGATGCAACTAAAGCAATTTTCTTTAATCAAAGAAAATAACCACAAATCTTGTGCTTGAGAATATAAAGGCTATACAATTAAATATGCAAGCAATAAAAGAGAATGCCATAGATTACCTCAACCAGGCTTATTACACCCCACATCGAGTAACCACCATCCGATGACGTGGGATTGATGGTCTTCATTCAATCTCAATTGGGAAAGCTATTTTCAGCCAAGTTATTTAATGGAACCTTATGTTTCTTGGGATCAGTCCCCCAAAATACTAAGACAAAAATTATCCCTTCTTTATTTTTCTTAAACCCTAGGACTTTGAATAAAATTGAGAATCTTCTATATCCCTTTTGATAGAGAGACGTGCTCCCCCTCTTTTAAAGACAAAAGGAGAGAAAGAGTAGAGGAGATGGGGTGTGCCCCTTTTCTGAGAAGATAAAGATGAGAAGTAGAGTAGATAAAGTGGGAGAGAGAAGAGAGGGGATAAAGTATAGAGAGAAAAGGAAAATGGGTACATACTCCCCCTTTAAAATAGGAGAGGGAGAGAATGAGGTATGCGTGAGAGACTGGCATGAGATAGGCGAGAGAGGTCCCCTATTTATAATCTTAGATCCAGGGTTCCCATTGCTTGCCTCACAAGATTGAATCTAAACCAACGATCAAGGGCGACTTGTGGGGTGAGAGATCTAAGCCATCTATTTCGTAGATTGACCATCATCATCCTAGAAAATGTGTTGGAACCCTTATCCCCCATTTCCTTTGACCATTATCCCATTAGATAAAAATTAATCAAAACGATATTGTGTTGTATCCAAAATATATTCATAAGCCTTATAGGCCTTCTAAAATATTTTATTCAAATCTTTGAAATATAATAACACTTTATCAGCTCAAACAAACTTGAGATAAAATATCAACTAATCCCATAAAGGGGTGACTTGCCACTCAAGATAGGGACTTATGAGCCCCACCTTCTAGAATATAGTGGGCCCACATGCATAATGGGCCTCCATAAAATTTCATATATTAAAAAAATAATAAAATAAATTTTATAATATTATTTGAATATTTAAATTATTAAAAGTCAATATCTTTAATTTTATAAACCCAAATTTTATAAATAAAATATCCATGGATTTAAAAAAATTCAAATAATAATTCTAAAATAATATCTACCATAAAACAGACAATTAAATTAATTTGATGGGAAAATGATCGATATGGCCAAGGAATTAAATCAATAATGGAGCACTCCACCTTCAACTATAGACTGCAGACCACACTTACTTTATCAAGCTGACCCAGCATTGCTCATGACCCGTAGTCCAAGCACGGGCTCATTAGCGGGTCACCAAAGTCTAGCAGATGAGCTCAGGGCTGCAATCTCATTCTGTGGATTTCAGGTTCTGCCATAGAGACGAGTCAATGTCACTTAGACCTAATACGACCACAACTCTATGGGGCACATGGATATCTTTCGCACATGCATACGCTTTACCCTAAAATGTGACTTGCTTGCTTTCCCAAATAGTCTATCAATATGCAAGCCGTGTGATGGTACATGGATGATGCTTTGACCCCCTACCTCTGTAGGTCACCATTACACGCAAAGGTCACACACTCCCTCGGCTCACTTATAAGGGCATACTCCGACTTCATCAAGGGATGACCCATTAGAATCCTTATCGGCTTATTCTCTATGTCCAGGTAACATGCGTTTTTTTCCAACGGACTGGCCAAGCACAGTCCGGTATCTGCAAACATTGTGTGCATGATATGGTCCATGAGGGACCACACTCCCATTGAGTTCATGATCCACTATATCAAATGTCTCCTCACAATCCCTCATAAGGACTTTAAAGGCTACATAAACCCAACATCTCTCACATGGCCTTTGAAGGCCTTACATTATCTCTTCCTCACTTTCTCTTATCCCCATCTGTCTTTCCCAATTACAATCTCTCTCAACACATTAATCATGATTTTCACTATCAATCCTTTCACAAAAGGACTTATAGAGGCATCGCTTCTTTCTCTTTGTTGCTCGGATCTCATCCCAAAAGTGGTCATAATCCATCTTTCATATCGCATTGCGAATTATGGACCTGCTATCTCAAAAAATCATCACGTATCCTCATCGCATGATGTCGTATCCTCATGGGATCAAAGGAGTTCTTCAAACATGCTTCTTTATGTAGCCATACAACGAACACCATACATATTGGTTCGATGGGTGAAAAACATCATAGTCTGTTGTTCCAACTGGCCTGTCGAGCACTAGATGCTCCCATTGGAATATCTAGTTTTATACGCTTGGAGTTATTATAGAATCATGACCCTTTTTACACGCATATCGTCACCGTGTTGTCTTAGAAAATTCTTACTGCCTCACACTGCACGGATTGAAAGTCAAGTCGATTAGGAATTTCTTAATCCATATGGTCTCCTTGGATGCCAAACAACACGCCACGTATTCCGTCTTTAGGATGGACAATGCCACTGCATCACATTTCTTTGATTTTCAAGAAACTGTACTCCCTCCAAGCATGAACATATATCCAGATGTAGACTTTACATCATCTGGATCCTTGAGATAACTTGCATCTGTATATCTGAATATCAAAGCAGCTAAAAAAACATGGGACAGTAGTAACTCCCACGTAATTATTGTACATACAATATATACATTCTCAACATTATTAGACCTATATCATGAGGTAACATAGCAAGTCTCATGCAATAAGTAATTCAATGCCTATTGGTTTTACAGTATATAAAACCTTTATGAACCACAAAAAGTTCAACCACACTACTCATATTGGTAGTAAAACCATACAAACCAAATTATCTAATTAACATAACATGTGTCAAGGAAGCCTAGCAAGATGGCCTTCCTACAATATTCCCTATGATTCAAGGCCTAAGGCAATCGAGGATTCTAAATAACTACAAGCATGAGTCAAGGCATATGGATATTTAAAAACCTGTGTATGACAAATTTTCTCTCAATTTTATAAATACCTTGAAGGCATAATGGTTTCCTCCTTTTTTAAAAAAATTGACTTGACATATATATATCACAAACAATGGTTAGATAATAGTGTGATGGTTTAAAATGATTATTCATAAAGACTTAGTGGACCTAATGGGGTTTTCTCAAAAACCACATTCATAGACTTAGGTATTTTTTTCCCTCAAAACATCCAATTTAATATTAAAATATATGTTTAGTCTTCAAAAATAATTTTACTGCATTCACCTACCAAGTCATGTTTACAACTACAAAAACAAGCCACAAAGTCCATATTGCAAATTTATAAAAAATAAAGCATGACTATAAAATGGTTTCAAAATCTTGACAAAAATTCTTTTTGGCAAATATGGAGACTTTATGAAGAGATCATCATTACATGTGACATATCATATTACTAGACATTATTGGGAGGATGGTCGCAAAGACTGAGTTCCATCAAAACACTCCTTTCGTGCTTACATATTACCCATCTCTTGTATCTTATACTTAGGGCTCAAACCCCTTAATCAAATCATATCTCCATGTATATCACTACCTTAAATGGTTCATTCTCTTAGCACAATGAGGCACTATAACCCCTGGTATTCATAAACAGGCTCTTTCAAATTTGTTAGCACTTATCACTCAATGTCCATATACTCTATACATATTCATAAAACATTTAGCCAAAATATAACTAAAGCATATAAAAAGTTACTGAATCCTCTTTCTCTATATGACTTTGCCATTTAATGTGAGGTAGATTTCATACCTCAAAACCATGTAGTGTGACTTGGACTTTCTTGATTCTTTGCTTTTACAATCGTTTGGCAATCTTGGAAGAACACATAATTGATGGGGAATATATTGGTCTTCGATTTCACATGTCACAATGTGTCCATCTCTTCGGCACTTGGATTCTTTCTTATAACACACTATGAAGAAAAACGTCTTCTTCATCCCATCGTTTCAAATATCACAAATTTGATTCTTCCACTGATCTTTAGCTTTTCTTTGCTACCTCCAAGCCTCTCTATGTAACCTTCATTTCGAAGAAACCAAGATGCTATTATAGGTATTGTGTTTCTTCTTCTTTCTGTTGTTCCCAGATCGAACAATCTTCATATAGTGTGTCGTACATTGCCAGCTCTGCATTACCTTTCTCTGAAGATTTATTATTAATAAACCATACATATGACATACTATAAAATCCCTTTTAATGAGCTCTAAAAAGTCTCTATTACTGGGAATCCAAAGATATGTCTTAACAGGCCACATCTTTTACTTTACTGTAGAGTAGGACATGAGCATCCCATGATAAAAATATGACATCTCCCAACTCATAAAGAGGTTCTCTCCGAATCATTTTGAGTACTGAAATAGACTCAAAGATGTAAAATAGTGCTCAGTTCCATCCTTAAATCACACCATTTAGTGAGTCTACCTTTTGGTGACTTTTATGTCACATTAAAATTTTCTCAGTAGAAAATCAGGTAAAGCATCTCTCAATAAAAAAAATTATTTCTCTCAAGTCTCAAAGAATTTATTCCTGAAATATCTTGTATTAAAAAGTAGACTCAAAACCAAATTATAACATCATAGTGTGAATCCCAAATAATATTTTTCTTCAGAGAAATAAATAAGGTGACATACACATCATAAAATAACTCATTCTACAGAATTTCAAGATGAATATTGTCTAGTAAAATTGTATTTTCTCTCTACCTTTATGGAGTTTTTGTTTCAAACTAATTTTGTTCGAAAGTATACACATAATAGTATGAAATATATTTCCACTTGCCGCATATTCCTCCGTTAAGTAGGCTTGATAATTATAGAGATTTAAGTCTCAATGAAGAGCATATCATAATTGTAGAAAATTCAAAATGATCTCTCTTCAATCCAAAATTTTTATTCCTCTTTGCCCATGGATATTTATCTCTCAAATAAATCTCATTAGAAACTAGAATCAAAATTAAAGTCTAAAAATTAGGTGTGGTTCGTAAAACATTCTCTTAAGAATGGAAATAAAATCATTACTTTCAAGTCATTGAAATAGTTTTTATTACAAAATACAGCACTTGCGCACCCTTCAATTAATTGACCATATGTTTCAAACCACAAGGAATTTCTTAATGAAAAATTTTTTGTTTGAAAGTAGACTTAATTTTATAAATTATTACCAAAATTTAGCTAAAACAAAAATTATATGGTCGGTAGTAAAATCACGGAACTCAATTAATAGTTCCTGGATTTTGCAGGGTCAGAATTGACACTCTTCATTCATGAGTCCATAACTCTCAATTCCCTTAGGATCTCCCACTAAAATTTTGAAAGTATATCCTACTCTAAAAGACACATAAAATCACTGAAGTATGCAATAGAGAAATACATTATTATCGTCTTCATATAGCTGCTTCAAAATAGCTCAGAATGCCCATTCTGCAGAGTGTCTTAACTCGGGTGTATTGCTTGACCACAAAGATTATAGGCTTTCTCATATCTCATTCCCAAGCTTGATCTCGACTCAATAAAGAGAAAAGAAATCTAATAGCATAAAATATCAACCTGGCTCAGATACCAATGAAAATTCGATCAATGTGATCATGTTGGGGATTTTTTTATTTTTTTTTCACCCTCTTTCTTTTCTTCTCTTTTGGCAAAGTTCACTTACTAGTAGTCTTATTACAATAACTCTTGCTTTAAAGAGAATAAAAAACTTAAAAATCCAAGATCTTAAGAACTTTGATGCCACTAAAGCAATTTTCTTTAATTAAAAAAAATAACCACAAATCTTGTGCTGGAGAATATAAAGACTATACAATTAAATATGCAAGCAATAAAAGAGAATACCGAAGATTACCTCAACTGAGTTTATTACACCCCACACCGAGTCACCACCATCCAATGGCACGTGATCGATTGTCTCCATTTAATCTCAACTGGGAAAGCTATTTTCGACTAATTTCTTCAATGGAACCTTATGTTTCTTGGGATCAATCCCCCAAAATACTGAGACAAAAATTCTCCATTCTTTATTTTTCTTGAACCCTAGGACTTTGAATAAAATTGAGAATTTTCTATATCCCTTTTGAGAGAGAGACGTGCTCCCCTTTTTTTTAAAGGCCAAAGGAGAGAGAGAGTAGAGGAGATCGGGCGTGTCCTTATTTTTAGAAGATAACGATGAGAAGTAGAGAGTAGATAAAATGGGAGAGAGAAGAGAGTAGATAAAGTTGAGAGAGAAAAGTAGGATGGGTACATACTCCCACTTTAAAATAGGATAGGGAGAGAATGAGGGATGCGTGAGAGAGAAATGAGAGAGTGGCGTGAGAGAGGAGAGAGAGAGAGAGGTCCCCTATTTACGATATTGGGTATAGGGTTTCCATTGTTTGCCTCACAAGATTGATTCTGAACCGTCAATCAAGAGTGACTTGTGGGGTGAGAGATCTGAGCCATCCATTCCGTAGGTGGACCATCAACATCCTATGGAATGTACTAGAACCCTTATCCCTCATTTCCTTTGAACATTATCCCATCAGATAAAAATTAATCAATAAACTATTGTGCTATGTCCAAAATATTTTCATAAACCTTATAGGCCTTCTCAAGTATTTTATTGAAATCTCTTAAAGATAATTACATTTTATCAACTCAAACCAATATGAGATAAAATATCAACAAATCCCATAAAAGGGTGACTTGCCACCCAAGATAGGGACTTATAAGCCCCACCTTCAAGAATATCATGGGCCCACGTGCACAATGGGCCTCCATAAAATTTTATATATTAAAAAAATAATAAAATAAATTTTAAAATATTATGTGAATATTTAAATCATTAAAAATTAATATTTTTAATTTTATAAACCCAAATTTTATAATAAAATATCAAGGGATTTAAAAATATTCAAATAATAATTCTAAAATAATATCTACCACAAAACAAACATAATTAAATTAATTTGAAGGAAAAATGATCCATATGGTCAAGGAATGAAATCAATAATGTGGCACTCCACCTTCAACTGTGGACTACAGACCATGTTTGCTTTATCAAGCCGACCCAGTGTTGCCCATGACCCACAGTCCAAGCAGGGGCTCATTAGCGAGTCACCAAAGTCTGGTCGATGAGCCAAATGAGTGGCAATCCCAGTCTGTGGATTTTCGGTTCTACCCTAGAGACGAGTCAAGGTCACCTAGACTTGCTATGATCACAGCTCTATGGCGCATAGAGGTATCTCTCGCACATGCATACGCTTCACCCTTAACGGTTTATCAATATGCAGGCCGTGTGATGGTACATGGATGAGGCTTTGGCCCCGTCTCCGTAGGTCACCATCACACACAAAGATCACACAGTTTCTCGGTTCACTCATCCGAGCGTACTCCGACCTCATCAAGGGATGACCCATTAGAACCCTTATCGGTTTATTTCTATGCCTAGGCAACATGAGTTTTTTTCAACCGACTGGCCTAGACCGTCAAGTACAGTCTGATATCTGTAAAATCATTTACATGATATGGTCCACGAGGGACCACACTCCCACTGAGTTCATGATCCACTATATCAAATGTCTCCTCATAGTCACTCATAAGGCCTTTAAAGGCTACATAAACCCAACACCTAGTTCCATCATAAACATCAACACCTTCAGTTAAAATTTATTCACCTGGCTCTTCCAGAGAAGAAGAGATTCATGCACTTGGATTTTCCATAGAAGAAGATATGTGTGTAAAAAGTTGTCTGAGATAGTTGTAAAGGTGATGGAACTCAAGGCATGAATTAATAAATTGAGTTTGCTTTTATGTCATTTAACTTCTCCTTAGTTTGATATGGTCTGTTTTTGTTCCATGAATCCATCTATTATCCTTTTTTTACAAGGTTATATAGGAATAGAACTTGAGATGTTGGGCAATGAAAACCTAACCTCTACCATCTTGACCCAAACCCATTTCCTATCTTGAAAGTTATCTCACTTCTAATTTTTTCCTATTTGATGACAAATATTGGTCATTAGGTTAACCTTCTCCAGCAAAGCTAAACTTTCAATCTCATCCTCTCAATCAAAAGATCAGCAGCTCATGATACAAAACAGTTACCGGGAGAACATTGATCCATCAGATATTTGGATAAGATGCAGAGAAACAAAAAAATGGTAGATTCGGAATACTTGGATAAGATGCTCGAGTTTTCTCAACTTTGTTGTTTCTCTCACATGTAAGAAACCCCTATGGAATGTAGCTTCTTGAACCAACAACAAATATAAAAAAGGAAAAAAACCCATGTCATTGTGGGATGTTTGGGGTCGAAGAAGGGCTTGAAGGGAGGTCAGAAAGGATGATGAAGAAGCCATGAGAGGTGAATTACAGATAGTGAAGCATTTGAAAAATGATTTGGGTCCATTGATGGTCAACAATTGTTAGGGCTGCTTGCCTTTGAGCTACAATAAGGGTTTTGAAGCAGCTGAGAATTGGTGTTCGGATATTAGTACTGCCTCCGACATTAGGGTTAAGGCTTGAGGGGATAGAGGAGTGGTACAGGGCAATGTGATCAGCCAAGCAGTTTATGAGTTGTTTGGAATCCATGGAATTAGGGCTTTCATAAACTAGTAAGGGCCTCAGTTTTCGAAGAAATTGAAACAATGGGGGACTTAAAACTAGTGTCCATTTTGTTGTTGCAGGAGCAGGGCGTGAGGGGTAGAGAAAGATATATGATTTTGGAATTTAGGGGTAGAGAAAGAGCATTTCAAGAGAGAGAGAGAGAGAGTTGAGGATGATGGGCTAGCGTAATGAATTGGAGGAGAACATTGGTGGGGAAGGATTCCGGCTCTTCTCAGGGTGGATGTGGGCCCAATGGTTTTTTCTCGCCTGTGGTGGTTGTCGATCGGGATAGCTGGAACCAATTGGGAATTAATTTTGAGTTTTTTTTATGTGGTTCCTTTTCGCCTCCCATTTCTGATCCTTTCGGGCGTTCTGACTAGGCCTAGAGAGGGTGGAGTTTATCTTACAGGCCTGATGTCAAAACGATTAGCACAAAAAAAATAGTTTTTAAGCTTCAGTTCAAGGAGGAGGTGAGGAAAGCTTTGTAAACAGATTTTGTCGTGTTCGTGGTAGTCTTCTCTCATTAGATCTTTGGAAGCTTTCTGATCATTCTTCTTTTATTCCTATGGATTCGATTTGGTTGAGGTTTTGGGGCATCCCTCTTTCTGGTTGGAACTTGACCAATATTAAAAAAGTGTTGGTGAGGTTAGAGTTTATTTGGATTTAGATTGAGACTCTTTTTTTAGTCTGATATGCAATTTTGTGAGAGTTAAGGTTGGTAGGTGCTCTGGTTTCCTTCTCCCAAGTACCGCTCTCTTGTGCTTAAGTGAGAGCATCTTTGAAATCTCAGTTACAGATGATTCTGGCTGCAGACCCTTACATCTCTTTGTGAAGGAGTCAACGAATGATGCAGTTCTGCAAGGCTCGAATCTCCGGAATGAGAGGCACAAGTTTAGGAATTCAAAATTGTAAAAAACTAGAAATGCTTAAGATTATTAAAAGGTGGATTGCCACATCGGTTTCTTTGGTGTGCCTGCCAGTCCTCTGCACGACCAGTCTCTGCAAGTCCACACATATTTGTGTACTTTGGTAGGTACTCCCTCGGTTGGTAAGCTTCAAAAGTTAGATAAGTTGGTGGGGATGGTAGTTTGATTTCCATTATAGAATTGCCTCCTACTGACGTTCAAGTCAAATCTTTATCATTCGCCATGGCAGAGGATCCATTTGGGAAATTTCTTTCTGAATGGTTGTACTCTTCTTCTTCCTTTTGGAAGGAACCCAAGCTTAAAGGGGAAGTTCTTTCCACTATGTTGATTTTATTCCATTTGCTGCGGCTTAGAGCCCAAAAATTTCTTTCGTTTTAGTGATTCTCTCAAAGCTTCATGTGCGTTCTGTTGGCCATTCTCTGGAGGGTAAGTATGTATCCTCTTCCACCATGTCGGGCGACGTCGAAAGGTTCTCGGTTTTACCTTAGGTAGGGCTTCAACCATCTATTGATTGATCTTAGTGTTGTAGTAATCATTGATGATGCTGAAGGTGCGTTCGAACCTATACCCCTTATTGTTGATACCTCTGATTCAGTTATGGAGGCTCCGTCACTAGACTTGGTGGCTTTCGTGAGTCCTGTTGCAACTCCTAGTGAGACGATTGCTCCTGTGGTGGATGACGGTAGGGGTTATGATAATGGTAGTCCTGTGCATGCTGGTTATTACTTTGAACGTTTTGAAAAATCAAAGGTAGAGAGGGCCACACGGATAGTGGCGGGGTCTGTGGGGGAGGATGGGTATGTATTGGAAGATGCTCATGATTTTGGTCAGTTAGTGAAAGATATGGGTTTGGATAATATACCTTTGCGTTTGATTTTGGAGGAGATCAAAGAGCGACGTAAGACTCATTTAGTAGTAGAGAGGGATATGGTGAGTGGGAAGCTTCCCAAGAATTTTTGGGACCTAGACGTTAATGTTGATGTTGATGCCAAGACCCCGACTAAAGGTTTTGTTGCTTATAAAAAGAAGAAAGGTGATGTGAAAGGAGTTCGGTCTTCTGCAAGACTTTCAGCCTGTGCAAATGCTAGAGGTTAGATATAAAGATCCAATCGAATGGTGTGCTCTCTGAGAGAGATGTGTTGGATCGTTGTTTGAAAATTAAGGACCTCGAGGAACTTCGCAGGTTGGAGGAAGTTTATTGGATACAGTGATCTAGAGCTAAATGGTTAAAGGCAGGTTACCTTAATACAAAATGCTTTCATGCTATTGCCAGTGCAAAAAGAAGGCAAAATGACCTTAATGGTCTGTCAATTTTTGGAGTTGACTCTGAAGATGAGAATGCTATTGAAGAGACAGTCATTAATTATTTTAAAGGGGCTTTCACTTTTGACGTGAAACACTTGCCTTCTTTTAGCAGAGTTTCCTTTATAGTGTTGTCTGACGGGATGAAAGGTGTATTGGAGAGGGAGGTTTCTATGGAGGAATTGCGTCAGGCAGTGTTCGCTTTGCCTAGAGATAAAGCACCGGGACCTGATGGTTTCCCCTTAGTATTTTTTCATAGATTTTGGGATTTGGTGAAGGGTGAACTGTTGGATTTTGTTCAAAGCTTCCAGATTAGAGGAGATATGTTCAAAGGGGTGAACTCTATGTTTCTACCCTTATCCTTAAGAGATCTTTGATATCAGATTTGTCTGATATAAGACCAATTAGTCTACTTATTAGCCTCTATAAAAATGTTGTGAAGGTCTTGGCTGAGAGGCTGTAAACTGTTTTGCCATTTATTATTTCTAGTACTCAGTCAGCATTTGTCAAGGAGCGCCAGATTACTGACAGTGTTCTTTTAGCTCAAGAATGTATTCATTTTAGAGTTTTGATTAATATGCCAGGTGTTGTTATCAAATTAGACATAGAAAAAGCGTATGATCACATTGAATGGGGTATTTTGTTGGGAATCATGAAGGCCATGGGTTTTGGTGATCGATGGAGAAGCTGGATTTTTGGTTGTTATCCTCTGCTCACTTTTCAGTAATTTTTAAAGGCATCCCTGTTGGTTTCTTCAAAGCCTCTCGAGGTCTTCGCTAAGGGGATCCCTCTCTATGTTGTCTGCTTCGCGTGCTCTCTCGCTCTGCGTCCAGTGTGTTTGCCATATCCCCTCCTCTCGTATGTATCATCCACGACTGTGACTCGGTCCCGGTTCCCCCGGTGCATCGAAATCAAGCTTTTGATTAAATAAGTTTGAATCGAAGGTTGCTATGAGCCTTTGTTCAGTAAATTGCAATTCTTTGTATCAGGCAGCGCTTGTTATGTTAAGATGGCGGTTTCCTCATCTCTCTCCCTTTTTATTTACTATTTATGATGAGTGTTTTAGCTCAATTTTGAGCAGAGTTGAAAGGTTGGGCCATTTTTCAGGGTTTAATATTGCTAACTCTGGTATTGTAGTCTCCCACCTACAATATGCTGATGACACCCTTATTTTTTGTGATGCTAATCCTCTTCATGTGAGGAATATTGCCAGGTTTTTGGAGGTTTGCGAGGTTACTATTGGGTTTAAAGTGAATTTTAACAAATCTTCCATAGTTGGTATTAACTGTTCTGAGGCACTGCTTCCTTGGCCAGTGTTATGGAATGTAAAGTGGATCTTTTCCTCTCACTTATCTGTGGTTACTTATTTCTGATTCAAGGTTGACCATTGCTGTTTGGGATAAGGTATTAGAGAGAATCCAATTCAAACTGGACTTGTGGAAGAATAAGCATCTGTCGTTTGGGGGGGAGGGTGACTTTGCTTAGGTCATGTCTGTCCAATCTTCCGGTCTATCAGATGTCTCTGATTAACATGCCGGCCTCGATTGCAAGAAAAATAGAAAAAATGATGAGGGATTTTCTTTGGGGTTCACATGGGAACTCGAGAAAATTTCATCTCCTTAGATGGGAGAGAGTTTGTACCCCAAAAAAAAAGGGTGGATTGGGGATAAGATGTATTAGATTTATCAATCAAGCTCTCTTATGCAAGTGGTGGTGGCGGAGTATTCATTTTAAGGATCATCTATGGTACCATGTCCTTCTCTCTAAGTATGATTTGGATAGATCTGAGCTTTGGCTAGGTGGAAGTAGAGGTAGAGTAGAAATACCTCTAAGATGTGGAGGTCTATTGCTAATTGTAGGCCTATGATTTCAGGTTACTTCAGATGGAATGTAGGCTGTGGAGATAAAGCCTCTTTTTGGCATCATAAGTGGGTAGGTGAGTTTAATCTTAAGTCATTATTTCCTGAGCTTTTTGGGATAGTTTCGAGACCAAATATAAAAGTTAGGGAGGCAATTGAGCTGAGGGGTGTTAATTTGTCTTGCGATATTTTTCTGGGCTATAATCGGTTGAATAATGAGTTAGTGATCTGATGCAACTTTTGGATAAGGTCTATATTTCACCGAATGCAGGGGATGAAATGGTATGGGAGATCTAATGTGATTGTGTTTTCTCCGTCAACTCTTGCTACAATCTCCTATTTCATGATAGGTGGCGCTGGTCTTGCCCCCAGATTGGTCAGGTTTGGAAATGGCTGATACCTCACAAGGTTTAGGTCTTTGTTTGGTTGGCTGCATTGAATAGGATTTTGACAACTGACAATTTAACCAAAAAAGGCAAGATCCTATCCAATGTGTGCTTAATGCGTAAAGCTGATGGTGAGTCAGTTGCACACCTTCTTATTCATTGTCCTTTTACGGTACGCATTTGGTATTGGGTGGTTGGTGTGCTTAATATAAATTTGGTTCTTCCTCAACATCCGGAGGGAATTGTTACTCAATTGTCTTTACCTCACTTGCTGAAAGTTGGTAATGTTATTTGGAAGATAGCGAAATGAGTCATTTTGTGGGAAGTCTAGAAAGAGAGAAATAGAAGGACATTTGAAGGGGTTTCTCTTCCCATAGACAAATGATTCACTCTATTAAAGTCACAATTTGGTCTTGGATATTTGTGAATAAGGTGGGTTGGGGTATTTCGATGGTCGATATGATGGAAAATTTACATAACCTTTTTCTTATGGCTATTGTTAGTAATAGACCGAAATGTTGTTGGTCAGCGCCCCCTGCTGGTATTCTGAAACTTAATTTTGATGGCAGTTCTTTGGGCAATCCTGGGTTAGCAGGTTATGGTGGGGTCCTGCGGGACAACTCTGGTAACATCCTTCTTTCTTATGCGGGTCCTTTAGGTTGTGAAACTGCAAATTTTACTGAGCTTAGTGCGTTGTTCTATGGCTTAAAGATCCTTATTGATAAAAATTGTGGCAGAAATTATGTGATAGAGGGTAATTCGATGAATGTCATTGAATGGAGTAAGAAAGAACAATGCATTCCTTGAGAGCTTCGGTCTTTATGGTTGCAGATTATGGATCTATCTTCCTCTCTAATTGTTTCTTTCTCTCATGTGTAACGAGAAGCTAATATTGTGGTAGACGAACAGGCCAAGGGTGGTGTCTTTTTATCTGATCTTGCTGTTACTAATGATGTAATCTCTTTCCCGTAGTTTGAATAAAAATTAGTAATATTTGTCAAAAAAGAAAGAACATTGATCCATCCTCGTATTATTTTCAACCCTCATTTGGACCAGGTCTATGTGGTTCTTGCAAAGCACAGTCAAATCATTTTGGTGACTTCCATCTTGGAGCACATAATGATGTTATGCCCTTGGTAATCCTAAACTTTTTATTTAGTAACTGGTTCCAGCGTTTTGAGACGAACTCGCCCTAAGGGCGAGGCAAGTTTTACCCGAGTAGGCTGTACTGATTTTTATATGTACATACATATTTGTATGTCATTTTTTTGCAAGCTAAACAAAATGACTATCCCACGAGCTCATAGAGAGTAACGTACATAAATTGGATGAGACAACTAATACGCCACTTAGAGTCTTATGCTAAAGTAAGGTAGGTTATTTTATATAGAGAAATGATCCTATAAGACCTTCCTCCACTTATGTGTGTAGTACCCCAAAGGAATACCATTAATATTAGCACGAATCTGTAGAAAAGTCAAGTTCCACACTCATGTGATAACTTTTCTAGAGATCCACGCCAACTTTAATGGTGATCATTACTCTTTTATAAATTACATATTTATTATGTTTTTGTTTTTTTTCTAAGTGAACACAACTCATATGAGTAGTTAAGACTCGGCCAAAATCCGAGTACCTTGGCTGAGTCGTTGAATATTGTTTCAAAACACTGACTGGTTCATTAACAGTGAATTTGAGGATAGACCCATGACTGCATAAATCTGTGGAGGGCTAAGATCATGCGACGCCGCTTATATTATGCTTAGTGATCTGAATTAGTAGTGATATTGGCTTGAGCGTTAATTTTCTAACTTTGCCTATAATTCTGTATGAAACATTTTAATTGATATGGTGAAGGTAATAGCTTCTGTGGGGCTTTGTTAACAAATTAGACAATTTGAAGAATTTCGGGTTGGAAATGGTTTTTATTTGACCTGTTACTTCACTTAACCTGACTTAGACTGTTTTAGGGTGTGGTTTCCATAAGGTTGCAACCCTAAACAATCCAATTGAGGCGCACCTTCAAATTTTATCATAATATATAATTTTGATGTAAAATATTTTTAGGATTATCTCTAAATCTATTTTGAGGCGAGCCTATAAGAAGTGGTATCAAAACACAACAGGAGAGGGGGCGGGGTGGAGCCAATGGCCAGCATTGGCTCTGGTAGTTATTAGGAAGGCAATTGTCCAATTGTCTAGTCTGTTCCCACAAAGCCGTAGTTGCTACAACATAGGTTACCCGGGGACTGTTTTCCGCATGTTTTTATAGCACCTTGAGCTTGTTGATATGCGACCACGCCCAGCCATAGCTCGCCTACTGCTGCCACCAAGACAACAAAAACGAGTAAAGAGAGAAAAGGCCATTTCTTCTGCTCCTTCCCTTTCGATCCTTGAATGCAGGCAGGTATGAAGGCCAGCCTGTTATGGAGCGTCTTGTGAGCATGTGTCATAAAGTACGCCTATCACATGCATGTGAAATACGATTTTGAGGTGTCACTACCTAATTTGTTCCGTACGCTCGGGAAATTTGCAACACGTATTTGTTGCAGGTAATTCAAGTCGATAATTGTACGATGAATTGAAGGACAATAATCAACTCAATGCCATTTATTCCCAGCCGTTTTTTTAATTGGAAAATTGTAGATAAACAAAATCAACTTTGTAGACATTTTATTGGTCGATATTTTTAATATCACACTTTAAACCCAACGTTGTTTTTATTTGTTTAGCTCATTAAAAAAATCAACAAGTTTTAATATTAAAATGTCATTACTCTCTCTCATCCCCTGTGTTTTGTAGTCACGCCTCAGACATCTTCTCTCTCCCTTTATGCCTAAACTCTCTCTCTCTCTCTCTCTCTTTTGCCCAAAGTCTCTCTCTACCCAAAAAAAATCCATTTGTTTTCTCTCTCTTCCTAATCTCTCTCTAAAACCCACATTCTCTATCTTTCTCTATACCCCGCCCGCTCACTCTTTCTCGCTACCCGCTCGGTCAGTTTCTCTCTCCCCGTTCTCTCTTACTCTCTCTATCCGAAATCTCACAAAACCAATTTTGCTCTCTCTCTCTTTGTGCCCAAACTCTCTCTCTACTTAAACGAATACTGGGCTATTGAAACGATTACTGGGCTATTCTAAGATATTTCTGGTCTTACTCATATCACTTCCACCATTTGAAAGTTTTATTTGATCCTTTATTTGCATGCTTTCTGTGCACTGATGCGTTTGTCAATGATGCAATGTTTATGCCGGTTGTTCCTCATGCTTCTTTCATCTGAAACAAGATTGAATATGCTGCTAAAACTGGCATTCTTAAAAGTGCTACACTTGGTTTTGACGTTGTTGTCATTAAAATATAAAGGCAGCAATATTCTTTGAAGTTTAGCTATTTGATGATTAAAACTGTGAAATACATCTTTGGTAGAATGAAAAATGGAAGCTGCGACCATTTGTTAGTTAAATGAATATATATTTTTGTCGGCTGGTGATTCTTCGTCCAATGCATGTTGGCTCTGATCTGCCCGTTTCGACCTGTTTCAGCCAGCAGTCATAGAATGCACGAGAAACTAGCTCGAAAAGAGAAACCCTCATTCCAGTAATTGAAAGAAAAAGAAAATCCCATTATAACTAATAACGACATGAGTTAAAATGGAAGCAGCCTGTGTTAACCGAGGCGGACCGCCACAATTGGGGTGACTAGTATTAAATCTTCAAATTTTCTGTAGAAAAGCAGGTAATCTTTTTGCCCAAAATCACGATTTTCCATTTTATTTTTTGATAAACGGAACGATCCACATTCAGTTTCAGCATTCAGAGAGAAAAAAAAAAAAGAAAAAGGACCATGGTAGTTTTTTTTACAGATGTACAAAATTATACTCTTGTTTTCCACTGTCGTAACTTTAGCATGAACAAAAAATTGCTCAAAAATTTGGGGTTTTCATATATGAAATGCCCGATTAAAATCAGATTGAAATAATTGAAAATGACCAACGATCAAATGATTGACTAAATGTGATTTAAATAATTAATCATATTCAAAATAAGTTTGTGAAATGCATGATTGCAATCAGATTTGAATCTGAAAACTGATCAACGACGCTCGAGTTTTAAAATGTTGCCACGAAATGCCCTATTGGACCAAATTTAAATCAGATTTTTGAATGACCTAAATGCAACATTTCACTTAATTTTCGTGTTTTTTTTGTAACAATTTTATGATGCAATATGACTTTTCAACCTCAAATTATTTTCAACGTGCATAGAAACCATGTTCATCGATAGGGTCAGTCCCCGTCACCAAAAAGGTGCGTGTCCTAATGCTTGCACCGTGCTCCTTCCTTGAAGATAGAAAAGCCAAATCGAGTCAAAATGGTTGGTCCATATGTGTCCGCCTATCACCATTCGCCTGATGTAGTTGAAACCTTGTCTCAATCAATTAATGGGGGCCCACTAAATATGAATTTCTTTAGAGTCAATATCAATTTGCTTTTCATACAATTATCAACTTTATTTCGATCACCAACAACTTGCCCTAGAATTGTGGTTAACCGCTTGTTCTGTCCCCACCTAAAAAGGACCACGCTATATCGCCACCAGCATGGATGACGTAGACTGACCTTCCTTTCTTTGTTTTCGTCTAATGGTGAACACATCCTGACCTTTGGAACCCTGTTCTTTCTTTTTTTTTCCAATCCCCACTCGAGTAGCTAAGGGCCCGTTTCGTGACTTTTGTGGGATTCCTGAATGATTATTTACATAAGCCTAAATTTTTGAAATCCCAATTGCACCAAAAACAGGTGGAATTGACAGACTACTCCACACGGCAATCTTGGAGTGGGAGACTATATCAAATTATAGAAAGAGAGTGTGTATAAAATTTTATATAGGGTGAAAATAATTGAAAATTTTTAGATAGAGAAATTGTCTCAAATTTTTAGAGAGAGAAACCATCTCAAAATCATGTTTTTCAATAAAATTTCAATCAACAAATAAAAATCGACAAATTAACAGGCAAAATCACAAGAAAATAGATTATTATCTAGATTTTGAGTTCAGCTCCGGGTGCTAATCCGCAAATCTGTTACAATTTATTTCGAATTGCAAAACAAAGCAAGAGGAAAACGCCCCTATCCTATAACTACCTTCTTCCTCTTGAAAGGAGCCTTGGCTCTCACTTCTATTTTTATCGAAGCTTAATTTCTGAGATTTTCTCTAGCCCATGGTGTACCCAAAGTAATGGTACAACTGTATAAGGAATCCAAGCCTTTAGATATCCTAAATCTTAACACCTATTCACTTTATACAAGACTCCAACCTTGGGTGTCGGAATATCTACAGTTTTGAACAAGCCTCCAACCTTGGGTGTCGGAATTGAGCGGCCAGCTCACATAAGTCATTTAGATTTTATTTTTTGAGCCAATTAGGTACACATACAAAAATAGTAAAAATATAAAAATAATCAAAATGAATTGAAAATTGCATGAAAGGGATCTCATTGTAGACTTTTTAATTTTTAGTATTTTTCATTGTGTCCTATGTTTTAGGACATTTGACAATTGGTCTGAGGTCTCCATTCTTGTAGTGCCCAATTATTCGAGGTCCCCACTCTTTGGGCTACTTGAGGATAGAGTGTTGGATTTGGTGCTATCCAAAATCACCCATATAAGGAAATCCTATATTTTGGGATTGATTAAAATATTTTCATATTGTGTGGGATTGAGATATTTGTGGAATTGCTATTAACGAATTCGATATTCTTTAGGAGTTAGTAATTGGGATAAGTTCTATTTGGATTAGGATGAACTTGAAGGCCCATATTTAAAGAGATAAAAATTAGTTTCCCATAAAAGAAGGAAATGAAAGCATGTGCGGAAAAAGTACGCCATACGTGATTGCATTTTGGGTTTGTCCTCTCTTATTGAGATATATTGTAGAGAAAAAAAGTGTATAGAGAAAAAATCGACACAAACTTTGGGGGGTTTTGCAGAGAAAGGAAATTATAGAGAAGAAGGCTTTGTAGGAGATTAAGTCTCTGGTTCTCTCAAATAAGTTACCTTGTAATTTTTTTTCTTTTGATTTAGTAAAAAAATATTGATCGTCTTCGCCGTGGTTGTAATCACATCTGTGACAAACCATGTAAATCCTGGTGTTTTTTTTCTCGTACTTTATTTGCCAAAGATCAACCTATCGGGTTTAGAGCTTCCAAGCACACCAATTGGTATCAGAGCCCGATTTGGGGTTTTCGGTATTGTAGTAAATGTTTTGAATGCAAAGTTTGAGGTGGAGAAATTTGATGTCAAACACTATTTTTTAGCAAGAATGATGGACAAATTTATTTGGCGAAGGATGAAGAATTTGTAAAGCTATCAAATAGATGTTAGTATAGTGAGCAAGTGATTTTGATATCAAGGTGGAGATAGTTAGATTTGGTGCTATACAAAATCACCCACATAAAAAAATCTCATATTTCGTGGGATTGATTGAGATATTCCCATATGTTGTGAGAGGGATTGAGATATTCTATTTGGTGCTATCCAATCACCTACATAAGAAAATCTCATATTTCGTGGGATTGATTGAGATATTCCCATATGTTGTGGGATTGAGATGTTCCTATATGTTGTGAGATTGAGATATTCCATATGTTGTGGGATTGAGACGTTCCTATATGTTGTGAGATTGAGATATTCCCATATTATTTGGGATTGAGATGTTTGTGGATATTCTTTAGGAGTTGATTATTGGGATAAGTTCTATTTGGATTAGGATGAACTTGTAGACCCATATTTCAAGATAAATATTAGTTTCGCATAAAAGAAGAAATAAAATGCATGCGTGGAAAAAGTAGGGCATACATGGGTGTACTTTTGGGTTTGTCCTCTCTTATTGAGATATATTGTAGATAGAGAAAGTGCATAAAGAAAAAATAGAAGAAAGCTTTGGGGCTTTTATAGAGAGAGAAAATTGTAGAGAACAAGGGAAGCTTTGGGGCTTTTGCAGAGAGAAAATTATAGAGAAAAAGGCTTTGTATAAGATAGAGTCTCTAGTTTTCTCAAGTAAGTTGCCTTGTAATTTTTTAATATTTGATTTAGTGAAAAAATATAAATCATCTTCGCCCTTGGATGTAGTAACATCTGTTATATACCACCTTAATCCTAGTGTTTTTTTTTTGTTATTTATTTCCTACTTTATTTTTGTTGCTTGTTGCGTCTTTTTGTCAATTTTTTTTTATCATACTTTATTTTTCAAAAATCAACCCATCGGATATAAAGCTTTCGCGCATAACAAATGGTATCAGAGCCCGGTTTGGGGTTTTCGGTATAGCAGTAAAGGTTTCGAATGCAAAGTTCGAGGCAGAAAAATTTGATGGCAAACAATATTTTTTTAGTAAGAATGATGGACAAATTTATTTGGCAAAAGATGAAGAATTTGTGAAGTTATCCAATGGATGTTTGGCATGGTGAGGAGGTGATATCAAGGAGGAGAATGTTGGATTTGGTGCTATCCAAAATCACCCACATAAGTAAATCTTATATTTCATGGGATTGATTGAGATATTCTTATATGTTGTGGGATTGAGATATTTGATTTGGTGCTATCCAAAATCTCATATTTAATTGGTTGAGGTATTGAGAATGAGATATTTCCTTATATTGTGGGATTGAGATATTCCTATAGTATGTGGGATTGACATATTTGTGGGATTGCTTTTAGGAGTTAGTTATTGGGATAAATTCAATTTGGATTAAGATGAACTTGAAGGCCCATATTTAAAGCGATAAAAATTAGTTTCCCATAAAAGAAGGAATAGAAAGCATGTGTGGAAAAAGAACGCCATAAGTGGTTGCATTTTGGGTCTGTCCTCTTTTATTTCAATATATTGTAGAGTGTTATTGCAGAGAGAGAGAAAGTGCATAGAGAAAAGATCGAGGAAAACTTTAGGTGTTTTACAGAGAGAAAAAATTGTAGAGAAGAAGGCTTTGTAGGAGATTGAGTCTCTGGTTCTCTCAAGTAAGTTGCATTGTAATTTTCTTTCTTTTTTATTTACTAAAAAATATCGATCGCCTTCGCTTGTGGATTTAGTCACATCTGTGACGAACCACGTAAATCCCGGTGTTCTATTTCGGTTATTTATTTTCTAATTTATTTTTATTGCTTGTTGTGTGTTTTTATCAATTCTTTTTCTCGTGCTTTATTTGCCAAAGATCAGCCCATCGGATTTAGAGCTTTCGAGCACAACTAGCGATATCAGAGCCCGATTTGGGGTTTTCGGTATAGCAATAAACGTTTCGAGTGCAAAGTTTGAGGTGGAAAAATTTGATGTCAAATGCTATTTTTTAGCAAGAATTATGGTTGAATTTATTTGGCAAGTTTGAGGTGGAGAAATTTGATGTCAAAAGCTATTTTTTAGCAAGAATTATGGTTCAATTTATTTGGCAAAGGATGAAGAATTTGTAAAGCTATCCAATGGATGTTGGTATAGTGAACAAGTGATTTTGAGATGAAGAATTTGTAAAGCTATCCAATGGATGTTGGTATAGTGAGCAAGTGATTTTGATATCAAGGTGGAAATAGTTAGATTTGGTGCGATCCAAAGTCACCCACATAAGGAAATCTCATATTTCGTGGGATTGATTGAGATATTCCCATATGTTTTGGAATTGAGATATTCTCAAATGTTATGGGAGGGATTGAGATATTGGATTTAGTGCCATCCACTTACCCACATAAGAAAATACCATATTTCGTGGGATTGATTGAGATATTCCCATATATTGTGAAATTGAGATATTCCCATATATTGTGAAATTGAGATATTCCCATATCTTGTGGGGATATGGATTGCTATTAACCATTTAGATATTCTTTTAGGAGTTGGTTATTGAGATAAGTTTAATTTGGATTAGGATGAACTTGAAAGCCCATATTTATTTCCCATAACATAAGAGATAGAAAGCATGTGTGGAAAAAGTAAGTCATACGTGGGTGCATTTTGGGTTTATCCTCTCTTATTGAGAGGATGGGGACCTCGGACCTCGGACCTCCTGTAATGTAGTGTAAGACCACAGTGTGGGTTGTCAGAGGATGGGGACTTTCAACTGGTTGTCAACTACCTTAAAACATAGGGCACAACGACCAAAGCTAAAAAATGCAAAAATAGAAGAAAAATTAAAACCAATCTAGGGATGATATCCTCATATAGAGGGGAATTTTGAGGGAAAAAAATTATAAAATCTACATTAATAGACCTTTTTTGTAATTTTTTAGTTAATTCGGCTTTATTTGTACTTTACCTACGTTTTTTTTGCGTATGTATGTAATTGGCTCTTCTTAATGATACATACTTTTTTTCTTGTGTATGTATGTTGAATGGAGGTTTATTCTGATCACTAGATCACAAAGCTTGTGTTGAATGGAGGTTTGTGTCCAATATTTACGTATCTATAACTTAGACCCAGTAGAGGAATCTTATTCTAACTACTGAGGTTTTCAAAACTATCGTAAATATATGAAGTGCTTCCCTTTATTCATACTTGATCCTTTAAACCAAATTTTATCATATCGGTAGGAATCAATGATCGAGAAATCGGGAATCAAGATATGAATCGCCAGACATAGGTTGAAATCTCTTCGTCACTATTCTAATTTTGGAGTGAACCAGTGAACTGGGGTGAAATCACCTAATTTGTTGTAGAAAAGAGGCAATCTTTTGCCAAAAATCAAGAAATGCTGATTTAATTTTTGAGAAATGGAACGATCTGTTTTTAATTTCATCACATGTTTTTTATTGCTTGTCATTATAAATAAATAAATAAATAAAAAGAAAGAATGATTTAGTTAGTTTTTGACCGCTATCCAATAATCTACCTTTGTTTTTTACGGTAGAAATCTTAGCATGACATAATAAATTGCTCAAAAATTCGGGGCTGTTTTTTATTTGAGCTGCTTTTTTAGGTTTTCATACATGATATGCTCGATTAAAATTAGATTGAAATGATTGGATGTGAGAAATGATTGACTGAATCTGATTTAAATTATTGAATCATATTCAAAGCGAGTTTTTGAAATGCATGATTGAAATCAGATTTAAACGGTTGAATCTGAGAGATGATCAATGAGACTCGAGTTTTAAAACGTCGAATCCATGAAATGTGCTATTGGACCAAATTTAAATCAGATTTTTGAATGATCGAAATGCAACATTTCACTTGATTATCGAGATTTATATTTAAACATTTTCTGCTGCAATATGACTTTTAGGGGAAAAAAAAAATATTTTCTTTACAACCTCTAAGTATTTTCAACGTGCATAGAAACAAGCCGAGCCTACTCGAAACGGCGGAAAACGTCTGTGATCATAAAACGTGTGTCCTAATCCTCGCACCATGCTCCTTCCTTGAATTTAGAAAAGCAAAATCGCCCAAGAAATATCGCCTCAAAATGGTTGGTCAAGATGCCTTTTATTACTTTTCGTCCAGTTATCAACTTTATTTCGTCCCCTAGAATTATTATTAACCGCATGCTCTTTCCGTGCATAAGGGTCAGGATGAGGGATAAGCCTCATGACTCTCCAGCGATGTACGTCGTTTATCTCTTTAGTTTATGAAAGGCCAAATTCCTCACCTACAAAGGACCACGCTGCATGCATGGTACGTATAGAATGAGTTCCTTCCTCTGTTTCCTTCTTAGGGTGAACACATCCTGACCTTTGGAACCTTGTTCTTTCGGTCTTTCTTTCCATCCCCACTCGAGTAGCTAAGGGCCCGTTTTGTCCTAAAAAAAGGTCAAGCCATTCGTGTTTGGTTCGCTTTCAATTGACATTTCTATTAGAGTTGAGATTTTTGTGGGATTCCTAAATGATTATTTTAAGCCCAAATTTTTGAAATCCCAATTGTACCAAAACAGGTGGAATTGACAAACTACTCTACACCGGAAAACATATTACAATCTTAAAATTGGAGACTATATCAAATTCTAGAGAGAGGGAGTACATGAAATTTTATAGAGAGAAAATACATGAAAATTTTTAGGGATAGAAAATGTCTCAAATTTTTAGAGAGAGAAACAATCTCAAAATCATGTTTTTCAATAAAATTTCAATCAACGAAAAAAATCAACAAAATAACAAGAAAAATCACAAGAAAATAATTTTTTATTTAGATTTTTTGTTCGGCAGTAACTCCGGGAGCAAATAAGCAAATCTGTTACAATTTATTTCGAATTGCAAACCAAAGCAAGAAGAAAACGATCGTATGCTATAACTACCTTATTCCTCTTGAAAGGAGCCTTCGCTCTCACTTCTATTTTTATTGAAGCTTAATTTTTGAGATTTCTTCAAAGAAAGACCAATGTGATCTTTTACCGGGGTATACATTTTTGTTTTTTTTTCCTTCACCCCTTTCTATTGACAAAAGATCACTTACATGTGGTCTTTATTATAATAAGATAAATTTCAAAAAAAAATCAACATAACAATACGACTAAGATCTTAACAACTGGATGCCATTGAAACAACTATGCACTATGCTTAAGAATAAAAGATAGGATTGCAAGAAACAAAATGAAGAGTGCCGGAGATTACCTTAACCGGGCTTAATACACCCCATACCGAGTCACCACCATCCGATGGCGCGCGATCAACGGTCCAGCTTCTCTCGAACCGGGAAAGAAAATTTCAGCCAAGCCATACCAATAGAGAACCCCTTTGATCACAAACTCAAACCCTAGGTGAATTCTCTTGACAACCGAGTTTGAGAGAGATGGATTCTCTTTTTGCTAAACCCTAAAACCCTTAGCCATAAATCCATATTTAAGAGATATGAGAGATAAGAACTCCCTAACCTAAACCCTTAGGTTCTTTCACAATGTGGGAGAGAGAGATCAAATATGACAGAGAAACTTTCTTAAGAGAGAGATAGAAATATAAGGTATAGAGATTTTAGATAGAGACAATCCATTTTTTATAGGCTTGAACATGATTAAGGTTTCTTAGGGTTTTCCTTGGCTTGTCTCTTCTTGTGAGATTTAACATAGACCGTCGATCAAGGGTAACTTGTGGGGTGGGAGATTTGAGCCATCCATTCTATAGATAGGTCATCAACATTATGGAAGGTGCATGGACTATTATCCCCATTTCCTTAACCATTTTTTCATCAATAAAAATTAGATAAATTAAATTTAATTAAAATATTATGCATTTCATAATTTTTCACAAAATGTTCTAAAGATATATCATGACAATATACACTTTCAATATTTCGTCAATATATGGTCAAAACATTCCATATCTTATTTGACCACATGTCACAATATAATATGACCAAAACATGAAATAACTTAAACTCCAAAACAGAATCCAATGAGTGGGGTGTGCCACACATGTGGGCCCCACCCACTTGACACATGGTGAGCCCATGTACACTATGGGCCTCTCCATGATATTTTATATAATTTTAAATTATCAAAAAAAAGAATCTAAAACATTATTTGAAATTTTATAATCTTGTAAAATCAATATCTTCATTTTTATAAGTCCAAAAAAATTATAAATAAAATATCAAATGACTCATAAAAATTCAAATAATAATTCTAAAATAATTTCTATCATAAAACAAACATAATTAAATTAACTTGATGGGAAATGAATCCATATGGTTAAGGAATTTAATTTCCAATCATGGGGCACTCCACGTTCAACTATAGACTACAGACCACACTTGGCTTATCGAGCTGACCTAGTGTTTCCCATGACCCACAGCCAAGCAGGGGCTCATTAACAGGTTACCAAATTCTAGCGGATGAACCAAGGGGTCTCAATCCCAGTCTGTGGATTACAGGTCCTCCCCTAGAGACAAGTTAAGGTCACCAAGACCTTATGCGATCACAGCACTATGACGCATAGGGTATCTCTCACACATGCATACACTTCACTCTAAAAGGTGGATTTCTGGCTTTTCTACACGATCTATCGATATGCATGCCGTGTGATGGTACATGGATGAGGTTTTGACCCCTCTCTATAGGCCACCATCACACACAAGGGTCATACAATCCCTCGACTCACTCATCTGAGCATGTTCTCCGATCTCATCGAGGGCTAACCCTTAAACCCTCATCGATTTGTTCTTCATGCCCAGGTAATATGGGTTTTTCTCAATCGATTGGCCTAGATTGTTAAGCACAGATCCCTATCAGCAAACCATCATTTGCTTAGTATGGTCCACGAGGCACCACACTCCCACTAAGTTCATGTTCCTTGACACATATTGTGTTGGTTAGATAACTTGGTTTGTATGAATTTACTACCAAGATGTCTAGTGTGGTTGAACCTTTGTGATTCATGAAGGTCTTTGCATATTGTGAAACCAATGGGTATTGAATTACATATTTCCTGAGACTTGATTTGCGACCTCATGATATATGCATAAGAAATGTTAAGAATGTATATGTTGTATGTGTAATAATTGAGTGGGAACCGATACAGTCCCACGTTTTTTTAGTTGCTTGGATATTCAAATATACAGGTGCAAGCTATCTCACAGATCCAGATGATGCAAAGTCTACATCTGAATATGTGTTCATGCTTTGAAGGGGTGCAGCTTCTTGGAAATCAAAGAAACAGGATGTGACGAAATTGTCCACAATGAAGGCATAGTACGTGGCGTGATGTTTGGTGATCCAGGAGGCCTTAAGAAATTTCTTAATCAACTTGACTTTCACCTCGTGCGTTGTGAGGCAGTAAGAATTTTCTATGACAGCACGTTGACGATATGCGTGTCAAAGGAGCCACGATTTCATAAGAACTCCAAGCATGTAAACCATGGTTTTATCACCTGAGGAATGACGTGAAATTGAGAAAGATCGAGGTCCAAATAAACTAAAATATTCCAGTGGGAACACCTGCTAGTATTTGACATGCCAAATAAAACAACAGACTATAGTGTTGTTCAACCATGGAACCCAAATGTTTGGTGCTGGTTGTAGGGCTACAAAAGGGAGCAGCTTATTTGAAGAACTCTTTTGAGCCCATGAACATATGACCCCATACGATGAGGGTACGTGATGGTCTTTTGCGACAATAGGTCCATTATTTGCGATGCGATGTGAAAGATGAGCTACAACCATTTTTTAGATGAGATCCGAGCAGCAAAGAGAAAAATTTGTTACCTTTATAAATCGTTTTATGAAAGGATTGATGGCGAAAGCCATGATTAATGTATTGAGAGAATAAGTAAAAATGCTTGAGAGAGATTGTAATTGGGAGAGAGAGATGGGAATCAGAGAAAATGAGAAAGAGAGAATGTAAGGCTTTCAAAGGCCAAGTGGGAGATGTTGGGTTTATGTGGCCTATAAAGGCCTTATGAGTGCTTGTAAAATGAAATGATATAGTAGAACATGATGACATTTTTACAATAATCCTTATGGTTCAAAGTCTTAGGTAATTGAGGATTCTAAATAACTAGAAACATGGGTCAAGGCATATAGGTATTTAAAAAAAAAAGTGCATGACAATTTTTCTCCCACTTGTTTAAATACCTTCAAAACAAAATGTTTTTCTTTTTAATAAAAAAAATTGACTTGGTATATAATATATATATGCATTCACAAGCAATAGTTATATAATAGTATGACAGTTTAAAATGATTTTTATAGAGACTTAATGGACCTTGCAAGACTATATGGTTTTCTCAAAACTATATTCATGGACTTAAGCTTTTTTCAAGTCATCCAATTTAATTATAAAATACATGCTCAAACTTCATAAATCATTTTACTGCATTCACCTTTCATTTCCTACCAAGTCAAGTTCATGGCCACAAAAACAAATCATATACACTACATTATAATTTTATCCAAAATAAAGCACAACTAAATAATGTCCTATTAAAGCCTTAACAAAATACTTCATTTTTGGCAATTATGGAGAATTTATCAAGAGATCATCATCATATGCAACACATCATATTATAGACATTATTGAGAGGATGGTTACCAAGATCAAGTTCCATCAGAATACTCCCTTTGTGCTTACATATTTGAATGAGCCACACCATCTCTCGTGTTTCATCCTTAGGGCTCAAAGCCTTTGATCAAATCACATCATCATGCGTATCACTACCGTAAGTAGTTCATACTCAAACACAAGGAGACAAAAAAATACAAGGTATTCAAAACCGGCACTTTCAAATTTTTTAGCACTTATCATTTAATGTCCATATACTCCATACATATTCAAAAAACAATTAGCCAAAATATAACCAAAGTACATTAGACAAAGTTATTGAATCCACTTGCCCTATATGATCTTTCCTATATGACTTTACCGTATAATGTGGGATAGATTTCATACCTCAAAACCATGTAGTGTAGTATCTGGGCTTTCTTGATTTATCGTTTTTATTAGTTTGACGAGCTTTTGTGATCTTGGAAGTGCACGCAACTGAGGGAGAATATATTGGTCATTGGTTTTACATGTCACGAAGTGTCAATCTCTTCAGCACTTGGATTCTCCTGTCTTACACCGTGAAGAAAATATTTTCTTCATCCCATTATTTTAAATATCACAATTTCGATTCTCCTATTAATCTTTAGCGTTTCTATGCTACCACCAAGTCTCTCTATATATCCCTTCATTTCGAAGAAGCCAAGATATTTTTATGGGTATTGTTTTTCTTCTTCTTTCTGCTATTCCTAGATCGAATACTCTTCATATATGTCATATCTTGTTAACTATGTATTACCTCTCTTTAAAGTTTTATTAAAATTAACCATACTCATAGCACACTATAAAGCCTTTTTAAATGAGCTCTAAAAAAGGTATTCATAATTAGGAATCCAAATATGTGTCTTAACATGCCACATCTTTTTAATTTACGACAGAATAGAACTTGAGCATTCCATGATAAAAATATGATATCTCCCAACTCATAAAGAGTTAATCTTTGAATCCTTTTGAGTATTGAAACAGACTAAAAAGAATATAAAATAGTGTTCAGTTCCATCCTTAAGTCATATCATTTAGTGAATATTCATTTGAGTGATATTTACGTCACAATGCAATCTTTTCAGTTGAAAATCAAGTTGAGCACTTGTCAAAATTTGTTTCTCTCAATTCTCAAAGAATTTCTTCTTGAAATCTTTTGTGTTGAAAACTAGACACAAAACCAAATCATAAAACTATAGTTTGAAATCCAAATAATATTTTTATTCAGAGAAATAAATAAGTGACATTCATATCACAAAATAAATCATTTTGTAGAATTCCAGGATGAACACTATCTAGTAAAATTTTCTTTTCTCTCTACCATCATGGAGTTTCCCTTTCAAACCAATTTTGTTTGAAATTAGACACATAATGGTAACACATATATATTCACAAGCTTTATATCACACTGTTAAGTAGGCTTGATAAATATACCTATTCATGTCTTCAATGAAGGACATACCAAATTATAGAAAATTCAGGATGACCTCTCTTTAATCCAAAATTTTTATTCCTCTCTTCCAATAGATATTTCTCTCTCAAATAAATTTTATTACAAATTAGACTCGGAATGGAAGTCTAAAAACTTAGTGTGAACCATAAAACAAGGACTTTCTTGATGAAACGTTTTTGGTTTGAAACTAGACTCAATTTTATGAGTCACAGTCCAATTTCAACTAGAAATAAAATCATATGATTGGTGAGAAAATTACGGAGCTCAATGGACAGTTCTTGACTTTTGCATGGTCAGAATTGACACCCTCCATTATTGAGTCCATAACTCTCAATTCCTATAGGATCTCCTACTGAAATTTTGCAGGTAAATCCTATAAGGTGTAGAGATTTTGGATAGAGACAATCCATTTTTTATAGGCTTGAATAAGATTAATGTTTATTAGGTTTTTCTTTGGCTTGCCTCTTCTTGTGAAATTTAACAAAGACCGTCGATCAAGGGTAACTTGTGGGGTGAGACATTTAAGTCATCCATTCCATAGATGAGCCATCAACATTATGGAAGCTGCATGGACCATTATCCCCCTTTTCTTAACCATTTTCCCATAAATAGAAATTAGATAAATTGAATCTAATTAAATTATTATGCATTCTATAATCTTTCAATAAATATTCTAAAGATATATCAAGTCAATATACACTTTCAATATTTGGTCAATATATGGTCAAAATATTCCATATCTTATTTAACTACATGTCATAACATAATATTACCAAAACATGAAATAACTAAAACTCCAAGAAAGAATCCAATGGGTGGGGCTGCCACACATGTGGCTCCACCCACTTGACACATGGTAGGCCCATGTGCACTATGGGCCCCTCCATGACATTTTATATAATTTTAAATTATAAAAAAAAGTATAAAATATTATTTGAATTTTATAATTTTGTAAAATCAATATCTTCATTTTTATAAGTCCAAAAAATATATAAATAAAATATCAAATAACTCATAAAAAGTCAAATAATAATTCTCAAATAATTTCTATCATAAAACAAACATAATTAAATTAAATTAAATTGATGGAAAATAGATCCATATTGTTAAGAAATTTAATCTGCAATCATGGGGCACTTCACCTTCAACTGTGGACTACAGACTACACTTACCTTATCGAATCGACCTAGTGTTTCCCATGAACCACAGTCTAAGCAGGAGCTCATTAGCTAGACACCAAAGTCTGGCAGATGAGCCAAGGGGTCGCAATCTTAGTCTGTGGATTACATGTCATCCCCTAGAGACAAGTCAAGGTCACCAAGACCTTATGCGACCACAACTCTATGGCGTATAAGAGTATCTCTCGCACATGCATATGCTTCAACCTAAAAGGTGGATTTCTGGCTTTTTCGAATGATCTATCGATATACATGCCGTGTGATGGTATATGGATGAGGTTTTGGCCCTTGTATCTGCAGGCCACCATCACACACAAGGGTCACACAATCCCTCGGCTCACTCATCGGGACATGTTCTCCGACCTCATCAAGAGCTAACCCATAAACTCTCATACGTTTGTTCTTCATGCTCAGGTAATATGGTTTTTTTCCAACCGATTGACCTAGATCATTTAGCACAGATCGGTATCAACAAACTATCGTTGTTTAGTATGGGCCATGAAGGACCAAACTTCCATTAAATTCTTTTTTTACTATATCATTTTATTTTATAAACACTCATAAAGCTTTTAAAAACCACATAAACCCAATATTTTTTTATTTAAAAAACCGCTTGTCACCCAAGTTTTTAAAGCTTTAGCAAGCCCTCAATCGCTTTAACAAGAAAATAAATTTGTTTCCCCCCATGCCTTAAGGCGAAGGATGATGTTTGGGCCCAAAAAACGTGTTCTAAACCTTGTAGCGTTCTCCTTGAATTTAGCAACTTCAAAAAATCATGTCCTCGTCTTCAAATGGCTGCGTGTGGATCACCATTCCGTTAATGTGATGTGATGTGTTATCTGGTGATGGAGAGGTTGCCCTATTTAGTTTAATGGATGAAACCTTCTCCCTCTTTTTGTCACCTTTCATTATATCAACGATTGATTAATGCGGTGGGGGACCAAGGACTGTGTACGAACGCAAATAAATAAATATAAAGATAAACTTTATTTTGATTCATCAACAATGTGCCCTAAAAATATTTTAAACTATGAGCTCTTTCGGTACACAAGTGTCGGTTTGAACGAAAGGCCAATGACCATAATACCCCACCGCCCTACGCCTGCATGTATAAATGGTTCAATGAATGATCTGTAATGACGTTCAATTCATTAAATTGAATGCGCCGCGCCTACAAATTGATTTATTTAATTAGAGCGAACAGATATTATCGGCCCAATTTAGGGAGGACAATGCATGTGGAGGCGCTCAATTTAGCATTCTGACCATGTTCTTTCTTTTTCCTCCCTCACCATTTCCATTCCCACCGGAGTCGCCCACTGAATCTGTACGGTCAATAATCATGCTTTTCAAAAAAAAAATTCAATCAAGGGCAATACACTGACAATTAACAAGCAAAATCAAAAAAAGAAAATAGATTTTTTTTAATTCGACAGCAGCTCCAGGTGCTAATCAACAAATTTGTTACAACTTATTTCTAATTGCAAAACAAAATCGAATCGGAAGGGTTAACCAGACATGGCCTTGAAATAGTTTAACCGTCTGATCAATAAACCGGTCGATTCAACCGTTCTAACCACACAAGTCCAAAGCGGTAAAAAAAAGTGTTAAAAAATAAAAAATATACAAAAATAAATTCTACAAAATACGAAAAGCATATAAAAATTTATTAAAATGAAACACATTCAAATGAAGCTAAAACTTACTTAAAAATAGATTTTAACAAATCAATTTTTGAATTAAAGTGAGTATTAGTGACAAAAATAACTTTTAATCTCTACCATAATATAAAAAATACTAAAAAAATGCATTACAAACCAAATTCCTTATTTTAAGAATTTATATATATTTTTTGATTTTTTTTTTAAATACCGATCGATCACCAAAACCGCCCAATACCGGTATCAACATGGAGTTGCCGATTTCCGTGTCGACCTGGGCGCTTCTGAGTCGACTCGTTGCTTTTTAAACCCCTCGTCAGAATCAGTGGTTTAAAAAATGGATCGATGCCTTGGATCGGGCACCCAAAAAACCCATCCGGATCGGTGAATCGACGATCCGGATCGGGAATCGGCGGAATCGGCCAAATTAATCTTTCAAAAAATACCAAAAAAATTATTAAAATTCATTGTAAATGTTGGTTTTTAGGAATCAAATAACAAATGGGGATATTATATTATTAACTTCCATTTTTTTTTATCAATTTACAAATCTTGATATGTTCTTTCCCTGTAAAATATATATATATAATTAGACCACTTATTCCTAGGTTGTATTAAAAAATACTTGTTGTATTAAGAAATACCAATTATGTTTTGTTGTATTAAGAAATACCTTGTATTAAGAAATCCTAGGTCTCAATGTTATATCACCATGTTCAAATCCGACGTCAAAGAAGTACGAGAAGTTTGATGGGAATAAATATCTCCTCAATACCGTAATCGTTCATGTGTTGAGAAAAAGAGACAGCGTAACCTAACACGAGCTACACGTGTAATCTCTATTTTAATGCCCTCGTCCAGTGACTCGCCGATCCGTAACGTCATAGACACGCAATTGACTATACAGAATTGTGATTTATGACATCATGTGAATGATTTACTGTTCATATACGGAGATTCTCCTCTAAAACCGAGCAAGTCTACATTTTTTAGAGGAATCGACACGGGGTCATCGATTCACATGTCGAGCCGGGCAAGTCCATATCGACTCGCCGAGTTTTAGATCACTGGTCAAAACTGAGCAGCCCGATTCATGTACATCATTTAGAATTTTTTTAAGCCAATTTGGAACACATGCAAAAGAAGATAGGCAAAATATAAAAAAAAAGTAGAATTGATTTAAAATTACATGAAAGGGTGGTTATTGTAGACTTTCTATTTTTTTTTGCAAATACCCTTCAATCCGAGGATACGATCTACGCACTGAGTTTAATTTTCCTTTTTTTAGTTTTCTTCATTGTGTCCTATGTTTTAGGATAGTTTGCGACCAGTTCGAGACCCCAATCCTTGGACTACCTAGAGCTCCGAGGTCCCCAAAACCTTGAAAGTCTGAGGATGGAGATCTCGGACCGCTCACTTAGACTCAATCCAGATAGCCGTCTGGGATCCGCATCCCTTGACCGCCCACACTGTCGTGTTCGACCACATTATAGATGGTCCGAGGATGGAGACCTTGGACCACCTATAATGTGATGTAACACTATAATCTGGGTGATCTGAGGATGGAGACCTCGGACTACCTGTAATGTGGTTCTAAGACCACAATGTAGGTGGTCCGAGAATGGGAACCTCCGGGTGGTTGCTAATTGCCCCCAAACATAGGCACAAGGAAGAAAACTAACAAAAAAGAAAAGAAGAATTAAAACCATTATGGGGATGGTATATTTGGAC
>NW_006495273.1:5568694-5584648 GCF_000471905.2 Amborella trichopoda | reverse complement strand
CTCCACCACCCCACCCCCGCCCTCGCCCTCACCAGCACCACCATCGCCCCTACCGCCCCCAACGCCCCCCCCCTTCGAAACTCTAATTACTCCTGATCTGTTTAAAGGCATACTCCCGCATAAGGATAGTGAACTTTGCCCCGCACGTGGCTTCTATACATACGAGGCTTTCCTCACTGCTGCGAAGGTGTTTCCTGCCTTTGGGAACACTGGCAACGAAACAATCCGGAGGAGAGAGATCGCTGCTTTTCTCGCTCAGACCTCCCATGAGACCGAACGTATAAACATGCTTCCTATGTTTCTCTCTATTTTTGCTGTGAAAGTTGGGTTGTTTCCTGTTCTGACTAAGACATCTTCTTGGTGTGTACAGCCCAAGATGTGCCTCCTGTAGACCCTTACGCTTGGGGATACTGTATTGCCAATCAGACTCAACCTCCCCCTCATTGCCACTACTGTAAGGAATGTAGTGAAGAGTGGACTTGCTTTCCTGACAAGAAATACTACGGCCGTGGACCCATCCAACTCAAATAGTAAAATTCTATCTCTATATATATATCTTAGCATAGAAAAAAGTTTCCGTGACCCTTAATAGTTGCATATCCATATAAACTTTGAGCTCAATCAGAATTTTAAAAAATATTAAAATAAAATTCAGAAGTCAGAAAAACCCTCCACCATCCAATCATGCTCGGATGATATCCACCAGAATCAATTTAGCAATTTTGTGGCCACCTAAGATTACTCCTTTTGATATAGAAAAGTGTTATACACGTCGGGTGACGTATTTCTACATTTGCGTCCTCTGAGGCATGCACCATCCATCCATAGATGGATATGAATGGTAGTCACTTGGAAAAAGAAAAAAAAACAAGAAAAATGATATCAATAGTCTAAATATGTCTTTCAAAAATGTCATTTTTAGTTTTTCTCTTTATAACATATTAATTACCAGATTATACATTATTTTGAAATTAGTGCCTAAATCCATTTCAAAAGTGAATTATTAAGATGGTGCATTACTACATTCGAGTCTGGGGATTCATAAAAACTTTTTCCTTTTGAGTCCAATAAATATATATATATATATAAAAGCTCCACTCAAACACAATCTATTGTCTGAACGGTTAATTTTGAGGAACACTATGTCCAGTATTACAATAGCTGAATCTTCTTCTTTTTGGAATTGTTCACAGCGAAAATAAAAAATATTGGAAAATATTAAGACCGAAAATAGTGGCCCTGACTAACTTTTGTGCATGATAATGTGTTTACAACGGATTGTTAGAACATCGCATATATGATATATGATTTCTTTTATCAGTCATTTGCTCCAATGCATTCAAATATAAATATATATTATTGAAATATATTTTTATTTATAAATAAGGTGTATCAAATTACCTATAAGAGGTATCTCTTTATTTAATTTCCAACTATCCATATACAAATATATGATCTGAGTTGGATTTAGTTGCAAAACGATAGAATGTTAGATAGGCCGTCTTGACAAATTTGTCTGTTTATAGTTATTTAATTGCACGTCGTGGTGCAGCAACTGTAACTATGGTCCGGCGGGGAAAGCATTAGGATTTAAAGGCTTGGAAGACCCAGACATTGTTGCCAAAGATTGTATAATTTCTTTCAAGACCGCATTCTGGTTTTGGATGAATGCACAACCACCGATACCCTCGCCACACGCTGTGATCACCGATCAGTGGGAGCCCTCAGAAGACGACATCCAGGCGGGTCGGGTCCCTGGCTATGGTGTCATCACGAATATCATCAATGGCGGCTCGGAATGTAACCATATTGATTTACGTTCGGATTCTAGAATTGCATACTACGGACGCGCTTGTGCTTTCATGCGTGTAGATCCCGGTTACAACCGAGATTGCAAAACGCAAGAACCCTTTCTTCCCGCCAAAACCACACGTGACAGCTACAACGAGAGGCGCTTTATAATTTAGATGACGGACCGCACCCGTTTATGGTCGGTCCTGTGTTTCAAATGAAAAACTAGGAGCATGGAAATAAAGCCTTTTTATCGGCTCTTATTATTTGAATATATGTAAATTTCTAGTACCAAAACAGGCATGGTGGTTTTAGTAAATTGATAATGGATATACTATAAATTTTGGTGTTGTAGTTTTGAGCTGTTCTATAAATTACATTGATCTTTGTCATTGATAATGATATTTTAAATTTTCATTGCATGAAGTTCTTCATTAATCTCAATAGGATATATGTTTAACTAGATATATCAAAGTCCAAATAATTTTCCGACGAATACTAGAGTAAGAAGATAAAATTGCGGTAATCCCCTCTAATATCCCCAAGGCAAAAATTGTCACCAAACTTCTAATTAATCGTCACAAGAACGATTAGATCTTCATCTCAAGGGAAATTATTCATGATTTTGCTAAAATGGACACTTAGCAAACAACCCTTCACTTGATATTTTCGAACTTCCCAAAATCCTTTATCTACCCTAATGTACCACGGAGATTCTTTTTGTGGACTTCTCTTTATGATAAAAGAAAAGAAAATAAAGCACCACCAAGGACTCACTTTATTCTGGGATTTTTTAATAAATGGGAGAGAGGGTACATGTGGATGTTTTATTTATTAAAAAAAGAAAAGAAAATAGAGCACACCAAGGACTACTTTTTTCCTCTCTCAAGGGGAGAGAAAGAATTAGCAATAGATGAGAGAGGCAAAACCGTTTTGCAAGTTCTTGTACGAAATATCAAAGAGAGAGCCTTCTCTATTTCTTTTCCTTTTTTATATAAAGAGAGAGAAGAGACGGGACACAGATGAGATGACAATACCACCTTATCGGATCCCTTCTATGTGGGTGATTTCTACGAAGAAGTGATGAGCAAGAATTCTGTTAGGATTCCTGGGAGCAAATTAATAGGCAAAATCACAAGAAAATAGATTATTATTTAGATTTTGAGTTATGCTCCGGGTGCTAATCCTCAAATATGTTACAATTTATTTCGAATTGCAAAACAAAGCAAGAGGAAAATGCCCCTATGCTATAACTACCGTCTTCCTCTTGAAAGGAGCCTTGGCTCTCACTTCTATTTTTATCGAAGCTTAATTTCTGAGATTTTCTCTCAATATCTCTCTTCAAAAAGAGGCTTGTCACTCTAGTTTTTTAAGCTTTAGGAGCCTTCAAGCCAAGGTTCTCTCGAGGGAGTGACATAGCTCTAACAAGAAAATAAATTTGTTTCCCCCACGCCTTAAGGCGAAGGACGATGGTTATATATGTCCTTTGGCGAACTCCATAACTAAATATCCAATGCTGAACTGCCAACGCAAGTCCATCGGATGTTTGGTATTTTTTCCTAAGAAAGGGTAATCTTGTGCGTCAAAGTTATGTAATTTGGTGTTTGTTTGCTTGTGTCCAGTTTTATTAATGACAGGGTACGGTATTTAGCTTCGGAATGTTTCAGCTCAGATCTCCGGTAAAATAATCTTCATATTATTGATCCGTACAATTATGAATTTTGTTCCCTCACCAAAAACGCCAATAACCGTACAATTATGAATTTAAAAACGCCAAATGTTTCCCCTGTGTCCGCGACAAAATCATTTACTCGCCTCCAAATGGGGTTCGAGGCCTTGATGTGTGCGGCTTTTTTAGTTTAATGGATGGAACCGGTGGTTTAAAAACATATTAGTGCTTCGGATCGGACACTTTAAAAATCTATAAGAATTGGTGAATCAACGATTCGGATCGAGAATCGACTGAATCGGTAACATTAAGCTTTAAAATTTTTTTATAAAAAGTATTAAAATTCGTTATAAATATTATCTTTTAGGAATCCAATAAGAAATGAGGGTACTACATTATTAACTTTTATTTTTTTCATCAATTTGTGAATATTGAGATGCTCTTTCCCTGTATAAACTTATGTTAACCATTAAATTTGCATCACATAAAAGAAAAATCATAGAATTACTATGTCTAAGATATATAATTATACATGGACAATAATAAAGAGAAGACTAAATCAATGAAAGAATGGCCATTAAAATATCGTTTTGGAGAGAAACCCTAATTCGTTAAAAAAACCCAAATTATTGCAGCATAACTAACTATAATTCAAAATTATTACAACCTAACTAATTATAATATTATATACTAAAATTATAATTATTAGTTTATAGTTTATAATTATTTTATTAGACAAATAATAACAAATTAAAAATATTTTATAATATTATCTAATTTAAAATGTATTATTGACAACTGTAAGAAAAATAGTACATTACATGATTATAACATAAAAATGAATAAATAAAGTAAAAGATTTGGTTATCAATGTTAAAATTAATAAAATGCATACAAATTTTGGAAATAACATTTCAATTTTTCAAAAATTTAATTTTTTAGGTTTCTATAATAAATTTAATAAAAGAGATTGTTAGTAGAAAGAGGGAGATTTCAAATAGAATAAACTTTTTACTTTTTATTTTTTTATGCCTTTCATATTATTTACAAAAATAATTATACTACTATATACAACAAAAATTAACTGCTATACAAAAATTTAACTTTTTTATTTTTCATTTTTTTATGTCTTTTATATTATTTACAAAAATATTTATACCACTATATACAACAAAAATTGACTACTATACAACAAAAATTAATATCAAATGTAATGCTTAAGGGGATTCGACCTTGGGACCTCAAAGGAAATACCAGAGGTCAGAACCATCACGCCACATCACCGCATGTGATGATATAAGTTGCTTATTAATAGAATATATTTATATTCCATTTTCATTTAATGATGCTTGGAAATTATCTCACATCGAAGGATGGGTATTCAACTTTGCTAAATAAATAACTATGTATTATGAAATAAGGCATACACACAGAAGCATTCGGGCAACCTCACACGTGATATGCGGCACGTGATTTTGTTGCACGTGTCTGCTTGTCCGTGTCGAAGTGGTGACATCTGCACGTGTATGTGTAGAATTGGAGTGGTGACGTTAGAACCGCCGGTTAATGATGTCATTGGGCGGTTCACTGTTTAAAATCGTTTAAAACAGCTCGGTTCTATTTAGACACGAGTGGTTTCGTGTATTATACTAGAACCGAAATAGGGCTACCGATTTCCGTGTCAAACCGGGAGAGTCCGGTTCGACTCGCCAACATTTCAAACACTGGATGGAACCACCTCCCTCTTTTGTCTCCACCCATTAGTGGGGGACCAATATATCAACCATTCATTAATGGGATGCGAGACCAGGAACCGTGTACGAACGCATGCATGTGATTGAGTTCGGGATATTTCTGTAGCAGCGCAGGCTACTGTGGAAACAATGAAGCCTTGTACGGGACAGGCAACGTTGTTTATAATTTTTTGAAATCGAACCTTTGGCTTCGAAGAATCTCACAAAAGTTTTGAAATTCATGTAACTTCACATAACATACTTGAAGGCATCGATCCCTATGACCTTTTCCATGTATGCATAGCCAAGTAGAGATGAATTACTAACAAGAATCTTGTTTACATAAATATCATAACCGTAAATAGCAAGTGCAAGTATTAACTGCTGCTTACACCATTGTTTCTCATGTTGTCTAACCAATTCCTTATCAATCATGATCGTTGTTTATTATGCTTGCCTTCACTGTATAAAATGAATGATTTGGTGTGCCAATGTCATCTAATTTGGTGTTTGCTTGTGCCGAGTTTTATAAATGACAGGGTATAATCTTCTAGCTTAGATCCCATGCAAAAAATCCTTATATTATTGAATGTCATGTGCAACGGTATGCAGCTGATTCAATATATCCATCGAGCCTATCTTCTATTTGCTTCCAAATCTTGAACGATTCCTCTTGATTTCCATATAGGATTATAAAAAAGTGAAAGAAGATTCAACAACCCAAATTTCCATTGAATAAACCGAAGGATGAGTGGCTCTACTAAAACTGCGAGCTTTCAGGTCCACTTGTGCTCTTATTGAACTTTCTCTTGGAAAATTGCGTCAATATTAATAATAATAATAATAATAATAATAATACTTATAATAATTATTATTATTATAATAATAATAGAGGTAATAGTAATAGCAGCAATAATAATAAATATTTAATGTAAAATATTATAGTTACAGAATAATGGCATTATTATGAGAAAAGGAATGTATACAATGATACTATTTACCTTTTGTACAGGCAACCATCCGATGTGAAATACGATAGCTTGGGTGTGTCTCAAAGTTCGAGAAAGTAGCTTTTGAAGTTTGAGCTTCATCAATGAAGTAAATGTAGCCACCCAATTTTACCTCAAATAGTCAAAATTAATTGTGACCATCTTGTACCAAAAGTAAATAGTCTCATCATATACTTTCCCTTATGAGAATCAAAAAAGAAAGAGAGCAGGAGGCACATGACCTAATGCAAAAGCCAGCTTTTCCAATACTATACATTTTCTCATTCAAGTTACTTTTGGAATGAGCAAATGTTGGATATGAGAGGTTTCAAGGATGTGGATAACAAGTATATGATCTCAATAAATACACCCAAACGACCAAAGGGCATCAAAACCTAGATATGCAAAAGATGGATTAGCATATCTTAGGGTACCAAACGACCCATAAATCCCTAATCTTGAAATCGAGAACCACGATGCTTAAGGACCTCCATGATGTTGGGATGTGAAGCAAAGATCACACCTTATGGCCCTATGGTTTCCCCCTCTTATTAAAGGGTTTTTTTGTCACAATAAATAGACCTTCTTTAGTGGAGGCTCGTAAAAGGGGTTTGATAGAGAGAGAAACGTCTGGGTGAGTGAAAGAGAAAGGGAAACTTGTAGAGAGAGAGAAGCTTCGGGTTGGAAATTGTAGGTTTTACAAGAAAACTCTAGCACCACCATTTGGGGCTTATCTTGGGCCATTTTGTCGGCATTTCTTCGCAGCATCAGTAAAGCAAAAAAATGAGTCGATTGTTAGGTAGTTTTGTGGTAGGAAGTTCTTTTGTTTGAGCTTTCTTTGAGATTGTATGATGAAACTCTACGTGACCCCAATCATGTAAGTTTTCCTCTTGATAGTGAATACATATTTACCGTTTTACCTGTGGACGTAACCCATTTTAGGTGAACCACGTGTTTACAACACATTAACCATACTAATGTAAAGTTGATTATTCAAAAAAAGACCTTATGATTTCTCTAGCCCATGGTGTACCCTAAGTAATGGTATAACTGTATAAGGAATCCAAGCCTTTAGATATCCTAAATCTCAACGCCTATCCACTTTAGTACAAGACTCCAACCTTGGGTGCCGGAATATCTATAGTTTTGAACAAGGCTCCAACCTTGGGTGTCGGAATTGAGCGGCCCAGCTCACATATGTCATTTAGATTATTATTTTTTTTGAGCCAATTATGTGCACATAAAAAATAGTAAAAATATAAAAATAGTCAAATTGAATTGAAAATTACATGAAAGGTAGCTTATTGTAAACTTTTTAATTTTTAGTATTCTTCATTGTGTCTTATATTTTAGGACAGTTCGCAACTGGTCTGCGGTCTCCGCTCTTGTACTGCCCAGTTATTTGAGGTCCCCACTATTTGGGCTACCTGAGGATGGAGTATTGGATTTAGTGTTATCCAAAATCACCCACATAAGGAAATCCCATACTTTGGGATTGATTGAAATATTTCCATATTGTGTGGAATTGAGATATTTGTAGAATTGCGATTAACCAATTAGATATTCTTTAGGAATTAGTAATTGGGATAAGTTCTATTGGGATTAGGATGAACTTGAAGGCCCATATTTAAAGAGATAAAAATTAGTTTCCCATAAAAGAAGGAATTGAAAGCATGTATGGAAAAGTACGCCATACGTTGTTGCATTTTGGGTTTGTCCTCTCTTATTGAGTTATATTGTAGAGAGAGAAAGTGCATAGAGAAAAAATAGACAGAAATTTTGGGGGGTTTTGCAGAGAAAGAAAATTGTAGAGAAGAAGCCTTTGTAGGAGATTAAGTCTCTGGTTCTCTCAAGTAAGTTACCTTGTAAGTTTCTTTCTTTTGATTTTGTAAAATAACATCGACCGTCTTTGCGCGTGGATGTAGTCACATCTGTGACGAACCACGTAAATCCTGGTATTTTTTTTCTGTTTTACTTTTGTTGCTTGTTGCATGTTTTTGTCAATTCTTTTTCTCGTACTTTATTTGTCAAAGATCAACCTATCGGGTTCCGAGCACAACAAGTGGTATCAGAGCCCGATTTGATGTTTTCAATATAGTAGTAAATGTTTCGAATGCAAAGTTTGAGGTGAAGAAATTTGATGTCAAACACTATTTTTTAGCAAGAATGACGGACAAATTTATTTGGCAAAGGATGAAGAATTTGTGAAGGTATCAAATAGATGTTGATATGGTGAGCAAATGATTTTGATATCAATTTGGAGATAGTTGGATTTGTTGCGATCCAAAATCACCCACAAAAGGAAATCTCATATTTTGTGGGATTGATTTGATATTCCTATATGTTGTGGGATTGAGATATTCCCATATATTGTGGGAGGGATTGAGATATTAGATTTGGTGCTATCCAATCACCTACATAAGAAAATCCCATATTTTATGGGATTGATTGAGATATTCTCATATGTTGTGGGATTGAGATATTCTCATATTATGTGGGATGAGATGTTTGTGGATATTCTTCAGGAGTTGATTATTGGGATAAGTTCTATTTTGATTACTATGAACTTGTATACTCATATTTAAAGAGATAAATATTAGTTTCGCATAAAAGAAAGAATAAAATGCATGTGTGGAAAAAGTAGGGCATACATTGGTGCACTTTTGGGTTTATCCTCTCTTATTGAGATATATTGTAGATAGAGAAGGTGCATAGAGAAAAAATAGAGGAAATCTTTGGAGGATTTGCAGACAGAGAAAATTGTAGAGAAAAAGGGAAGCTTTGGGTGCTTTGCAGAGAGAGAAAATTATGGAGAAAAAGGCTTTGTATGAGATTGAGTCTCTAGCTCTCTCAAGTAAGTTGTCTAGTTATTTTTTTTTTTTTGATTTAGTGAAAAAATATTAATCGTCTTCGCCCGTGGATGTAGTAACATCTGTGACGTACCACGTAAATCCTAGTGTTCTTTTATGTTATTTATTTTCAGCTATATTTTTGTTGCTTGTTGCATGTTTTTGTCGATTCTTTTTCTCGTACTTTATTTGCCAAAAATCAACCCTTCGGGTTTCGCCCATAAAAAATGGTATCAGAGCTCGATTTGGGGTTTTCGGTATAACAGTAAAAGTTTCGAATGCAAAGTTCGAGGTAGAGAAATTTGATGGCAAACACTATTTTTAAGCGAGAATAACAGACGAATTTATTTGGCAAAGGATGAAGAATTTGTCAAGCTATCCAATGGATGTTTGGCATGGTGAGCAGGTGATTTTGATATCAAGGTGGAGAATGTTGGATTTGGTGCTATCCAAAATTACCAACATAAGTAAATCCCATATTTCATGGGATTGATTGAGATATTCTCATATGCTGTGGGATTGAGATATTGGATTTGGTGCTATCCAAAATCCCATATTTCATTAGATTAGTTGAGATATACCTATATGTTATGAGAATGAGATACTCTCATATATTGTGAGATTGAGATATTCCCATATTATATGGGATTGACATATTTGTGGGATTGCTTTTCGGAGTTGGTTATTGAGATAAATTCAATTTGGATTAGGATGAACTTGAAGGCCCAAATTTAAAGAGATAAAGAATAGTTTCCCATAAAAGAAGGAATAAAAAGCATGTGTGGAAAAGGTACGCCATACGTGGTTGCATTTTGGGTTTGTCATCTCTTATTTCGATATATTGTAGAGAGTTATTGCAGAGAGAGAAAGTGCATAGAGAAAAAATAGAGGAAAACTTTGAGGGGTTTTTCAAAGAGAAAAAATTGTAAAGAAGAAGGTTTTGTAGGAGATTGAGACTCTGGTTCTCTCAAGTAAGTTGCATTGTAATTTTTTTTCTTTTTGATTTACTAAAAAACATCGATCGTTTTCGCCCGTGGATTCACATCTATGACAAACATCGTAAATCCAAGTGTTCTTTTTCTGTTATTTATTTTTTACTTTATTTTTATTGCTTGTTATGTGTTTTTGTCAATTCTTTTTCTCGTACTTTATTTGCCAAAGATCAACCCATCGGATTTAGAGCTTCTGGTCACAACAAGCGATATCAGAGCCTGATTTGGGGTTTTTGGTATAGCAGTAAAGGTTTTGAATACAAAGTTTGACGTGGAGAAATTTTATGTCAAAAGCTAATTTTTAGCAAGATTTATGAACGAATTATTTGGCAAATGATGAAGAATTTGTAGAGCTATCCAATAGATATTGTTATAGTGAGCAAATGATTTTGATATCAAGGTGGAGATAGTTGGATTTGGTGCGATCCAAAATTACTCACATAAAGAAATCTCATATTCGGTGGGATTGATTGAGATATTCCTATATATTGTGGGATTGAGATATTCACATGTATTGTGGGAGGGATTGAGATATTGAATTTGGTGTTATCCAATCACCTACATAAGAAAATCCCCTATTTCGTGGGATTGATTGAGATATTCCCATATGTTGTGGGATTAATATATTCTCATGTTGTGTGGGATTAAGATATTTGTGAATATTCTTTAAGAGTTTATTATTGGGATAAGATCTATTTCGATTAGGATGAATATGTATGCCCATATTTAAAGAGATAAATATTAGTTTACAACAAAAGAATGAATAAAATGCATGTATGGAAAAAGTAGGTCATACATAGGTGCACTTTTGGGTTTGTCCTCTCTTATTGAGATATATTGTAGAGAGAGAAAATGTATAGAGAAAAAATAGAGGGTTGGGCTTTTGCAGAGAGAAAATTGTAGAGAAAAATGCTTTGTATGAGATTGAGTCTCTGGTTCTCTCAAGTAGGTTGCCTTGTAATTTTTTTTCTTTTTAATTTAGTGAAAAACTATCGATTGTCTTCACTTGTGGATGTAGTCACATCTGTGATGAATGACGTAAAGCATTGTGAGCAGGTGATTTTGATATCAAGGTGGAGATTATTGGATTTGATGCTATCCAAAATCACCCACATAAGTAAATCCGGTGGGATTCATAGAGATATTCCCATATGTTAGGATTGAAATATTGGATTTGGTGCTATCCAAAATCTCATATTTTGATTGAGATATTCCTTGGGATTGAGATATTCTCATATGTTGTAGGATGGCGATATTCCTATTTTATGTGGGATTGGGATTGTTATTTACCCATTTACATATTCTTTAGGAGTTGGTTATTGGGGTAAGTTCAATTTGGATTAGGATAAACTTGAATGCACATATTTAAAGAGATAAAGATTAGTTTCCCCATAAAAGAAGGAATAGAAAGCATGTGTGGATAAGTACGCCATACATGGGTGCATTTTGGGTTTGTCTTCTCTTATTGAGATATATTGTAAAGAGTTATTGTAGTAATAGAAATTGCATAGAGGAAACTTTAGGGGGTTTTGCAGAGAGAGAAACTTGTAGAGAATAAAGCTTCATAGGATATTGAGTTTCTAGTCCTCTCAAGTGCTTTGTAATTTTCTTTATTTTTAATTTAGTGAAAAAATATCGATCGTTTTCGCCTGTGGATGTAATCACATCGTTGAGAACCACATAAATCCTGATGTTTTTTTTCTGTTATTTATTTCTACTTTATTTTTATTGTATGTTGCGTATTTTTGTCAATTTTTTTTCTCGTACTTTATTTGCCAAAAATCAACCCATCGGATTTAGAGCTTCCACGCACAACATGGAGATCTCGAACCGCTCACTTAGGCTCAATCAAATTAGTAGTCTGAGGTCCTCATCCCCAGACCACCAACGCTATGGTGTTCGACCACATTATAGGCGATCTAAGGATGGTGATTATCGACCTCCTGTAATGCGATATAACACTACAATCTGGGTTGTCCGAGGATGGGGACCTCGGACCTCTTGTAATATAGTGTAAGACCACAGTGTGGGTGGTCTGAGGATGAGGACCTTCGACCGGTTGTCAACTACCCTAAAACATAAAGCACAACTACGAAAGCTAAAAAAATAAAAAACAGAATAAAAACTAAAATTGCTCTAGGGATGATATCCTCAGATATAGGGGAATTTTAGGGAAATCTCATAGCTTACAGCTATATACACTCAGATCCATTGGAAATCTGACCAATACATTTAATCAAGTACAATAACCGCACACTTCAGTGATCTACGCTCCATTCAAATATCATACTTCATATAAGTGTTTGATGTTGCGGTCCATGGAATCTTTCCCTTCAATATTTTTATTGTTTGTTACTTCATTTTAGCAATCCTTTTTCTCTTTCCCTTTTAGTGTTTTTGAATTTGTATTGATTCCAAATCACTTTTTTCGAGGAAGGAGGGGGGGGGGGGGGGGGGGGTAAATGGACTTTTGCTTCCCTTCATGCTCTAAGCAGCTAGAATTATGTATATGGTGTGACTACAACCATGCATTTGTCTATGGTGCAGTCACTCAAAACATGTCCTTTAGCGAATCTTGTCCATTCCACATCTAAAATTTATGATTGAATTCGAATTTATTAACAATTCTGGAACCCTTGAATATCAATAAATACAATTGTTAGTAAAAAAAATGTTAGGATTTAATAGTCCTCTTAAATACAGAAAGACGAATCCCAAAGGATCCCACCAAGATCGTGTATTTATCCAGCTAGAAATAAAATAGGAGACAACACAAGCCATAATACGAAAAAAAACATGAAACACACACCACAAGAACACAAATATTAATGTGGTTCACCCCAAAAGGGGGTCCACGAAAATGGCAAGTTGAAATACACTATACCAATGCAAGTTACATCATAGATTTTGGGACATAGAGTTACGCCTTTAACCCTAGATAAAACCCAGTCGAGCAATTCCTCTTAGACCTACTCTCCCGATCGACACGACCCACATATCTTTCATCCCTATTCCACAGCTAAAATATTGTCCAGAGCGTGACTCTTGAGAGCAATCGAGAATTTCTCTCACTAAAGGAAAAACCACCTAAAATCTTCATGGGAACCACTTCTCTACAAAAACCACGCTTCTCACTCTATAGGAAACACATATGGTGCTTCTCTCCATAGGAAAAGAGCTTCTCTCTAAAAGGGGAGGCCATACCTCTCATACACAGGAGGCCCCTTCATCTCTCGGTCTCTCTAGAAGAAGCTACATTTCCCATATGGTGACTCAAATAAGACACATCTATTTTTAATCTTTCATCCCATATATATAAAGTTAGGATTCCACACTAAATAGGAAACTTCCAATAAATATTACATATATCTCAAGAACAAAGAAATATATCCCAGAGTTCTAATATTTTTGGATTTCTATTTCATTTAGAAAACTTATCAATATCAATCTCAATCTCAATCTCAATCCCACATAATATAGGATTTTCTTTTATGGGTGCTTTTGGATATTACCGTGTCCAACAATCTCCATCTTGATATCAAAATTACTTGCTCACCATGCCAACATCTAATGGACAACTTTATGAATTAAACATCTTTTGCCATATAAATTCATCGTTGTTGTGAAAAATAGTGCTTGCCATCATATTTCTCCACCGTAAATAAAACACTCACATACTTTGTCATGTGTTTTTCTTCAACCGAACGCACAAACATTAGCCATGTATTAAATCATGAACTCTGATACTACTTGTTATGATTTAATAGTCCTCTTAGATGTGGAAACATGAATCCCAAAAGTTTGATCCCACCAAGATTATGTACTTATTCAGCTAGAAAAAAAAAATAGGAGAGAATACGAGCCATAATACGAGAAATAAAGCATAAAACATACACACCACAAAAACACAAAGATTTATGTGGTTCACCCCAAGAGGGCTACATCCATGAATACTGCAAATTGTAATCCACTGTACCAATGAAAGTTACACTTGAGATTTTGGGACATAGAGTTACATTTTTAACCCTTGACAAAACCCAGTCGAGCAAACTCTTTTAGACCAGCTCAACCGATCGACACGACCCACATCTCTATTCCATAGCTAAACCACTGTCCATGAAGAAATATATCTTCATTCTACAGCTAAACCACTGTTCAAGAAGAGACTCTTGATAACAATCGAAACTTTCTCACACTAGAAGGGAAAACCACCCAAAATCTTCATGAGAACTGCTTCTTTGCAAGAAACCAGCCTAATCCCAAAATATTTATGGGAACTGCTTCTCTATAAGAAAGCAGCCTCTCACTCTGCATGTGACACATCGTGGTATTTATATCCATATGAAGCTCTCTAAAAGAAAAGGCCTTGCCTCCCTTTGCTACAAGAAACCAGTTTCTCACTCTGCAAGAGGCACATCGTGGAATTTCTCTCCATAAGAAGCGTTCTTCTCTTTAAAAGGGGAGGTCTTGCCTCTCATGCACAGGAGGCCCCTGCCAGTCTCTCTCTAGAGGAAGCCAACTGTCCCATATGATCACACAAATAGAGCACACCTATTCTTTCCTCTTTCACCCCATATATATAAGGTTAGGTTTCCACACTAAACAAAAACCTTCCTATAGATGTTACATATAGTTTAAGAACCAAGAGATATATCCCAAAATCCTAATCTTTTTGGATTTATATTGTTCTTTAAAAAATTATCAATATCAATCTCAATCCCACATAACATCAGATTTTCTTATGTGGGTGATTTTGGATATCACCATATCCAACATAAAATTTAAAAATGGCTATGCACCGGATGGGGCTAGTTCTAAAAACAAGGGCCTAGGCCACAAGATATGGCACTAGGGATGGAGCCCCAAGGCCCAATGACAGGTGGGTCAGAGTCACGACAAGGCCGCGCCAGTTTGACCTAGCCCGGCTTTTTTTCCTTTTTGCCTTTTTTATTTTCTTGGATTATATTTGGCCCAGCCCAAGCCCTGAGAGTGCTATGGCTGAGCTAGAGTCAAGCTCCTCTAGCCCACTCAGGGCCAATTCCGCCCTAAAGGGACCAAGGCTAAGGCTAGCTTGGCCCAAAAAAAAAAATACTGCTTTAAGATTGATTAGAAACCACCCAAAATTGAAGGGCGATATCTAAGTGTCAGAAAACTCAAAATTTAATTTTTCCTTTCGAATATAATCATCAAGTGATTTTTGGATAGCTCCCAAAATTTCAGATGAAATAAACCTTCCCAAGTTAGTTGTCTTTCCAAGGGAGTAAATATGCAGTATGCTCCCTCGAGAGCATAGTTACCCACAGTTATTTGATAATCGAAATGCTAACGAAATAATTTTCAATATAACAACCTATCGGCCAGCCAATAAAGCAGTAATAAATTGATTTTTGTTCAAAAATTTGGAGCAAAAATATAGATCGCCAAAGTTGGGATAAGTTATTCTGAATATATCTTTTTTTCCTAAAATAAATAGACTGTAAAATCAGGCATGACAGTCATTGGAGAATACAACAAAGTTATTTAACAATGATTTTTATATCATGACTTGGGAGAATAACCATACTTACAAATTTTATGTTCAAATTTTCATTACAACATGGTATGCTTATTTTGTTATTTTAATTACAAAACATACATTAATTTTATTGGGAACAAACAATGAAACAATACCAACAATAAATACAAAAATTGCATTAATAAATAACAAGAGCAACAGACTAGGGTATGGGTGGATGTGTTGTTAAATAAATAACAAAAATCTTTGTCATAGATGACAAAATTATTGACATATTTATTTATAAAATTTAAAATTTTTAAAATATTGTAAATCAGTCAGATCTATGAATACTTGAAAATCTTTAAAATAGACCGTCTAGATAATGCACCTCAAGATGCACTATTCCTTAGAATGAAAACCCTTTCTTATTCACA
>NW_006495273.1:5532357-5556695 GCF_000471905.2 Amborella trichopoda | reverse complement strand
GTGGGCGGTGGAGGGAGGGGGGAGAGAGGGAGATGTCAGGCTCAAGATCTTCAAGTTCACCAGCTGATCACATTATAATAAAACACATGGATTGAGTAATTTTCCAGATATTCTCTGACAAAAAACAATCTTGCTGCACTTCAGCAAATTATAACACAGCAGCAAATCCTGCTGACCGAGGAAAACTATTGCTCTAACTAGAGAAGAAGAGTATTGCTCTAGCTAGAGAAACCAACAAAAGTATAACCTCATATCATAGCAAAAGATTATTAGGACTAGAGCAGATTTAAGGTTTGGTGAAATGCATAGTCATGCACAAATCAATAACAGTTCCCAGCTCTTCGAAATTCTTTAGTAAGAAGCCTGCAAGATGGACACATATAAGAACAAATTCCACCTGTCACACGCATAATGCATGCATGCAAAAATATCAGAGCAAGCAAGCAGCAAGGATAACAGATATATATTCTTCAACATCACAATCATCTTTTGATGAAAGATTAGGTCAATGTATGAAGAGTCACCATGTCCTTCAGAAAGTAAATTTTGATGCCATGTTGCATCTGGTAAAAGAACACAAACCTCCTATATCAACAAGTAGATGGCGTATCGGCATTTTCAAATGTATAATGAAAGTGTAAATATCAAACAATACAATAAAAGAATGATGAGAATGTATATTTCAGCATTCCCCCACAAACTCAACATAGGATAACTACAACACAGATATCTACACGTAAGACTAATCTCTCTCATACGGGCAGTAATCTCATGCAACAGCTGTATCATAAAATCATGCAACCATACCTCTAGAAAACTATATTTATGGTATTTGTATGACCCAAAATTTTGCACACATTCTCTTCTTCTCAATAATCAATCCCCCAAAAAAAAAATTTCAATTTGAACCCTAGATATGGTTAAAATAAGTCCTCTCCAACAACGAATCGAGGCCATTCATTTGGTGAATTTCAAGATCTTAGCCTTTACAAACTTGAAATTATTATTTTCCTTTTTAACATTGTTCATCTAATGCTAATAAAACCATCTAAAAATATTGGAAAAGAATAAATCCCTCTAAGGCCTAGATCTAAGCATCTTATCAAAATGGACGGCCTACGTTAATTGGGTTTAAAAAATACATTCTAAGTTCCGATTTCAAATTTTTCTTTTTTGTGATTGATCATTACAATGAAAAGAGTGTATATTTCAAAATTTGGATCAAACAGATGGCCCTAACATGGTTTTTGAAGATTGTAGCATTATATTACTATACAAACATTGCATGAAATCATTCCCCCTCTCATACTAGATGCCACTATATAATCCATAAGCGTCAGCTGATCCATTGGAAAAGCCTCCAAACAACTTGAGAGTGAAAGGTATCCTCTAAAGTTACTTCTGGCTCCATGACTCTCATATAGCAACTCCTTAAACTCACACCTCCTTCATTTAGATGAAGTCTAGATAAAGTTCAATCCAAGAAAGGTAGAACTTGGACGGACCCAAAATCCATGATTCTTTTTAGGTTCATTGCTAACAATATTGAAACAAACGACATGGAACCGATACCCAACACAAATAAAAGGGCAATTCTACAGAGAAGGTTATACATTTAGTTCAGTTCACCCCCTACCTGGCCTACAACTTCGCATTAAAAGTCAAGGGAAGTGGCCAAGAAAACAAATTATGGATTACGAAGAAGTGAGGAACGAAAGATCCAAAACATGCCTTAAAGAGTACAATCCCGGTTAGGAAACAATAGAATGAATATCCAGAAATATTTGACGGAGGATACTGTTGATACTTGCACTTTGAAAACTCTCACAAAGATTGAAAAACAACATGGCCAGATGATCCAGTAACGACAAACAGACAACACAATATTTATACCTAGATTGCCACAATCTAATGAATGGGGAGGCACAAAGACTATGTCAGATAAAACCATAAAATGAATAAAACGTAAAAACCAAAAACTCCAAAATACAAAATAAGAAGAATAGCACAGGCAAATCACATAAATAATTTTTTCTAATTAGGTCTTAACATGGTGAAAAGGTATGTAAACTACTAATGAAGAGTTCCCAAGTGTTATACACAGTTCAAAGTTTTTTTTTGGAAACTAATGGAACGTGTAGAAAGCAGAAAGTAGTTACAATGGTACCTAAGGTACAAAGACAGAGCACAGAGCCGCACGTTGTTCCTAATAATCTTCATATTCTTCCTAATAATCCCCGCATAAGCCAAAGTATCAGCCACTTTGTTTGCCTTCCTATGTTCATATTTTACAATAGAGAAATTCAACATGTCATCGATTTCCTCGAATATGCTCCCCAGCCTCCAGGTAATTGCAGATTTCTCCCCCTAAACCATCTAATAAACATCAAGGAAGTTGCCCACAAGAATCCCTAGTTGTGTAACCACCTTACTTATATTCTATACTCTTTTTCCCATTACGGAGTCCCAGTTGCTTCTGCTAAAGAAGAATCTATGATTTCTTGATGCCTAAATTAACACTTCAGAATTGCTCCCGCATTCCTCATTGCACCTACAAAACCCACAGGATCCAGGTTTCCCTTTCCAGCTCCATCCAAGTACACAGATTACCACATACTAAAAACATCCAAGACTTCATATTCAACATAGGATTGCATTTCTAAGATACTTTGGGTTGTTTATGTTTTTTTTTTTTAACAAAATGTAGGTCTTTTATGTTAATACTTAATAGCATTCATTTTAGGAATCTTCCATAACATAATATCCTAACATAACATGCAATCAATTTTTTCTTGGGTCTATGATTGTCTCTACTAGGAACTAGGGTCTATGATTGTCCCTTTAACTCTACAGTTCCTATCCTTTCAAATGCAGTAGGATTTAGCATGAAGAATCAACCACCAGAATATAGATATTTCTCCATATTCCAGATGGTACCCACCCAGCCCAGCAAGAAACCAGGAAGAGAGGCAAGCATAACCTAATGAATTTCAACAGAACATTATCACCCTGGTGCATGTCCACGAACTAAAACTATCAATGAACCAATAAATGGTTCATTGGTTCTTCCTCTCCTTGCATAAAATACACATTTAAACCAAAAATATGCCACATGGTGATAAATGGTCGACCAGAGCCATTTTGCCTTGTAAACATGGGATAAGAAAGTTAGGAGTCGGGCTTGGGTCAAGACGGTAGCGGCTGGGTTTTCTTAGCACAACGTCTCAAGTTCCATTCCTATGTAACCTTGTCAAAAAACAACCAAAAAAAAGGATAAGAAAGTGAAAAGCCATGACGGCCTTCCTCCAAACTCGTTGGATTGGTAAAGCAGGATGGGCCTCCACAAAGTCCACTACATACAAGAACTTTAACTGATAACATGCAAGTAGTATCCAAATCTTACACCAGCTCGTATGGTCAATCACCCCTCCCATGAACCTTTCTGATTCCCACCTCTTCTATCTCTCTGTCTCGTAGATTTCTTCATAGTTCCAATGTTCAACAAGCAACCTGAAGATCAAAAGTCCACCATGCAATCCAGCACGCTTACTGAAGTCATGATTTCCAAGAATTAAACCTCCCACAGAAACTATCCAATCAAACCTTCTCCTGCTCACAGCAAGAACCCTCATGTTTCAACTTAATCATATATGGCGCCTTCATGATTCTTTTCCGCTGCTGACAATTGCAACACCATGTCCCATGTTCCACACCCACCTTTGACCTGCCCATAATCAAATTGCACATAGCCTTCAGAACCTCGACATTGACTTATACCTCACCAATGTTTTAAAATGCGGCCACATCGCCCAATAAGGCGCTATGCGCTGGGCAGCGCATCGAAAATCCCCGCATATGCGGTTTGGAGAGATGCACCCACATATAAGCCGCATCTCTCTGCAACAGAGCCGCATAAGCTTCCGCCATTTTTCTTCTAAACTGTACCCCTCTGGCAAGGGGGAAAGGTCATTTTGACCTTGAAAAATGGACAAAAAGGAATTGGGGGCTATTAAACCTCCAAACAACATATTTCAGCCACATCCATGGCTTTTATTGGATCGATTGAATCAAAAAAAAAAAATTGGGCGGAAATTTTATTTGTTGAAGTTCTTCGATTTGTGCATTTGTAGATGCTTGGTTGATGATTATTGTATTGACTCTTCTTAAGCTTCACTTTAAAACTCTTTAATCTTCATGGACTTCGAGTTTGTAGCATTTTGTAACTTTAAAGTTTGTGGTTGCAGATTTGTGCTTATAGTTGTTGATTGTTGTTGAATGTTTTATGAAGCTAGTTTTAAGTTTCTAATTTTTAGTTTCTATCAAGGGATAGTGGATACAGAATTTCCGACAGCTAGTACTTTTGGAGTTAATGAATAAAGTAAATACTTATTATCACATATATTTCCTCCATATTTTTTTCTATGCATTAAACTATTATTTTAGATTTTTTAGAATTTCTTTATATTTATTGACCGCATCACCGAGATGCACCCGCATCCGGACTGCATCGCCACATCGGCCCCCCCACCGCTTTCGGCCGCATCCCGAATTTTAAAACATTGCCCCTCACAAGGGAATTTGTCTACAATGGATGCCCACCAGGAGATCATTCCATTTGAAACTGAAAAAAAAATTTCCCCCATAATACTAACAATTCTCAAAAGCCCTTTCTCGAAAAGCGCCATTCAAAAGAGGCCATCGGAGGTAAGTTGAAGTAAGGATCTCAACCCCACCACCATTAAGGCAGCTATTCCATCTGATGAAGAACTAAAAGAAAATTTTGTTGACATTTTGTGCGCTGCATTTTCTCTATAGTTTATTGAGGGGTATTTTGGATATTTTTTCTGTAATGGACTTCTCTAGAATTTACAGAAAAGCCAGGGGTTCCATTTAACTTTCGAGTAGGGGAAAGATTAGGAGGGGAAGATTGGAATTTGAATTTGAATTTAAAATTTTTCTTGGGAGGTAATATTGTGCATGGGGGTTAGTATCCATCAATATTCCTAGAAACTTTAATTGTGCATGGCTTGGAAAAGGTATTTTGCATGGTTTGGGAGGGGGTAGAATCCATTGTCGTTCCTAGGAAAGTTAAGAGGGCTTTGATTTAGAAGTCAAGCCAAGTCTATTAAAAGTGGGAGACTCTACCCTGATGGAATCAATGTATTTTGCTATAAAAATCCAGAAATCAGGAACTTAGTTCCTATTTTGGCTGGCTTTGGACCCTTAGACAGGCCACTGAAGCTAGGCTTTGTTAGCTTCAACCCATTGTCATTGAATCACAGTTGAGATCCCTTATATTCTACCAGATTTTGAGCTATTTCTCTCTCTTTTCTCTCTGTTTTAAATCCTCATCCAATCTACCATCATCTGTGGTCATGCTTTCTGCCCCGAAACCACTTTTTGAAACGTCCTAGCATCAATTTTATCCCCAAACTTAGCTCCAATGCATTCCCCATTCATGCCAGACATTAATCACGGTATCATCTGCATATTGAAGTTGAACTTTTTTTAATATACATCCCAGGGAATAGAAGCCCTATATCCACCCTAAAGAATCTCCCTTTCGGGATTAGATAAAGATACGTAAGTTCCCTCACCTCATGTCCTCCAGCTCTTAAAGAGCTTGTTAGATTACCATTTAGAATAATTGGAAATGAGTTAAGAAACATATACACCCAAAACCCACTAAATTCACCTTTCACCAAACCTACCTATCAAAAAGCAAAATTAACAGACCAAAACCTTCAGCTTTGAGATGTTTACTCCAAGATGCATGATGCCAATTCCTCTCCAAAAATTTTTAATCACTAAAAGAAATAAAGTATATTCAGAAGCATGAGGAGACAATTATTTGCTTGCAAATCCATTGCAGATATACTGAAACTAAGGACAAGGTATCCCCAAGGGATGACCACCCATACAGAAGGAGTCCAGAGCAGTGTGGCCATCTATGCTCGATCGCGAAGCTTAAAAAATTTAGGCAGGAAATAATACCATCCGATGAGCCATACTCGTGAGCCTCTAAATCTTGCCAAAATCAAAATCAAATTGGAAACAAATTCACTTGCAAATCATTTGACACCTAGAGGAATATTGGGCAGGAATGCTGAACCTATATTTGCACAAATGTCAGGTCTGTTTTGGCACTAATAATAAATGGCCCGCCCAAGGAGCTGAAAATAAAGCAATAGCCCTTTCACAAGAATTGGGCATCACAACATTGAGATCATGGACTTCTTGAGACTAGTGCAAGGAACAATTAGCAAATTTCTTGTGAATAACTTGTCTCAAAAATTTTCCAGAGATAGCTTCTTTGATTTCATAGTGCTTTTCTGATAACTAAAGAAAAAATAGGCACCAGTGCCACATAGAATAGAGATAAAAAACCATGCATCATCTGGAGTTTAAGATTTACCTAATGTTCATGCCCACCATCAGTATGATCTTCATGGCCCTCCCATGGGTGGCGCAAACCCTGACAAAGATTGGAATGTAAATCCAACTGGAAGTCGGATAAAAGGTTTCCATCAAAAACATAAGGGACATGAAAATTTACCAAAAGGGCAGCTCCATCTTGCTTAGCCCTGTACATAATCCAAAACCTACAAAAAAAATACACAACGAAAAAAAGATTATCATTACTTCCAATAACCAAGTCAGATTAAAAGTGCATGAAAAATCTCAAGAGAAGCAGCCAAGGCTGATTTTTATACCACACAAAAGAAGATAAGGAACATATGATAAACCTCACCAAATGAAATTCATTTACATAAAAGACTAATTGAAATCTAAGTTGAAATTCATCATTTATGTAGAAGAAAAGCCAATATTAAAATACCCTTTTCAAACTACGGTGGCAACAAGTACAGCATAGCAGCATTTGAACTTCAGTAATCCTAAATTGTAAGTTGTGATGTTGTTTTACTGCCTAACATGCCCAGATATGAATAGGGATACAGGAAATTCTTGAAATTTAGGATATGGATATGGATATGAGTATCCTAACTAATAAATCAATAAATATGTAGTATAATTTGTATATCCAACATATTTACACATATATAAAACATGATAAAGCATATTATTATGGGATTGTATAAAATGAGACCGTTTACCTTTTGTATAGGGAGGTCACAATTACTTACAACCATCTGATGTGAAATCTGATAGCTTAGGTGTGTCACAAAGTTCGAGAAGATTTCTTTTGAACTTTGAGCTTGTTCAATGGAATAAATGAGGCCACCAGATTTGACATCCAATGGTCAAGATCAGTGGTTTAAAAATCGGTGAGTCGCAACGGAATCGCCCGAGTCGACACGGGAATCGGTAACCCCATGTCGATTTCTGTGTAAAATAGGGAATCGCCAGATTCTAGAGTAGAATCGCTGGTTCTGAACAGTGAACCGCCCATATGACGTCATAAACCGGTGAGAACCACCCCGTATGACGTCACGGATCGGCTGTGGCTGACATCACAAAACCCCGCGCGTGCGAAGAAATCTCACACAGTGAGTTCATGTTTTGAACGTGGTTCTCGCCTCAAGCAATTCTTCGTGAGGGGAGCAATTGCTTCTTTATATAAGCATTGTTCGTCCCACCTCTCTTTGATGTGGACAATTCTCAATGCCCAACGTTGAGATCTTAATTCAATATAGTGATTTATTATAGTTAAAGTTACATAACGTGGCGGCGTGGGGAGTTGGTTATCACACTGGATTTTCAATGGGAGGTCTCAAGTTTGAGCTTTGGGCCGCTGTTGTAACGTTTTTTCTTTTGTTTTAAATAATGTCATAAAAAATAATGTGTTTTACTTTTGTGTTTTACTTTTGTCTTAAATAATGTCATAAAAAATAATATAAAGGAAGAAAATAATATCATCAAAAAAAAAATAAAGAGGAAGAAAACAATCTCATAAAAAAAAAAGAAAAAAAGGCGTTTTATTTTTATCTTCCAAAAAAAATAAAATGAAGAAACTAATGTCATCAAAAAACTAAAAGAAAAAAGAAAAATAAAAGATAATACAACAAGCATTTCTTGTCAAAAAAACAATTTATCTTCCAAAAAAAATAAGAGGAAGAAAATAATGTCATCAAAAAAATAAAAGAACAAAAAAAATAAAAGATAATACAACAATTCGAGATTTTAGTGGTCATTTTTTCATCGATTTAATCCCTTCTTTATTGTAGTCCATGTATGATTATATATTTTATTCATGATGATTCTATGATTTTTCTTTTATGCAATGCAAATTTAATGATTAACATAAATTCATACAGGAACCAACATAAATTCATACAGGGAAAGAACATCTCAATATTCACAAATTGATGAAAAAAATGAAAATTAATAATGTAGTACCCTCATTTCTTATTGGATTCCTAAAAAACAATATTTATAATGAATTTTAATAAAATTTTTGGATTTTTTTTAAAGCTTAATTGGACCGATTCGGCCGATTCCCGATCCGGATCGCCAATTCACCGATCTGGATGGGTTTTTGGGGAGACCGATCCGGGGCACCGATCCGTTTTTTAAACCATTGGTCAAGATTAATTGTGACCACCTTGCATCAAAGGTAAATGGTCTCATTCTATACTTTCCCTATTATTATATTTTGGGAAAGTATAGAATGAGACCATTTACCTTTGATACAAGGTGGTCACAATAATCTTGACCATTGGATGTCAAATCGGGTGGCTGCAATTATTCCATTGACCAAGCTCAAAGTTCAAAAGAAATTTTCTCGAACTTTGTGACACATCCAAGCTATCAAATTTCACATCAAATGGTTGTAAGGAATTGTGACCACCTTGTATCAAAGGTAAATATGGTCTCATTGTATACAATCCATTATAGTTTATTCACATTCTGTTTTTTATAATTATGTCTTTAAACTTAAAAAGTATTGTAACAAAATCTGGTTTCAGTATCAGTATTAACACAGTTCAACACCGGCACTCTAAGCATGTATAAGTATGCATGCGTAATAGTTTCTTTTAAAAAAATAAAAAATTGTCATGCATCATAGATTGTTACACCTCCTCTCCTACAACCAAATCAAACTTGAAAGGGAAACACATGCTTGAAAATAGAGATAACGCTCTCAAAAGGAATATAGATAATGCTCCCACAAACAAGGAATTATCAACCCCAAAACAAGAATACTATCAAAATGCTAAGAGGTGAGCCTTTTTAACGTAACCAGGAGTTTACAAGGGTCAGATTGCGCTGTATCTAGGTTGAGAGTGATTAATATCCAACTGCACAGAAAAAACTCCAAAAATCCCTACTTATATCAAAATAAGTTTCAACAAACATTATGCATATAGGAAAAGTTTATGCGTTGCCAAAGGTTCATTTGGAACTGAACCTTTAGTTAGCGTTATGGTCAATATCTATCAGAAAATTTGTAATCAAAGTTTTGAACTAATAATCTTTGTTTATAAACCCCTTTCATAGCACATGGATCCTTTTCAACTCCTTGTATTTTTTAAAACAAGCACTTTTTGTCAAGCCTTGTGTATTCAACAAGTAACCTAGAGATGAACACAAATCTCATAGGAAGCAGCCTTGACTTACCACACTTATATAGAGAGTCTATCAAGAGTGTTCTTAACAACTTTATCCACTCCAGTGCAATTAGATTATAGACTCATTAATAGTTTATGAAAAACTCAAACTTTCACTTTACAAGATAGGTGAAAATGACTTGTTATTACCAATTTGAACCTCGTAATCTAGGATTTCCATTTAGCAAGGTTGGGTTCCCGATTGGTATTTTACAATTGGTTTCAGCCTTATTTCTCTCAATGTATGCAGTATCACTTCCCTTGCAAGGCCATTAGTCGGTGGATCTGCCCTTTTTTTTTTCCTTTGATTTGAGATATTCCACGTAAATGTTATCATCCACTAACAATAGCTTATGCTCCCTAGACTTCCGATTATACATCTTGCTTCCATCAACAAATAAGGCTGCTTGGTCATCACAATACACAGTGATCGCAGGCACAAGCTTATCTCCGAAGTTGCTTAGCCACGCTACTTTCCCACTAGCACCACAATGCAAGGAACTCTAACCATGATAGAATGAGTTATGCCCGTCTGTTTCTTTGATCTCCATGAGACCAGTGCTCCTCCAAGAGCAAAAATCCATCCACTCGTGGACATAGATTCATCAGAATCTTTATTCCAATCTTAGTGACAGTTATCCTTATTGGGATATTTTCAGCAAGGATTTTTATAGGGATATTATCAAGTGAGCCCTTTTTATCTGAAATTTATAGGTAATTTATCAGGAATTCAAAATATAAAAAAATACATTTACTATGAATATTTTTATTAAATAATAATTAGATAATACCATGAAAAAATACCATGTTCTTGGACGGTTGGACTTCCATTTTTTATGTTCATAAAAACAAGAAATTGTTTTTTTAACATGATCAACCTCATGCGTACCATATAAAATATTTCAATGCAATCCTCTTTATCTAGCAACTAACAATCAATTATTAATCATTTATTGGTCAATGCAGTTTTTGGGCAAGTTGGCAATTTAAATCAAACATGATATCATCGGGAAGATTAATTAGCACAGTATTATCAGGAAACTCTTGATTATCGCAATAATTTCATATTATCAGGGATGTCACTAAGATTCCAATTAGCAATGTTGTATCCTTCCATTGCAGCTAGGTACACCATGTAACATAGTCCATAGTCTACAGTATGCTTTAGATAACTCAGTACTCTATATACTGCATTCCAACAATCTTGACTAGGATTACTGATGTACCTACTTAACTTTCCTACAGCATATGCAATATATCAGATCTGGTGCAATTCATAGCACACATCAAACTGCCAATGATTTTATATTATTCTAACTGGGATGTGCTACTACCCTTTATTAGCTATAAGCTGCATATTAGAATCATAAGGACTACAAGCATATTTACAGCAAAAAATAATCAAATTTCTCTAAAATCTTTTCTATATAGTGAGATTGAGAACGTATTGTAGGTGCCTAGTTAAGGTGTCCATAACTAAGACAAAGAGGTTGGGCTCAACACTGACCCCTAATGTAAACCTATTGTCATTGAAAACTCATTTGTCTCTCCACTAGTTGTTCACACAGTAGCTAGTGCTCCCTTGTACATATCTCTCACCAAGTCGATATAGCATCTAGATACTCTTTTCTTTTCCAACACTCACCAAATTAAATCTCGAGGTACTCTATCATAAGCTTTATCTAATCAGTAAAAACCATGTGGAGGTCTTTTTCATTCACCCTAAACTTCTCAATCAGTTGCCTATGTAGGAAAATAACCTCAATTGTTGACCTCTATGGCATAAAACCGAATTGGTTTTCTGATACACTCGTTTCATACCTTAATTGTTGCTCAATTATTCTCTTCCACAGCTTCATAGTGTGCCTCATAAGTTTGATCCCTCGATAGTTCGCAACTTTATATATTCATTTGTTCTTATAAATAGGTACAACAGTACTTTTCCTCCATGCATTTGGCATTAGTTTTGCTTTCAACACCTTATTGAACAGCTTGGTCAGTCAATCAAAGTCAACCTTCCCCATGCACATCCAAACCTCTATCGGTATAGCATCTGGTCCTAAAGTTGTTCCCACCTTCGTCCTCTTCAAAGCTTCTTTTACTTTCGATATCCTTATCCTATGAACGTATCTATGATCTCCGCCCTCATTTATGTCAAAAGTTCCTTCTACTATTGTGCTTTTATTGTGTTCATCATTTAATAACTTTTTAAAATAAGCTCTCCACCTTGCATTGACCTCTTAATCCTTCACCAAAACCCTTTGATCCTTACTCTTAATGCATTAAATATTGTCTGGGTCCCCACACTTTTTCTCTCATTTTCTAATTTGAAGACATCTTTTTCACCTTTTCTTGTTCCCAGTATATTGTATAAATTATTATATGCCTTAAGTATAGCCTTACTTACTATTTGTTTAGTGTTTTTCTTAGCATTTTTATACTCTTCTAAGTTTTGATCATTTCTATTAATTCCAAGTTTTATAAGATGATCATTTTTTGTTCATGGCCATCGGAAGCTCATCACTCCACCACCACTTTTTTTTTTTTTTTTTTGAATGAAAACGGTAAATATTATAATGGTAAGAGTTTTTACAAAGTAAGGGTCAAGGTAACCCACGAACCGGGTCTCTCAACCAAAGATTGATCACTAGGGAGTGACCTGTTCTAAAAGACTGGCTCTAACATCACCAGTGAAGCAAAAGATAGGGCTTATATAATCTGCCTGTTACAAGATAGAAGGCTACAATCTAGAAAGAGGAGGTCTCCCTGCAGTGCTAACAATATAAAACTCCCTGTTGTGCGTGTCTATACGCGTACAACAGGCTGGTTCCTAGCAGCTTCCTTGGCGAGACGATCTGCAAATGATAGGGGCTCATCACTCCACCACCAAGTTTTCTTATCAGAAGTTCTTTGCCCTCTAGTTTCTCCTAAAACTTCTTTTGTCACTTTCTAAATACAGTCAGCCATCACATTCCACATAACGTTGATCTCATGTTTAGCGTTCAAGTTTCCTTCTTTAAGTAATTTATTCCTAAATAAGTCTTCTCATTTTTTAAATTCTATCACCTAATTCTTGGACACTGTCAATTTCATCCCTTCTCTTTCATCTCTTTATGCAGACGTCCATAACCACTAGTCTGTGTTGTGTAGTCAAACTCTCCTGGATAGCTTTACAGTCTTTACATGATGGTCGATCTACCTTCTTAACTAGGAAGAACTCTGTTGGCTTTTATATAATCCACTTTTACAAGTTATTAAATGTTCATCTCACTTTTAAAATAATTGTTTGCTATTGCTAGGTGTAGGCCATAGCAAAATCTAAAATAGCCTCACACATCTCATTTCCTTCACCAAACCCATATCCCCTATGTATCCTTTCATATCCTCTATTATCCTTCCCTACATGACCATTTAAGTACCCTCCTAAAAAGTCCTCTCTCCATTTGGTATGTCTTCGACTAGTCCATCTATGTCCTCCCAGAATTGTTGCTTAATTCTATCCTCTAGTCCTACTTGTGGTGCATAAGCACTAATTACATTAATTATCTCTTCCCCTAATACAAGCTTAATTAATAGGAGCCTATCACCTACTCTCGACATTAGCTACTATATCTTTCAATCTTTGTCTACTATTATGCCTACTTCATTTTTATTATTATCCTTTAGTTTATACCCATCTATTTCCTTAGCTTTTTTTCCCTTTCAACAGTTTCCTTAGCAATCATCAATGAATGCAATAAAGTATTTCTTACCCCTATTGGTAATGACATTATTTACTTATAAATATCACCATGAACTTAAAGCAAGCAACTCCGAGTTCCTTTCTACATTATGGAATGGTTTTCTAGTGGTCTTTGATCCTACACATGTGGCGCAATTCTGACAATGGTCCTCAAAACATTCAGGTACATGTCCTAAATTAACCATGTTTTTAATTGAATTGAAATTGACAGGTCCTAATCAAGTATGCCACAGGTTATAAGAATCAATCACATACACACGATAAGCATTTCTATTCATCACATTCAAGTTGAACACGCTACTCAAAGCATATCCCTTGCTCCCTAGATTGTCATTCTTCGACAAGATTACATTATCGGACAAGACTACATATTATCGGACAGAAATTCAATTTGAGGCCACAATTAGTAAAATGGTGGGCTGAGGAAGGTTTTAGCACATGCTAGGCCACACATTGGTCAAAGTGAGGAGTTCCAAGAATTGAACTGAAATTCAACATTCCCTTGACCAAATAACTGGGAAGTGGAGTGGGTTCCCATGTCGAGACCTGACTTTTCCCCCACTATCTGATGGGTCTTGAACATGTATCTACTATTCTAAACATGTCAAATGGCTCCCAAATAATGCACCATCCATTGCCTCTTCCCAAAATATTGGCCTCTGATACAACAACCACATGTCTCATTTACTATACTTGGAAATTGCTCATTCTTTCAAAGTTTGGAATCTTCCATGGTGTGACTAGATTTCTTACAAAAGATGCAATATCATTTGGTTTCTCACCATTGACATGCATTTTTATCTTGAAACCAAATCTACCTTTCCTTTTTGTAGGAGGAACCCATAATTAGGCACACCATTAATCCTATTATCATTCTTCAATTCTACATTTCTACTATCATACTCGGACAGAAATTCATGTAACATGATTTCCTATAAATAATTTCACTGAAATGACTAACAAAGTAGTTCTTACATGGATCCTCTTAATACATTGTTTTGAACACTGCCCACAGTCCCTTAATGAGAGTATTGTCCATTTATGGACTCATTAAGTGCAATCCTCCATCTCCCATCCTTGTAGCTTTTCCTTCTCATTCTCATAATTTGTATCTGCTGTGGTGATGTGCGGGTTTCTTTACAACCAATGGGACTTTCAAGAAAATAATATAACAGATAACTTTTTGTATCCATTTTATAATGTCTAATCCTTCAAAACAACCAAGTTCAAGACCGTGGTCCACAGTTTTAATAGAAACCATATAGATATAATGGCCTGAAAGATACATATTAAATGTAAAACTATACATCATTTGGCTCCGAAAGCAAAATGAGGTGAGACTAGACAAATGAAGATCCTCAAAATCGATGCCTCAAATTCTTGTCAAAGCTTCCTCAAATAATCCCAATCAAAACCCCTAAACCAGTTCTGGGTTTTCTGCTCCAATCTAGGGCATCCGAGCACTTAAATATTTTAGTTGAATAGTAAATCCAAATTTCAAATATCTCAAATTCTAATTATTTTGTATTTTTTTGGGTGAAAATCGGGCATGGGATTGGATTACGAACATAAAAATAGGCTTAGGGTTTGATTTTCATCTAACATTAACCACCAGTTTTGAAAAAATTGCAGTTTTTCAAAACCAAGCAAAAACTTGGCAGATTTTTTCGATCTAAAAAATGTAGTTTTGTCCCTCAAATCTGGGTCTTCCAATAGATAGATCAGAGCAAAATCTACTAGGTTAAGGGCTCCAATCAAAAAACCAAAGAAGAAAGGCATGTGAACCTTCAGCCCCTTTTATTATGTAACTTCTACAGTATCAGGGCCCAAGCTTCACAGTACTTGGGCAAGTTTGTACAACACTCGCCCAAGTATTGTACAAGGTACCCTTAGGTACCATGTTCCAAGCTCGGCATTCTGCCCAGCCAAGTAACTCACCTGAGTCCAAGTCAATCCGGGCGAGTTTTTTAGCATTGGTTTGTGCATGACAACTGTCACATAGACACACTAGGGTTCATATATGTTGTACTATGCCTTTCAAAGTACAAAATGCCAAGCTCACACCAGCATAATACCCAAGCAAGCTAACCCAAAACTACCTCATCTACTGCCACTATTGTGTGTGCACTATTGGTGCCATTTACTCCACCTTATGTGATGTACCATCTATTATGAGCAGCCCACACACAAGAATCCTTTCCTGACTTTCGGAAGTGACAAGGACTCTTTCACCACTACAAGCCCTTCTTTCATTTTGTTATTTCCATCACCTTGAAGCAGCCTCATGCTTGTCCATCATCAAGGGAAAAGAACATGGAATGGACTCCAATGCCCAGGTGGCAACACAAAGATAGGAGTAGATGGAATTCTCCAATACAACAGATGACCAATTTACTCATGCAAACCCATGCCATAAGGCATACAATTTAGCCTTGAAAATTATACATGGACAGGATACGCCAAAAAATGTAAGCCACACATGTTGAGATAGAAACGACAATTTTGCTTCAAGAGACCAACATTAAAGAGACAACAAAACAATTTTAAGACATATAGTACCCCTAACTAACATATAGATGCCTCAAAAAGAACGGACATAGAATAGGAACTCACCAATCCCCACAGCACACACCCCTATAGAGATGTCAGTACATCATCCATTGGGGATGCAGCTAGAAATCAGGTGGGTAATTATGATATTAGGGATTTAGGACAGATCCACCCTATCAAGGTAGGCTTTGATATATCAACTTTCGTGGTCTCACCTCCTTGCCCAATATGTCCACTTTTGAACCTGCTAGTAACATCAATTAGCATATGTTAAGGCCAATGATAGGCGTGGTTATGAATCATGCCTAAAGGAGATTGCAAATGCCAGTCAAGAGAGAGAGAGAGAGAGAGAGAGAGATTTTAAATGGAAGCCTTTATACTTCTTGTCCACAACAGTGGTGTGGCCACCTTCTAGTCTATTTTCTATATACTACTCTAATGTTGTGGCCAGATCCTCTCAGAGGTAACCTGATTGAAGATTATTTCTCGTGAAAAAAGACAATCCCCTGATATATATAAAAAAGGAAAAAGCGAAAAGTGTAGTTCCTTCTAAGAAAGGGAACCCTTCTAAGAGCATCACATTGCAATTCCTCAATTAGTAAGTTCCATGTCGCAATGGCAGCGTCAGGTGCCTTGCAATAAGTGTCACACCACTAGATGCCTATGCATACTATTTGCTTGAAAACTGACACTACCTATTGTTTTGAAGTTTCTAGTTTTGGATCTTAGAAACAAGTGAAAGGTGTAGTTAGAACCAATCTGGTTTCGAATCTTGAAGAAAAATGGATTGAGCCTTGGCCCCATTGATACCATTGTGGAAGCCTTTCTTGACAAAAAGAGAGGAGCCCCAATTTCAAACAAACAATTTGAGACCAGTTAGGACTCATTGGGCCAATGTCAAGGTGGCATGTGCTGTTACTAAGAGCGCAAAATAGGTTGATAGGGTGTCACACATGTCGTTCCTGAAAATTCCCTCCATTCAAGTGAAACCGAGGTTGTCACAAGAGCTTCCATTGAAATTATCACTTCAGCCTTCAGCAGGATCCAATGGGAGGGCCATGTGGATGGGGATGAACTCAACCAAACAGTATCTTTTCAGTTAGTATGCTTTGAACAACTGATAGTTGCATGCCTAGAATCTTATAGTGGACCTGATGCAGTCTTTGATGAAGTTGATGTGGTCTGCTTGTTATCAAAGATGCCCCAATTTGTCTGAAGCAAAATTTTCTAAGGGTGAGCAAGGCGGCCCGCCACAGGATGTGGCCAGTGGTGGCAAAGACAGGGCAGAAGTATGAGTGGATAAAATTGGTGATTGAGCTTTGGCGTGATCAAAGAGGTTTAGACCTCACTATCAAATTTGGGAGGAGAAGGCACAATGGAGGAAGAGGTCGTCAAGGTTTTCCTCTAGCTCTTTCACCATAGGGCACCTGTTTTGTAGGGGACTGCCTCCAACTAAATCTGCTTACTCCATTGTCCTTCTTAATTATTCCCTTTTCTTTCTTGCATGAACATATTAACCCAGATCTTAAAGCTTCAATGACATATACTTCAAGCTTTTCTCAAAGGATACAACCTCCCTACAAATATTATATAACCTCTAGGGTACAAATGCATGCAGTCTAAGATAAGCCACACTGGTTACATAATCTTCTTTCATAGTGTTGTCACTGCCATTTAATCCATAAAAATAAACAAATAACTTTTGGATCATTTGAAGTCTTGGCAGGTCAGCTACCAATTTCTAGCAATCATGTTCTTCGCTAAGCCACTTATGAGTTCAGTTAAACTATTTCATCATGTATCCACCAGTGCGCATTTACAATCAACGCAAGTAAAATCCACTGAATGTTTCAATTATGTCTATTCATCATCTAAAAGCACGCATGTATAATTCAGGGTAATCCTGTCGAGATATATTTGTAGTTGTTACTTCATTCAATTTATCATAATCCAAAGCCCGTTTCAAAAGATAAACAATACAATCCCCAAGCCCAAAACTAGAAGATTATCTTAAAGGAAATTATAAGTTGCTCAGAAGGATTGTGGAAAGCGCCATTGAATTGTGTTCAACATCTAGGCAATGGCGCAGAACATCATCTAGATGAGAAAATTGTTTCCATGATCCAAACGTCCAAAAAAGGGCTCCTTTTCATTTAAATGGGGAGAGATCAAAGAGCATATTCATGTTCACCATAGATATCAGTTGAAAATAGCTAGGGCAAGTTCGATGTTTCAAAGAAGTTTGAAAGCATTTTTACATATAACGGAATTTTAAATCATAGAACATACGTATCAAAGAGGAGTGATCAAAAACTCTTTACAATGAGAATGGAAAATTAATGAAATTCCAAAATAGGTCTAGAGAGATAGAGGGTGATTACATACCACATCATTGCACACATGCCTTTGCCAGTGACGACATGCCATCGCTTGGGGTGATGGACTGTGAAACCTTTGTACGTGGTGCTGTGACCATCTCCGCCTCCTCCCATGTCTCTCTCAATATCTGCTTCCTTCTCTTCTTGATTGATTTCCCTCACTCTTTCCCTATTTCCAGCGACTCTCTATCCTGCTTGGAATTTTAACGGCCTTGCTTTCGAGGGATCAGTGGACCGGGTCGGGTTTGGCGAACTGTTAGCAAGTCAATATATTGACCGGCAATAATGGAGTCGATCCGGATCCGAACCCGGATTTCGGACCTATTCGGATCACTCAAAATTTGGATCAGAAATCTGGATCCGGACCCTTAGGTCCAAATTGAAGTTTAGAATCGGATCCAGGTCAGGTGGATCTAATTCGGATCCAAATCCAACCCGATTTTTTTTAAACAGTAAATTTTTATTTTAAATAGTATATATATAGAGTAATTCGGATCCGAATATCTAAGATCCGGTTTGAACCTGGATCCAACTCAGATCCCATGTATATTATTCGAATCCCCCCCCCCCCCAATCCGACCCGTTCTCACCCCTAAATATATCGGCAAACTAAAACATTTGGTAATAAATTGATTTTGTTCTAAAAAGTATGGAGGTAAAAAATCGGGTCACATAAACAAATCGTCAAATATTAGTTAAGTTAGAGAATCATAAATATTTTGGACTGGATATACAAAGAAAACACGGTATAAGATTATGAGTTGCAATCAATGATCCAAAAAATGCCGAGCGGCATCTAGGCCTGCTGGATCCAAGCCGTCCACTCCTAGACGGGAGCTCAGAACCTGGACAGGCCCATAGAATAAAAAATCGTTTTAAGGTCATATTTAATGTATAAAATTAAAAAATACATATTGAGACATATTTTTGTCCATAATTCCATGCATTTCAAATTCAAAAATCAAACTTTTAAGTTTAATCTTCAAAACATTAGCGTATTAAACCATATCCATTGCCCATACCATAATCCAAACTCTACGCACTTCATAGTACATACACAAAAAACCCTCTAATAAAACTATAAAATCTCCAAAACTAAATCTAACATCAATGGGTTATGATGTTTAGATTGATTTCTCGCAACTTTGAGAAACTATTTGATCCTATGAAAATCACAAAAATCTAATTTTTGAGGTTTCTACCTCTCTAAAATGGGCACTAATGGGTTTAGGTTGAAATAAACTTAAATCCCACCTTTTTACCATCTTATTTTTATTAAATAACCCAAAAGTACCAACGAGAGTCATTTTCGCTCTTATGCGGAGTGCAGGCCCTGGGTGGCTGCCAAGGGCTAGGCGGCTGCATAGGCATGTGCCCAAGCACCAAGGGGCCGGCCACCCATTTTTACCGCCTACACATGATTGTCCAGGCTACCATGGACCACATAGGCCCTAGCCGGTTCGCCCTTTGGAAGAATGGTTGCAATTGTTATATGGATTCATAAAACTATTGAACTATAACTTTTATGTCCTTACCTAGTATCTTTAGAGTCATAGTTGACAAAATTTTATTTGAACTATCAAATAAATACAACAACAATGCTTACTTTGTTGTCCCGATACAAAATATATAATAGATTAATTGAGAGCAGCCGATATAACAAGAACAATAATACCTAACACAATAACTACATCAGCAAATAGCAAATGTACCAAAGATATGGAATTATTGTTGGAAAACAAAACAAAAACAAAAACAAAAACAAAATTGACCTTCAATATAGGATTGCTATTAACTAAAACACAAAAATCTAAAAATGTAAAATACCGATCCATCCAAATTGCTATGTTGTATACAATAATAAAATAATATTTTTTTGAAAAGGTGAAATTAAGCAAACTTCTATACAAGGAAAAAACAATAAAATGCTGAGGCAAATCCAAATATTCAAAGCTCAACCTAAATTCCTAGTAGCCTAAATATTTGCTTGTAACTGAATCTTTCTTACTTTTTATAATGACGCTCTATATTATGAAGAACAAAAATTTTTTTATTGACGTACTCTTCCTCTAACTCAAACTAATATATGGTTATTTTGATGGATTATTTTTTGGAGAATATATTACACCTTTTTAAGGGCACATGTTGGGGAAATTTTTTGTTAAATCGATTTATTAATTTACTTCCACTTTTAATATGCTTATCTCTAAACAAAAATTCAAGGGTATTAAATTAATGAGGAGATAAAATTACAGGGAAGAAGTTTTTTTAAACAATATAAAATGTGGATTTATATTGGTTCCATTAAAAAATTACTTTATCTTTTGAAAAATTTGGATTTCTTAATGGATTTCAAAACATAAAATTTTTTGAAAAACTCGTATTTTAAAGGGAGACTTGTTAACAATGATTTGGATTAAAAAATATTTGAAAACGACATAACGGATGGGGGCTGCTCTTGACCCAAAAAAATGGAGGCAACGGGTGTTATATTGGGAGAATAGCGTTTTTCCCAGCGAAACGAAAAACTGAGAGTCTACTTGAATAAAAAAAAAGAGAAAATGGGAAAATAATAGTTAAAGTGGAGTAGTCATGGTGAACTATTCGAAATCTACATTATTTCATATTTGTCAAAAGATATTTTACTTAGTGGGAGTATACAGTCAATTTACTCCCTTGGGTAAAAAACTACCTAGAATTAATTTTAGGATTCCTAAATTTTAAAAACTACCTAGAATTAATTTTAGGACTCCTAAATTTTTGAAATATAACATCTTCAATATATAGATTAACATCAATAAATAAATAAATAAATCCCTAATTGCACCCTTTATGCAGTAAAATAATAATAATAATGTCTTGAGATCGACCATAGATCATCAAATTTTTAGATAGTTTAGAATTTCAAATTTTTCTTTTGTAAATATTCATCTAGTGATTCTTAGGTGGCTACCAAAAGTTTCGATCGAAAAAACCTCCCTAGTAGGCCTTCTGACCAAGAGAGTATAAGTACATTATGCTCCCAAGGGATCGTAGTATATGTGCTCTTTATATTTTAAGAGATTGGCTACTTATGTCGGGGTGGCAACCGGTCGGTTTACGTGCAACGGGTCGACCTTGATCCTGACCCGCATCCGGTCTAAAATATAAAAATTATATGTTGTAATTATATATTTTGTATATATTTTATGTCAGGTATGGTCAACCCCCAACTTGTCATGTCCAAAACATGGACTCAGACCTTGACTCGGTTGGGTTGACCTGCCAGATTGGTGACCAACTCGATTGCCACCCCCTATATTTAGGGCTATTTATACAACAATTGACCATTATTTTTTATAGTTCATATATAATGTGTTATTATTTTTGTTAATATCTATTTTCAAAATTATTTTTGATATTTCATATATAATGTGTTATTATTTATGTTAATATATATTTTCAAAATTATTTTATTGGCACAACTAAGAACTGGACACGATTTTAAAATTTGGTGAAGCTTTTATTTGGTTTGGTTTTTTATTTTTCTAATGCATAAAGAGGGTTTTTTTTTTTTTTGGAGGGGGGGGGGGGGAGTTACATTTTGAAGATGTTAAATTGAGAATCTCAACAGTAAGAATGGATACCACAATGTGGTAACTGGGTGTGGGGATGCTACCACCTTGACCTGAGCCCCTTTTCCCATAAAAAGGCTGTTATAAAATATATAATCTACATGCGCTCTCATTAATATGAAATACTGTATCTGGGGCAATTGATTATATAACCTATTATTTTTCACACAATTGGTGTTTTTAAGCCTTGTATAAAGCACTAATTTTGAAAATTTTCAATTAAATCCCAAAGAGAACTTTCAATATTTTAGTGTTCCTAAATACGTATGTTCAGTTTTGGATTCAAGGGTTTGACCCTCTTCTTCTCTTTGTTTTGTTTTGGATTCATGTGTCAAAAGAAGTATGCAATTGACTTGTTGCACAAAAGCTCAAATGGAGAAATGTAAAGCTATTTCAACGCCTACTGAAGTTAATAGGAAATTGAGAAATGGCATGGGGAAAGAACTCGTGGATGCATGAATGTACCGGCAACCAGATGAGGGTTCAATCTATTTCACTCTTTCGCGATCAGATATTTGCCGGGACCGTGAAAGCCTCATTTCGAAACATTTTGCATATTTTGTGGTGTGTGAAGGGTACAATCCATTATGGGATTGTGTGTGTGTCAAGTTGTGTGATGCAGATTATGCTGAGTGGTTTGACAACTCGTAGATCAACTAAAAAGTATGTACTCAGGTTGGGATTGCGAGTGATCTCTACCTGAAGTAAGAGGCAACTGATGGTGTCCTTGCCTACTGATGGAACCAGAGTGCCTAGCGGCATCCATTGCTGCTAATGCGATCTATGTGCGTCATGAATTAAGATTCATATTTTGTAGTTAGACTATACTGTGAGAAAGAATGTCATACGACTGATGTTTCATGCAAAGACAAAACACATTGGGGTACAACACCATTTTATTCGAAAAAAAAGTGTTGAGCGGATACATCAACTTTTTACCTGTAGCAACAGGGGAGCAAACCAAACGTGTTCACAAAGGGTTTGCATTTTCTGAAGTTTGTAAAGTTCAAAAGGCAACACAGAGTTATGAGCAGAACGTCAATGCTGAGGGTAGTGTTGAGAGTCACTGCTGACTCTCGCACATGGGCGAGGCGCCGTGCTGGCTAGTGTGGTGAAAAACATTCCACTGTGGGTGTGGCGAAAAATACATAAGATAAAACAAGTTTCTCATGGATCAATTGAAGTTTACTTGAATGTAATGGTCTTTATTTTAGGTTAATTTATTTGGTTTCTATATTTTGTTTAGCCAAAATATTTCGGTAAATATTATGCTATAGTTTTTTGGAAGGTGAATATCAAAATGTATTCCATGGTGGGAATCAGGTACATATCATGGGTACGGTTGTAAAAGGTTTCAAAACCTTGATCATGGGTGTTATGTTTATTAGTTACCATTAGCATATTAATGATTCAGATAGTTACTAGCAAAGGGTACGTGCTCAGCACGTGTTTTGGGGACACTATAATTAAAATTTAATTTTGCCTGATGATTAGAAATATTGCTTGATTTAAAAAAATATTAATTATATTTTAAATTTCTAAAAGTTTATTTTTCTATGGGATAACTTTGTTTTGAGGAACGTAGAGAGCCCTATTTAATTTTTTCCAATGAGATTGGTTATTAGGTTCTTGAGGTCGAATCCCCAAAATTTGAGGTCCAAGAAACATTCATGATTTAAGCTTTACGCAATGGAGCAAATACAAAGTAAGCACTATGCAGCAAATCTTTTCACATCATTTATTACACAATAATATATTCTCTTCTCTAAAACATTCAAAAAAAAAATTTCTCCACTGAGTATTAGACCCTCATTAAACCACCCAGGCACTACCTTCATGCACGACAATAATCATGATATAAGAAGTTATCAATACCACTTAAAAAACAAGTGATCTTTTGGCGCATTATATTGCATTATCTTACTATAATTTAGAGTTAAGCTACAGGCTCGAAGTCTACCGGAGAGAAAAGGTAAAGTTGAGAGTGGACCAAGCCAAACATAATATACTATTAACATTTGGAAGAATAATATGGTCATATGGCGCCTGGATTTTGATCCATGAAATTGACTATAATTTTGCTCTAAACTGTTGGATTTGGTGCTATCCAAAATCACCCAATACAGAAATCTGGATTGAGATATTGATATTTCCTTGTGAGAGATTGATATGGATAAGTTTTTTAAAGGAAATAGAAATAAAAAAAGATTGGTACTCTTTGGATATATCTCTGGTTTGAGATATATGCAATATCTATAAGATGAGAAATATGTAATATCTACATGAAGTTTTTTATTTGTGTAGATTTTTTTACTTTATATCTTTATATATATATATATATATATATATATATATATATATAGTAGGTAGTAGTAGTAGTAGTAGTAGTTGTGTCGTCTATTAGTTAGTACTACCACTATAGTAGAAGTACGGTGGTTCGGTTCTAGTAGTAGTACGGTACGGTTAGTATTACTTAACTTATTTA